>CM040125.1:290893663-291305364 GCA_022559845.1 Amorphophallus konjac | reverse complement strand
CACACTCACATGCATCTAAAAAGAAGATTATCTGTCATTACTGTCATGTCAGGACCCAAGACTTCTTGGGTGCCTATTTGTGCAAAATAGTTTGCTAACCTGCAGGTGTGCCTTGGAAGCTGAAGAATAAAGAGGGGTAATAAACCATGGCACTCAAGAATGAAAACCCCTTCCTGAATCTTTCAGGTAAATTTCTTGCACTTCATGTTTTTAGTTCTACTGCATGACATACTAAATCTGTTTTTGCATATTCATTCTTCATCTGCATTGTCTGAATTGATGCCTCTGAACTCTCCTCATCTGAAGTGCATATATGTGATTTGCATGTATAGTACATTGAAAAATCTGAACTGCATTTGAATGCTGTTTGAAAACTGTCTATTGCATAGTTCACTGAAAATCTGATTTATACATAGGACTGCACATTGAATTATCATGATTGACCACTATGGTATGTAAATGGTAAGCTACCAAAAGACATGGAAATCTGTCTGGAGATTCCTACTATGTGTGAGGTGGTCATTTAGACCAAGTGCTCCGCCTAGTACCATGGGTCTTTTTGCTTGATAGGGCAGTCTGAATGTGCATGAATCAAAATCATATGTTCAGTGTCTCATGGCAAACATTGCATGTCTTCAGGGGAGTTAATTGCATATTTTTGCATAGCATTCAGTGTTGAGTCTTTGCATGCATGTAGTTAATTGCATTGCATTTCATGAAAAATGCCAAAAAGATTGTCTGAATGCATAGTGTTAGGGGGAGTCAATGCATCGCATATAGGTTGTCAAATGCATACTCTTGTGAGAATTCATTGCATACCCTTCATCATTGATCTTAGTTGACAAACCTTGATAATATCAGAAATCATTGAGCCTCGAAATCTCTCCTATCAATTGGTATCATTTGGCTTCAGAATTTCATCAGTCTTTCATGAAGATTTCAATGGGACTATCTCGATCATAAATATGAAAACTCTTGAACTAGAAATCTTCTATTATACATTTTTATGAATGACTGAAATAACTCATGTGGTTTAAGTTTAATGTATTCAATGAGTTTGGCTTTAAAATCTCTTAAAAATATCTGAAGCATGTTTAATAAACCTTAACCATCTGTTTCATGCTGTGTCTTGTAAAATCCTCTGAAATCTGCATTATTGAATACATGACTTTATTTGGTTAAGTACATGAAATTGTTATTGATTTGAAGCAAATGAATTTTTCTGAAATGTCTAAAGGGTATTTTCTGTCAGAGCAATGACCTTGGTCACTGAGAAACACATGTCCAAAGGACTGTGTCATGAGGTACCATAGTTAACTCTGATTAAGAATAATTAAAATTCAGGCAGAGCAATGGCATGCACACTGAGAAATACAACTCACTCATCAAGAAATGATTTGCAGTGTGTCATGATGTGTAAATGCTATCTCTGTTCATATAAAGCATGACAGTTAGTCACACTAAGTGCTTAGGAATATTGGCCTCTGATCAAGGTATATCCTCTAGTTACAAGGTGTGCACTGAACTAGAGTGCTCGTAAAATTTGTAGCATGAAAAATTGTTGAACGAATTGAAATATCTGAATATTGATGCTAAAATCATATTGCTACAACCCTAGACAAAATCATATGACTTCATAATTGCTTGATTTCAATACTGACGTATGTAATTCCGAAAGAAGTCAATAAATTTGATTGTGTAAGAGAAAGGGAGTTTTATCAAGATAAATATGAGGGCTTGGTTCATTTTTATTAAACCATGGTTTTAGATATCAATACAGAATTTTATTGATAAACTCTATATACATCATGTTTAAACCATGCTGTTCAATAAAGCTCATTCATAAGCCCTTATAGTGGAAGACTTTGAAAAACTTATGTTTTGGATTTATGAGATTGATATCTCTATGAAAATCTGACTGAATTTTCTGAGATTGGAGCTTCTTTAAAAATCTGCTAATTGAACCTCTTCTGCTCATTGACCTGAACTTCTCCTTGTTTGCCCCTGTGGTCTCCTTCTCATTCATTTCAAAAGGTTCCATTTATTGAGGGGGAGCCTCCTTGTCATATGCATCATGCTACATAGAAGGAGAAGAATTGTGCTCTTGCATTCATATTTCTGGTATCTGCATCTACATTCATACCCCTTCCCATGGTTTATTTTGATTATACCAAAGGGGGAGATTGTTTGCCAAAGAGGGAGAATATCATTCAATCAGTGCATGCAGGTTCCTTTTGATCATCTCTAACTCATGCTTTTACTGAAACTCTTAAAGGGGGAGAATCATGTTCTTGCAAGGGGGAGAAATTGACTGAATTTTTATACATGCTATAATTTCTCAAACTATTTTCTTTTTGATGAAGTCAAAGGGGGAGAATAGTTTGTGTCATCAGCATTACTCACAGTGTAGTATTGCCATCATCAAAAAGGGGGAGATTGTTGTGCCCCTGTGGTTTTGATGATGGTTTTGATGATTGGTTTTTGATGTGAGTTAATCACTGTGAGTCATCTTGCTGTGTGTCATCATGCTATTATTCAGTCATTCTCTGATCATAATACTTTCTTTTATATGCACGATAAATTCATGTTTTATCATGTAAATGTATGGAGTTCATAGGGCTGTCAGATAACATGCTCTACTTAATTCTGTCTACACTCTGTCTGCACAGTCTCCACAGCAGTGCGTCAACTCCTTGAGCTGATGCGTCAACTCTTCAGTTCAATCTCTCAAGTCTATACACTCCATGCGCATTCAAGTCTATACATCGGTTTGATTCAAAGTCTATACACTGCTTCACTTCGTCAAAGTCCATACATCCTCAGCTGAACCCCATGTCTGTACAACGGCCTCAATCTTCATCTATCTACACTCTGTTTGGATAGTATGGACAGTGGTGGGTCGACCCACCCTTGCTGATGCGTCGACCCATCAGAACATTGTTCTTTATAGTAAGCCCACACATTGGTCTTCTTGACTCAAAGTCTATACATCCGGAAAGGGGCCAAGTCTATACAGTCTCACGCTCAAATCCTTCAAAGTCCATACATTGGACTGTAGCTTCCACTGTTCATGCCTTGGTCCAAGTCTATACAGTGCACTGTGCAGCCTGTTCGTGTTCAAGCTTGTTGGTGAAGTCTGTACATCGCTCGCTCCTTCAGCTTTCACCAAGTCTGTACAGCGTGAACAGTTCGTCTCAATCCTTCGAAGTCTACACATTCATATGTCTTCTAAGTCTACACATTGCAAAAGTATGTGCATCCCCTACTCTATACAACCGATTGATGTTGCAGTGTTCACCAAGTCTATACATCGCCTTCAGACCTTCAAGTCTATACACTGCTACAGGAACCAAGTTTGTACATCGGCTTCGCATCTGCAAGTCTGTACATTGGAGTCAGTTCACCAAGTCTATACACTGGACTTTGTTTCACCAAGTCTGTACACTCCACACCTTTTCCTACGCTTGGCCAAGTCTATACACTCATACCTTTTCCTACGTTTTACTGGCCAAGTCTATACATCGCTAAGTCTGCACATTGTCTTCAGCTCAAGCGTTCAAAGCCTAAAGTCTGTACAGCGCAAAGTCTACACATTGGCTCAGGGTCGTCAAGTCTATACATCCACAGTGGACGTTCAAGTCTATACATTGGCCCTAACACTCAAAGTCTGTACAGCGCAAAGTCTACACATTGGCTAAGGGTCGTCAAGTCTATACATCCACAGTGGACGTTCAAGTCTATACATTGGTCCTAACACTCAAAGTCTGTACACTCGCTGCACTGTACAAGTCTATACACTGGCAATCCTGCTGAAGTCTATACATTGGGTCTAACATTCCAAACTCTGTACAGTCACTCCCTCAGCAAGTCTATACACTGGAGTCGTCAGCTGTGAGGACAACATGTCTGTACACTGGTTCTCATGCATGTTAAACATGAAGTCTGTACACTGCATGGTCTCAACTTGCGTCTCACTGAGAATCCATACACTGTAAAGTCTATACAGACTTCATCGTCTTAGAGAGCGTCTCAGGCATCAAGTCCATACATCCGATCGTCTCTGTAAGCGTCTCAAGCTGAAGTCTATACATTGGCGCACTGTTCATGCATCAGGTCTCAAAGTCTATTCAACGAGGGCTTCGCATCTTCATGTCTATACATTGGTCGGTGCAAGTGTATACAATGGACGAGTCTGCATAGTGCATATGTTCTAAGTATATACACTGTGTTGCATTACATGTTTTTACATCTAAGTCTATACATCTGATAGGCTTATTAATGCATCAGTCTGCAAGTCTATACACTGAGCTCGCATGAAGACTTCAACTCTATACACTCACTCAGTGTACACACTTACTCACTTGCTGTTCTTCAAAGTATGCACATCGCATAGCTTCACATATTTGAAGTCCATACATTGGAGAGTTTGTACATTGCATTTGCATTCACAAGCCTATACATCCTGAAGTCTGCCATTGCTCCCTCATTCAATGAAGTCTGCACATTGCTGAATGTTCTTCAAGTCTGAACAGCGGATGTCATCATATGTGAAGTCTATACACTGCATGCTCACTCAACTAACTCTATACACTCGTTTGTTAACCTTTAACTCTATACACTCGTTTGTTAACATTCAACTCTATACACTCGATTGTTAACTTCAAAGTCTATTCACTCACGCTGCAGGTTGACTGTACACACTTTGTTAACACCTGAACCAAGTATATACATCCAACTGATATCTACTTATGTCTGTGTGGCAGGTACTGTTCGAGAAGCTGAAGGCACGTGATCCAAGGACCTGAGATGCTGACACATGGCCAAATACCTGGGCGGGAAATGTGGAGGCCACACGCGCCCAGTGCTGCCTCCCCTCGAGCTGCTATAAAAGGGAGTCTCAGTTGTCTGAAGGAAGGAGATCGAAGCCTTGAGGGCAATAGCAGAAGAGCAGAAGTGCTGAGAGTTCGATCCAGTAGAAGAGAAGAAGAAAAGAGTAAAGGAAAGAAAGAGAGTGAGAGCAGCAGAAGAAAAAAGAGAAAGAGAGAGCTCGTAAGGATTGAAAGAAAAGAGAAAGACAGTGAGAGTAAAAAGAAGAGAGCAGAGAAGAGAAAGAGAGTGAGCGAGAGAGAAGAGAAGAGGAGGATAAGCTTACCTGAAGATCTGTCTACTGGACCGTGGATCAAATCCAGGCCAGTCAGCTCCATGCGAGCCACATCTGTGTTATCCTTCTTTACAGCTTTCTGATCGCTGTGTATATTTCCTTTATTATTTTTTCCTTTTTCATTTGGTTATTCTTGTTCTTCCGATTGCCCTGCTGGGGATCGGGTTCCTCCTGTGGATTCAGGAGAAGGGAGACTTGTCTCCGGTTCTGGGCTTGTGGCTTGCAAGTCCAGGGGTCCCTCCGGTTGGAGGAAGAGAGGTCTGCGACCTCTGGTTGCTGGTGACTGGGAGTCACTAGCGGGTTCCCTCCTGGTCTGGAGGAAGAGAGACTTCGGTCTCTGGTTTCCAAGTGGCTGGGAGTCACTTGGGGTGTCCCTCCGGTTGGGAGGAAGAGGGGAGGCTGTTCCCCTGGTCAAGCTGTGTGGCAGCAACTGTTCGCAGACTGAGTCTGCTTAGTTCTAGCATTTGCTAGTGAAGCCTCACTCCGGTTGGGAGTGAGGGGTGGATGTAGGTCTGGAGGACCGAACCACCTAAAAATCCTTTGAGCTATGGTTTGCTTTGTGTGCTTGCTTCCGCTAGATGCTTGGATAGGCGCGCTCCATGTGTTTGCTCATAAGTTTAATTGAATTTGTTTCATTCTGTGATTGTGTCTAGCATCTGAGTTTTTATTTTGGGCATTATTCGTAGAAGGATACATTCACCCCCCTCTGTATCCGGGCCTAGCACCCTAACAGTTGGTATCAGAGCCGGTGTCTGCATACAAGGTCCAGCGACCTGCAGATTCGATCTTGCAGTCTTAGGTGCTAATTTATTTTTAGTGTATCAATATTCCTGTTGCATTAATTTGTTGTGTTCTCATGGCTCATCCACCGATTTTCAGTGGTACGCATTTTAATGCATGGTTCGCTAGTCTGAAGAATTATATCAAATCTGTGAATCCAGACCTGTGGAAAGTAATTTCACATGGTCCTCATGAACTACCAAAGAAAAAGTCCAAATGGACTGACAGTCACAAGTCTATGCATGAAGAGAATCAGATAGCTATAAATCTAATGAAGGCAGCTACTGATAGAGCCTTTCACTCATGCTTCGTTGATTGCAGTTCTGCTAAAGACATTCTGGATACACTGAAGCGAACTCAGGAGATAGATGTGGACAGCTGCATGATGGCCAACAGAAGAAATCAAAGTGGCAGCGATCAAGGCAACAATCAAACTGAAGAAGATGATGATGATGAGATAAATCTCTTCGAGAATTTTTCTCTAGAAGATTGGGAGAATGCATATGCTGAATTATTTGAATCTCATGAACTGTTAAGAAAATAGTATAAAAAATTGAAGAAGGGTACTGGTTTAGATAGTTCAAGTTCTCCTTGTAGAAATTGTGTTGAATTGAAAAATATTCATGATGCCTGTATGTCTAATTTTTAAATATTAAAGAAACAAGTTTCATTATTGAAAACTGAAAATCAAGATCATATAAATGTGATATCTGAACTCAAAGAAAAATTCAACTCAGATAATGATAATCAGACTCTTGTTAACTATCATGACCAGTATGAAAAATTGCTGAAAAACTTTGAAAGTGTGAACTCAGATTTAAACAAGCTGAAATTTGAAAATGATTCTCTGAGAACATCTGCTAATAAAAATGATAAAAAATCTGAGAAACTTGAGCAGGAGAAGAACTTATTTGCTGAAAAACTTGAAGCCATCAAATCTGTGAATGTGGAATTACAGAAAAATATTGAAAAGAAGGAAAAAGATTTGAAGGAATTCAAGGCTGGAAGAAAACTTGAAACTAACTCAGAAGATCAGACTTTGATAAATGAGTTAATTCAGAATGACAAGCTTAAGGAAGAAAATGAGAAATTAAAAATGCTGAACTCCACTATGTCTGAGAGACTGCTAGCCTTAGAAAGAGGAAAAACTGTGTGTGTTGAAGATTCTGATAAATTGAGCAATCTGGAACAGGAAGTTGAAAAATATAAAACTGCTAACAAAGTTTTGAATGAAGCTATGAATTGCTGTGAGCAAGAGATTGCCAGTTATGAGCTACATATTTCCTCTTTAGAAAATGAAATTCAGGATTTGAAAGTTTCCTTGTCTAAATTTGTTGATGGGCAGAAAAACCTAGACAAGCTACTAGGTATAAAAATCAACCCTAGGAAGGAAGGGCTGGGCTACAATAAGATAAATAAGAAGGAACTTCAGAACAAAGTTATGACATCTTTTGTAAGTGGTTCAGATGTAGCCACCACCTCTAAAGACAAACAACCCATTACTCAGAAAATGTTGGGAGCAAAGGATAATTTTAAGAAAGAGGGACTGGGCTACAGTCCAGTCATGAGGAAGGTCGATGGATCCAATTTGAAAACTATTTTTGTTAAATCTTCTGAACAGGAAAAGCCTTCTACTTCATCTTCACCTCAGTATAAGGCTAAGAAAATAGAAAAACATGATAAAAATCAGAAAATGATTGGAAAACAGAAAATAAATAAAAAGGGTCCATCAGTGTTTGCTGATCACAGTCCTCACACACACTCACATGCATCTAAAAAGAAGATTATCTGTCATTACTGTCATGTCAGGACCCAAGACTTCTTGGGTGCCTATTTGTGCAAAATAGTTTGCTAACCTGCAGGTGTGCCTTGGAAGCTGAAGAATAAAGAGGGGTAATAAACCATGGCACTCAAGAATGAAAACCCCTTCCTGAATCTTTCAGGTAAATTTCTTGCACTTCATGTTTTTAGTTCTACTGCATGACATACTAAATCTGTTTTTGCATATTCATTCTTCATCTGCATTGTCTGAATTGATGCCTCTGAACTCTCCTCATCTGAAGTGCATATATGTGATTTGCATGTATAGTACATTGAAAAATCTGAACTGCATTTGAATGCTGTTTGAAAACTGTCTATTGCATAGTTCACTGAAAATCTGATTTATACATAGGACTGCACATTGAATTATCATGATTGACCACTATGGTATGTAAATGGTAAGCTACCAAAAGACATGGAAATCTGTCTGGAGATTCCTACTATGTGTGAGGTGGTCATTTAGACCAAGTGCTCCGCCTAGTACCATGGGTCTTTTTGCTTGATAGGGCAGTCTGAATGTGCATGAATCAAAATCATATGTTCAGTGTCTCATGGCAAACATTGCATGTCTTCAGGGGGAGTTAATTGCATATTTTTGCATAGCATTCAGTGTTGAGTCTTTGCATGCATGTAGTTAATTGCATTGCATTTCATGAAAAATGCCAAAAAGATTGTCTGAATGCATAGTGTTAGGGGGAGTCAATGCATCGCATATAGGTTGTCAAATGCATACTCTTGTGAGAATTCATTGCATACCCTTCATCATTGATCTTAGTTGACAAACCTTGATAATATCAGAAATCATTGAGCCTCGAAATCTCTCCTATCAATTGGTATCATTTGGCTTCAGAATTTCATCAGTCTTTCATGAAGATTTCAATGGGACTATCTCGATCATAAATATGAAAACTCTTGAACTAGAAATCTTCTATTATACATTTTTATGAATGACTGAAATAACTCATGTGGTTTAAGTTTAATGTATTCAATGAGTTTGGCTTTAAAATCTCTTAAAAATATCTGAAGCATGTTTAATAAACCTTAACCATCTGTTTCATGCTGTGTCTTGTAAAATCCTCTGAAATCTGCATTATTGAATACATGACTTTATTTGGTTAAGTACATGAAATTGTTATTGATTTGAAGCAAATGAATTTTTCTGAAATGTCTAAAGGGTATTTTCTGTCAGAGCAATGACCTTGGTCACTGAGAAACACATGTCCAAAGGACTGTGTCATGAGGTACCATAGTTAACTCTGATTAAGAATAATTAAAATTCAGGCAGAGCAATGGCATGCACACTGAGAAATACAACTCACTCATCAAGAAATGATTTGCAGTGTGTCATGATGTGTAAATGCTATCTCTGTTCATATAAAGCATGACAGTTAGTCACACTAAGTGCTTAGGAATATTGGCCTCTGATCAAGGTATATCCTCTAGTTACAAGGTGTGCACTGAACTAGAGTGCTCGTAAAATTTGTAGCATGAAAAATTGTTGAACGAATTGAAATATCTGAATATTGATGCTAAAATCATATTGCTACAACCCTAGACAAAATCATATGACTTCATAATTGCTTGATTTCAATACTGACGTATGTAATTCCGAAAGAAGTCAATAAATTTGATTGTGTAAGAGAAAGGGAGTTTTATCAAGATAAATATGAGGGCTTGGTTCATTTTTATTAAACCATGGTTTTAGATATCAATACAGAATTTTATTGATAAACTCTATATACATCATGTTTAAACCATGCTGTTCAATAAAGCTCATTCATAAGCCCTTATAATGGAAGACTTTGAAAAACTTATGTTTTGGATTTATGAGATTGATATCTCTATGAAAATCTGACTGAATTTTCTGAGATTGGAGCTTCTTTAAAAATCTGCTAATTGAACCTCTTCTGCTCATTGACCTGAACTTCTCCTTGTTTGCCCCTGTGGTCTCCTTCTCATTCATTTCAAAAGGTTCCATTTATTGAGGGGGAGCCTCCTTGTCATATGCATCATGCTACATAGAAGGAGAAGAATTGTGCTCTTGCATTCATATTTCTGGTATCTGCATCTACATTCATACCCCTTCCCATGGTTTATTTTGATTATACCAAAGGGGGAGATTGTTTGCCAAAGAGGGAGAATATCATTCAATCAGTGCATGCAGGTTCCTTTTGATCATCTCTAACTCATGCTTTTACTGAAACTCTTAAAGGGGGAGAATCATGTTCTTGCAAGGGGGAGAAATTGACTGAATTTTTATACATGCTATAATTTCTCAAACTATTTTCTTTTTGATGAAGTCAAAGGGGGAGAATAGTTTGTGTCATCAGCATTACTCACAGTGTAGTATTGCCATCATCAAAAAGGGGGAGATTGTTGTGCCCCTGTGGTTTTGATGATGGTTTTGATGATTGGTTTTTGATGTGAGTTAATCACTGTGAGTCATCTTGCTGTGTGTCATCATGCTATTATTCAGTCATTCTCTGATCATAATACTTTCTTTTATATGCACGATAAATTCATGTTTTATCATGTAAATGTATGGAGTTCATAGGGCTGTCAGATAACATGCTCTACTTAATTCTGTCTACACTCTGTCTGCACAGTCTCCACAGCAGTGCGTCAACTCCTTGAGCTGATGCGTCAACTCTTCAGTTCAATCTCTCAAGTCTATACACTCCATGCGCATTCAAGTCTATACATCGGTTTGATTCAAAGTCTATACACTGCTTCACTTCGTCAAAGTCCATACATCCTCAGCTGAACCCCATGTCTGTACAACGGCCTCAATCTTCATCTATCTACACTCTGTTTGGATAGTATGGACAGTGGTGGGTCGACCCACCCTTGCTGATGCGTCGACCCATCAGAACATTGTTCTTTATAGTAAGCCCACACATTGGTCTTCTTGACTCAAAGTCTATACATCCGGAAAGGGGCCAAGTCTATACAGTCTCACGCTCAAATCCTTCAAAGTCCATACATTGGACTGTAGCTTCCACTGTTCATGCCTTGGTCCAAGTCTATACAGTGCACTGTGCAGCCTGTTCGTGTTCAAGCTTGTTGGTGAAGTCTGTACATCGCTCGCTCCTTCAGCTTTCACCAAGTCTGTACAGCGTGAACAGTTCGTCTCAATCCTTCGAAGTCTACACATTCATATGTCTTCTAAGTCTACACATTGCAAAAGTATGTGCATCCCCTACTCTATACAACCGATTGATGTTGCAGTGTTCACCAAGTCTATACATCGCCTTCAGACCTTCAAGTCTATACACTGCTACAGGAACCAAGTTTGTACATCGGCTTCGCATCTGCAAGTCTGTACATTGGAGTCAGTTCACCAAGTCTATACACTGGACTTTGTTTCACCAAGTCTGTACACTCCACACCTTTTCCTACGCTTGGCCAAGTCTATACACTCATACCTTTTCCTACGTTTTACTGGCCAAGTCTATACATCGCTAAGTCTGCACATTGTCTTCAGCTCAAGCGTTCAAAGCCTAAAGTCTGTACAGCGCAAAGTCTACACATTGGCTCAGGGTCGTCAAGTCTATACATCCACAGTGGACGTTCAAGTCTATACATTGGCCCTAACACTCAAAGTCTGTACAGCGCAAAGTCTACACATTGGCTAAGGGTCGTCAAGTCTATACATCCACAGTGGACGTTCAAGTCTATACATTGGTCCTAACACTCAAAGTCTGTACACTCGCTGCACTGTACAAGTCTATACACTGGCAATCCTGCTGAAGTCTATACATTGGGTCTAACATTCCAAACTCTGTACAGTCACTCCCTCAGCAAGTCTATACACTGGAGTCGTCAGCTGTGAGGACAACATGTCTGTACACTGGTTCTCATGCATGTTAAACATGAAGTCTGTACACTGCATGGTCTCAACTTGCGTCTCACTGAGAATCCATACACTGTAAAGTCTATACAGACTTCATCGTCTTAGAGAGCGTCTCAGGCATCAAGTCCATACATCCGATCGTCTCTGTAAGCGTCTCAAGCTGAAGTCTATACATTGGCGCACTGTTCATGCATCAGGTCTCAAAGTCTATTCAACGAGGGCTTCGCATCTTCATGTCTATACATTGGTCGGTGCAAGTGTATACAATGGACGAGTCTGCATAGTGCATATGTTCTAAGTATATACACTGTGTTGCATTACATGTTTTTACATCTAAGTCTATACATCTGATAGGCTTATTAATGCATCAGTCTGCAAGTCTATACACTGAGCTCGCATGAAGACTTCAACTCTATACACTCACTCAGTGTACACACTTACTCACTTGCTGTTCTTCAAAGTATGCACATCGCATAGCTTCACATATTTGAAGTCCATACATTGGAGAGTTTGTACATTGCATTTGCATTCACAAGCCTATACATCCTGAAGTCTGCCATTGCTCCCTCATTCAATGAAGTCTGCACATTGCTGAATGTTCTTCAAGTCTGAACAGCGGATGTCATCATATGTGAAGTCTATACACTGCATGCTCACTCAACTAACTCTATACACTCGTTTGTTAACCTTTAACTCTATACACTCGTTTGTTAACATTCAACTCTATACACTCGATTGTTAACTTCAAAGTCTATTCACTCACGCTGCAGGTTGACTGTACACACTTTGTTAACACCTGAACCAAGTATATACATCCAACTGATATCTACTTATGTCTGTGTGGCAGGTACTGTTCGAGAAGCTGAAGGCACGTGATCCAAGGACCTGAGATGCTGACACATGGCCAAATACCTGGGCGGGAAATGTGGAGGCCACACGCGCCCAGTGCTGCCTCTCCTCGAGCTGCTATAAAAGGGAGTCTCAGTTGTCTGAAGGAAGGAGATCGAAGCCTTAAGGGCAATAGCAGAAGAGCAGAAGTGCTGAGAGTTCGATCCAGTAGAAGAGAAGAAGAAAAGAGTAAAGGAAAGAAAGAGAGTGAGAGCAGCAGAAGAAAAAAGAGAAAGAGAGCTCGTAAGGATTGAAAGAAAAGAGAAAGACAGTGAGAGTAAAAAGAAGAGAGCAGAGAAGAGAAAGAGAGTGAGCGAGAGAGAAGAGAAGAGGAGGATAAGCTTACCTGAAGATCTGTCTACTGGACCGTGGATCAAATCCAGGCCAGTCAGCTCCATGCGAGCCACATCTGTGTTATCCTTCTTTACAGCTTTCTGATCGCTGTGTATATTTCCTTTATTATTTTTTCCTTTTTCATTTGGTTATTCTTGTTCTTCCGATTGCCCTGCTGGGGATCGGGTTCCTCCTGTGGATTCAGGAGAAGGGAGACTTGTCTCCGGTTCTGTGCTTGTGGCTTGCAAGTCCAGGGGTCCCTCCGGTTGGAGGAAGAGAGGTCTGCGACCTCTGGTTGCTGGTGACTGGGAGTCACTAGCGGGTTCCCTCCTGGTCTGGAGGAAGAGAGACTTCGGTCTCTGGTTTCCAAGTGGCTGGGAGTCACTTGGGGTGTCCCTCCGGTTGGGAGGAAGAGGGGAGACTGTTCCCCTGGTCAAGCTGTGTGGCAGCAACTGTTCGCAGACTGAGTCTGCTTGGTTCTAGCATTTGCTAGTGAAGCCTCACTCCGGTTGGGAGTGAGGGGTGGATGTAGGTCTGGAGGACCGAACCACCTAAAAATCCTTTGAGCTATGGTTTGCTTTGTGTGCTTGCTTCCGCTAGATGCTTGGATAGGCATGCTCCATGTGTTTGCTCATAAGTTTAATTGAATTTGTTTCATTCTGTGATTGCGTCTAGCATCTGAGTTTTTATTTTGGGCATTATTCGTAGAAGGATACATTCACCCCCCCTCTGTATCCGGTCCTAGCACCCTAACAATATCTATTACCCACCTTGTGTGCTTGTATTGGAGGAGGTTGAGGTTGTGCTTTCATGCCTTCATGCATGTTTCTCATGATAGTCTCGTGGTAGCATCTTACTCATTTAACTCTCCATATTCCTTGTTGAATCCAATGTTTAATGATGTTTTGAATACCTTCTAATGCATATTTTTCACTTGGAAAAATCAAGTTTTCAATTGGGGTTGAAGATTTCTCAGACTACATTGGACTGCATTATGCAGTCTTTGTGCTGGGCAGAAGTTGGCTGCAGCAAGACAACCAGTAGGTGTCGACACCAGGTGTCGACACCTATTAGCCAGAGTTCTATTTTTCATGTATTTTGTGGTGCAGGGTGTAGGTGTCGACACCAGGTGTCGACACCTATCTGGCAGAATTCTGTTTTTAGTGTTTTGACCTGTCCAGCTTGCCGGTGTCGACACCAGGTGTCGACACTTACGTCACGGGAGTTGCGAATCTGATCTAAACCTATTCTTTTGGCTATGAAACTTTACCATACTACCCCCCAAAGGTTACTAAGCATATGGAGATGTCTTTAAGACATTGTGGGATGATTTTATGTGTCTTTTGGGCTCTCTACCTTGCATATAAATATGAGTTACGAATTTGTGGAGGATTGACCCTAATGCTCATTTTGTTCTTTCGTATAGGTGAAGAAGAGGGGGAAAAACGTGGTGGAGCTCTTGCAAGGTGGTTTTCATCTACTTCCATGGAGATTTGGAGATCATGGTAGAAGAAGAAAAGAAGCATCTCGAAGAGAGGAACGCGAGGACGCCGAAATCGCCATCATCCGACATTAAACCAAGAAGAGCCGGAGATTCAATTGAAGGGGGAGCCTTGTGCTTGTTGAATCTTTCTTGTTTTAATCTTTAGCACATGTTTTGGGCTTAGGGCACTCATTTGTTAGCTTGTTACAAACCTATAAACGATTTTCTGTGTATGGGTTCGGAGAACCATTTCTTCGAGTGGTTTGAGTTGACGCTTGTGCGTCGTTTGGTGCGGAGCATATCCGCGTGTGTGTTGGGATTTTTACCTCGTGCGTGTGGGGAGAAATCCCCGTGTGTGTGTGCTACTTTTGTAGCGTGTTTATGTTGGGGTTTTTATCCCATGTGTGTGGGGAGAAATCCCCGTGTTTGCTGCATTTGCAGCGTGTGGAGAAAGCCTTATCGGTTTGGTGAGGGGGTGGACGTAGGGAGCCCGTCGTGGTCCCGAACCACCTTAAAAATCATCGTCTCCTATGGTTTGAATTGTGTGATTGTATGGTTAGCTTGTTATACTTCTTTGTGCGATCAAGTGTGAACGGAGAGAGTGAGAGAATCTAGTTAACTTGTGTAGCATTAAATTCCTCTATCTTATCAATCTTGTTAATTCCGCTGTGCGTTAGTTTGTGTTTTTTAATTGGACATAGTTTTTAGTAGAATGATATATTCACCCCCCCTCTAGATCCGTGTTCCTGCACTACGGGACTCAACAATTGGTATCAGAGCGAGGCTCTGCTGTCCCTAGATCTCCCGATCTATAGAGTGATCCTAGTGCATTCTACAATCATGAAATTTTCTGTTGAGCATATGACGATGAATTGCCTTACTTATTTTAATGGTTCTGATTTTACTTCATGGTTAGGTAAAATGTGTGGACTGATCAATTCAGTTAATCCTAATCTTTGGAAGTTGATCTATGATGGTCCTCACATATTGCCTCTAGATGAGACCAAGTGGTCTAGTCAAGATAAATTGAAGAACCATGAAAATGTCATTATCTTAAGTTTATTGAAAAGTGCTATTGATACTCATATGTTTCCATTTGTTTCTTCTTGTAGAACGGCAAAGGAGCTTATGGATCAGTTGATCAAAGCTCAAGAGATGGAAGGACAAAATTGTCTCATGGCCGACAATGATGATCAACTCAATGAAGAAAATTGTGATGAGGTAAATTCTGAATCCGAAGAACTCTCTATTGAGGAATGGCAAGTGGCATATGCTGAACTGTATGATAAATGAAAGAAACTCAAATCTGAAAATAAACCCTTGAAAAAGAAGATTAATGAGAATGTGCATGATAATCCTTCCTGTGAAAATTACAAAACTTTGGAGTCAAAGATTGAGAACCTAGAATATGAAAAAGAACTTCTAGAATCCAAAGTTGAATTATTTTCAGATGAGACGTCTTGTATGAATGAAGAGCTTGAGATGTTTAGAAAATCTAATACTGCTCTTGAAATTGATAATGACTCTCATGATTTGCTTGATCAAAATAAACACTTGTTGTCTAAGATTTTATTGCTTGAAGAAACAGAAAAATATCTTAGAAACAAGTTAACTTCTTTGTTTGATGATGATACGTTGTTTGAGAAATTGCTTGATTCTGAAGTTGATAACAAGAGCATCATAGATGAAAATGAAGTTCTTAAAAGAAAAATGGTGCTATGTTAATTCAGAATTCCTTGCTAGAGGGAAGATTGAGATGCTTTGATAAGTTTGAAAAAGAAATCTCATTGTTGAAACATGAGAATGAACAGTTGCTTGCTAAGATCTCAAAGCATGTTGAAACTGAAAATGTTCTTGAAAAGTTTGCTGAAAAATTTCACTGCACAAATCTAAAAAATAAAAATCTTATGCAAGAGAATGAAAAACTCACATCAAAGAATTATTTGTTTGACGATAAAATCCTTGCATGTGAAAAAGAGATCAACAACTTGAAGCTTGATTTGTCTAGATTTGTCAAAGGGAATGAGAACTTAGACACATTGCTAGGTGTTAAAGTGAATTTTCAAAAAGTGGGTCTTGGTTACATCCTGGTCAACAAAAAATCTTTTGAATCAAAAATAAAAACCTCTTTTGTTCATGCCTCCGACATTCCTAGCACCTCCAAAACACCTCCTCCCGTTGCTCAAGTGAAAATCTCTGAAAATGATTTTGATAAAAAGAAAAATCTCGACAAAAAATCTTCCATGTCAAATAGATCTCAAAAATCAAAGTTGAATGTTGAATGCTTCTATTGTGACATATTTGGTCATGAAATGAGTGATTGTGTTGTCTTGAAAATGGATGATTAAAATACATGCAAAGATAAATCTTCCTTCAAAAGAAAGAAAAATATATCATGCTTTTATTGTCACAAACTTGGCTATGTCATGGATGATTACTTTGTGAAACAAAATGATGATTATCGTGCCATGAATGCTAAGTTTAACTTTCAAAGAAAATTCAGAAATGAACATGCTTCCGATGCTAAAAGGTTTACATCCCATAAGAAAAATTCATTCACGAACACTCATGCAAACAATAGAAGGTCATTCTATAGAATCGAATCTCCATATTATTTTCATTGTGACAAGTACGGGTATGTTATGAAAGAGTGTTGATTTTTGAAAACAGAAAATTTTCATGCTTCTAGAATACATGCTAGGTCTAATTTTGTTAAATCTAGACCTTTTGAAAATTGAAGATGGAATGGATTTGAAAATTCCTTTACTCCTAAAAGGAAGTCTTTTGATAAAACTGCTTCTCCTCAATGCCTTTATTGTGGAAACCATGGACATGTTATTGAGGACTGCAGGATCATGGAAAGTGATGACAAGGTGACAATGAAAATGTCAAAGAAAACTTTTGGAAGAAATGTTTCTAACATCTAAGGACCCAAGAAGGCTTGGGTGCCAAAATCTGACAAATGAGTCGATTGTGATGAAGGTGTGTCTTGAGGTAAATAAAGAATAAAAGGGGTTCCAGTAAAATGGAACAAGGCACACTCATATGGTAAAACCCCAACTTTACTCCGTCATTGTCAAACTTGATGGTTTTGATATTTTTGAATGAGATTTTGGTATGTTCTCATGTTATGCTCTAAATTCTTCACAAGTCATACATGTCCTTATTGAATGAATATTTGATATATCAAATGATGATGTGTGAAATGACAGGTTAAGCCCATTAGAAAGCCATCACTATGCGTGAGGTGATCTCAGGATCAATGCTCTCCGCCTTGTACCAAAATTTTGAAATTAAATAGTTTGGCTCATAAGGAATCATGTGCTTTGAATGAATTGAATTTACCTTTGAACTGTAATATCTTTTAAATTGAATCTGAAAAATTCTTTTGTTTCAAAAAGGCAAAATTTTTAAACTGTGAAATTCTTCAATCATATGCAACAATTGGTATTGAAATGTGGAAACATGTCTTTTGAAAGAAATCAATTTGCCTTGAAATTTTGAAATACCATGTGCGTTCAAATTGATTCTGAAATTCATTCTTGTTTCAAGAAGGCAAAATTTCTGTAATACAGAATTGTTCATTTGACAGATATTGATTCTGAACTTGATCTGTTATTCGTGTACTCTGCTATGATGAACATGTCTCATTGGTTGAATGAATTTAAAATTTTTGAGGTTTAAGCATGATGTCTTTGCCTACTGAATACTTTTCAATCTAAAATGCATGAGCATCTGAGTGTAATTGAGTATCTGGTATATCAAATGGTGTGTAGTGGAAGGGTGGATTATGTCCACCTAGAAGCTCTCACTATGTGTGAGTTGGGTTTTCGAACCTTCACCTCCACCTCGTACTGGAACATATAAAATATGTTTGGTTTGTAGATGATACTCTAAGATTTTGAAATGTTATTGAAAATCTATTTTTGAACATTTCTAAAAATAATTTGGGTGCACTGCTTGATTTTGATCATTTGTGTACCCTTGTTCAAAAAGGACAAGTCTTGGAAGATGGTTGTTGCTCATCATTTGAATATGTATGTCTCCTTGTGCAATCTGTCATGATGTTTTAAAATAAAAAAAAATACATCCTGCATTGCATTCTCATGCTTTTATAAGTTACATACATTAGAAACTTCATAAGGTGCATTTAGATCATTCATATGAAAAACTAAAAACTTGCATCTTGCACCCATATTGAATTTTGCAATGCATTTAGAACTTTTAAATAAAAATCTGACATTCTGCATCGCATTGACATCTTTACATATCATTCACATACTATGCATACAAAATGACAAAAAGATGCATATTGCATATTCATGCATATAGAGCATATGCATATATTTCATGATAATCATCTATCTTGACTCATGAATGTTTGCATGAATGTTTCATGAATCCTTACATGCTTGTAAGTATTTACACTATGAAATCATTTTTTGATCTTTCTAAGGCCTTACCTCCTTGCTAAACAGTAATGCAGTGACTTTATTCATATGTGATACATGTCATATATTAAGGGGGAGGATTTGACTCCGACCGTGCATACATTTAGGGGGAGTCATAGCCGTGTCTCGTCAAATTCATTTTATACATGTAAAATAAAATTTTACCCTCACACTCTTGCACACAATGAATTTAATGACTTTAATGCATAAGGATTTAAGAAATTTTTTCTAACACTTTAAAGGGAACTTGAATCTCTACATGGACATTAAAGAGTAATCGTGAGAAAAAAGCTACCTACCCCACAAAAATTCAATAAGTGGTATGTGTGAGCGACGTCACGCGGTTCGGAGAAGAGCGGGGAAGAGGAAAAAGCAGAGAGCGCGCGGGCTCCTTCTTTTTTGTTTGTTTTGTTTGCTGCAACACAGAGATGAGAGGAAAGAGAGAAGGGGCCACCACGGGAGATTGCTCCGGCAGGGCGAGCGGGACAAGTATGATATAGCAAAATATGGGGATTAAACGGCCATAGCGGGAAGTGACTCGCCGCGACCTCGGGGGGACGGGAATGATGCAAAAATTAAATAACAAGAATTGAAACGGCCATTGGGGAAGTTACTCGCCGCGGCCTCGAGAATATGAACAGAATATAACAGAATATAGAGAAAATATGAGAACAGAAATTTAAGCGGCCATTGGGGAAGTGACTCGCCGCGGCCTCGATGATATGAGCAGAATATAACAGAATATAAAGAGAATATAAGAACGGAAATTTAAACGGCCATTGGGGATGTGACTCGCCGCGGCCTCGATGATATAAGCAGAATATAACAAAGCATAAAGAGATTATAGGAATAGAAAATTAAACGGCCATTGGGGAAGTGACTCGCCGCGGCCTCGATGATATAAGCAGAATATATAACAAAATATATAAGAGAATATAGGAAACAGAAATTTAAACGGCCATTGGGGAAGTGACTCGCCGCGGCCTCGATGATAAGATGTGATCGCCAGGGGCCAAAAGACCCCAAAATAAGAAGGTGATCGCGCCTACCTCAAGAGCGGGATATGGCGGGTTGCTTCTTCCTCTCCTTCCGGCCGGCCGACGGAGAGGGCTTTCCTCGGATACCCTTGCAAGACAACGACAAATAAATGACAAGTGGATTAGAAAGATGGAGGTGTAGTATTCGAATCCTTGCGATAAAAATAACGAAATGATGGCAAGACACACACCTGGTTGGTGTTATCTTTTAAACCCCTCTCGGACTCGAGTAGGAGGAAAATGAGATGATGGATGTAAGAAGTATAAGAGAAGAGGCCCCCTTGTGAAGGGGGATAGATGATGCAATATGATGAATGTAAAGGACTATGGAGAAAAAGGGGAAGAAAAGGCTTATTGGATGAGCCGAGGGTGAAATCCGGCGGAGCTCCGGCAGCGTGGGGACGACGTGGAAGCGCGGTGGATGAAGACGACCTTCCTCTCGCGAGCGTGAGCACCCGAGAAGCCGGCAGAACCTCCACCTACAGAAGAACCCACGGGTTAGAAAAATGACTCCGTAGCCTCTGGGCTCCGGCAGCCTATCGGATCACTGCTTTGCTCCCCTAGAACTGAGGGGGTGGGCCTCTATTTATAGAGTTCCGGAAGGTGGAGGCGTCCAGGACCCTGGACACCTCCATCAGGGCCGAAATAATATTTTATTCTATTTTTATTGATTTTTTTAGAATACTTTTATGGGGGCGTCCAGGGTCCCGGACGCCTCTAACAGGTCCACCGAAAACCGACGACGGCCGCACGCGGTTTGGCACAACGCGTGGTTTTGTGAGCGGCGCCTCGTGATTCAAAAAATGGGCGCGTCCAGTCAGCTGGACGTCTCTAAATTTGGCTTTTTTTACATACGACAAACCGTCGTTCGGTGGCCGGCGCCCGTGAGGGAGTTGATAGAGGCGTCCAGGGGCCTGGACGCCTCCAAAAGTTTATTATTTTGTTTTTTTTTATTTTGTCTTTTATGCCAAGGCTGGCATTTTTATTATATTTTTTTTTTATTTGTTTTGATGGAGGCGTCCAGGGACCTGGACGCCTCCATTAAAATATATATAATTTTATTTATTTTTTTGTTTTTTATGCCAACTGGCATTTTACACTTATTTTTTATTTTTGTTTTTATGGAGGCGTCCAGAGTCCTGGACGCCTCCATAAATATATATATTTTTTATATTTTTATATTTGGTGTTGGGGCCCTTAGAAAAGAATAAAACAAATTAAAATCATGGGGGCGTCCAGGGGCCTGGACGCCCCCATTAAGACCCACCCGGGTCCTTGGATCGGGCGTCGGTGGCCGCCCGGCAGATATCCTTCTTGGTTCCGGAACCTCCTGATGCGTTCGACTGGTGTTGATGCCGTCCGAATGCCGTGACGAGACGATTCCGGATGCCGAAAAGGGCGGAAGAAGACTCAAGAAAAGGAAGCACTCAAGTGATTCAAAACGCGTAAGCCGTCGCGGGACGTTGTATAGTAATATGAGACTTTCTCAGGAGATGTCAGGAATGGCGTGTCTACAGTATGTGGATCCGAGTAATCGGGAATCCCCCCTGAAACAAAGGAGGAAACTTGTGTCGAAAGGAGAAACAACAATCCATATGTGTGACGAATTCAAGTAGCCGAGAATCCCCATTGAGACATATGAGGAAACTCGCGCTGAAAGGTGAAGTCTATTAAAAGAAACAAAATAGGGGTTGTGCGAAGCTACCGATAGTCGAGAATCTAAAGTGAAAGTGTAGAGAGAAGATTACCTTCTAGTGTTCTTCAGAAAATCTGTAAATCCATATGTTTTGAAGCTCATTAGTCATTTCTTCACATTTCACATGGACATTTTTGTGATGTATGTATTTTATGAATTTACCTACATTCATGGTTTATGTAGTACTCATAGTTGTGTATGCACAAATCTCTTAGTTATACTTCATGCCTTACATTCTTGAATTTAAATCACATGCTCTTTTGTTAACCCGTGCCTCATATAGGGGGAGTTACTATATGTACTATATGTGTGCATGACGATTGTGCTTGTGTGCTTGCATGCTCATGCATTCCCTTTGAGTCTAATTCTGAGCATAAACCTTACTTTTGAAGGATAGAAGTCATCATGTGCATAACTTCATATCTTGTATGATTAGCATTCACATAGTGTATATTCATTGCATTTGGAAGATGACGCTCATCGTGTGCATCTTTGCATATTTGACATTTTCAATATGCATCTAGTTCACTCATGATATCATCTTGAACAAATTCATACTTTTCAACAATTGGCATAGTTCATTTTGAAATGCATATTCTGAACACTTCATGTTGCATAAATGCCAAAATGAGTTCAACCAACAAATGGTATCATATCTTCGAGGATCTCTCTTCGAAAATTGAAATTGCATATGTTTGTGCCTCTATCTTGATCAACATTTGGTATCATATTTTTGACCCCCTACTTAGCATCAATTGGCATTCGAATTGGAATCATATCCTTTGGCCTAACATGTTCATTTCATGTCACATAACCCCCTGTCTTTTTGTAGATGACAAAAAGGGGGAGAATGTTTAGTGTGTGCTCAATGCTTTATGAATGATGTTGTCTTGGGGAGAATGGGAGAGTTGGTGTATGCTCAAATGTTTGGTGTATGCTCAATGTTTGTAAATGTTTTACAAAATATGTATTGCAAAATCTGTATTATCACACACATCATTTTGTCATCATCAAAAATGGAGAGATTGTTGCATCCCCTAATTCGTGTTTAGTTTCAATGATATCAAAACGATTGTGTTTGTGTGTGTATGTGTTTCATTGAGCAACATGTTTTATATCTTGATTTGATGAGTTGAAAGATAGAGTCAATGTTCACTCTTGAAAGTCATGTGAACCCTTGGTGTTTAAGGAACTAATATTATATTTATGTTGGTTTGTAGGAACACAAATTCATGGCTCATACTTGGAATCTAAAGGAGTCCATCAATGAAGCACTTCTTCTAAAAGGGAGTTAACTCTGTTCATATTTGAAAGTCATATGAATGATTTATATTTAAGGATCTCATGCCTTGAATATTTTGATTTGTAGGATAAAAATTCATGATTCATGTTTGAAACTCAAAGGAGTGCATCAATGAAGATCTTATTGAAAAATGGAGTTGACTCACTCATTGCATTGCGTTGACTCTTCTACATTTCATGCATTTCATCAAATAACTTTTCAAAGTCTTGGTTGGGCATTTTCATGCATTTTTCTCATAAGTTTTTTGGGCTTGAAATATCCTCAACCCTGTAACTTGAAATTTGATGGATGTGATTTCAATGATGCTTGCTCGTTTCTTGGACTCATGGTAATTTAATTTGAAAAATTTATATTAATGCTCCTCATGAGATAATGATTCATAAATGTTAGTTTTTAATCAACAAGAATGTCATTTGAATGAATGTGGTTTCATGATATTATGCATGCTTTGCATTTGACATAATTGGTAACACTTGTGTGATGAAGTATTTTGTTGTTGAAGATTTGGTTGCCTTGTGATTGAATGGTTGACCTCCCATGTCATTATATTTAGTGATTGAGAGATCCATGTTTATCATAACAAAATCTTGTCATTTGGTGGAGTGTATTTTTGTTGATTGATTTGAGAAGTCAAATACTTGGTTGAGTTAGTTCAATGATGTATTTTTATGTGAACTAGTTCAAAGAGTTAATGTTTGGTTCATGAGTTTTGATTATCATCTAACCTCTTGGTTTATCATGTTTTTACAGGTTAAAGGATGACTTTTAAACCCTCCCTATCAAGTGGATCATGGTAATATCTATTACCCACCTTGTGTGCTTGTATTGGAGGAGGTTGAGGTTGTGCTTTCATGCCTTCATGCATGTTTCTCATGATAGTCTAGTGGTAGCATCTTGCTCATTTAACTCTCAATATTCCTTGTTGAATCTAATGTTTAAAGATGTTTTGAATACCTTCTAATGCATGTTTTTCACTTGGAAAAATCAAGTTTTCAATTGGGATTGAAGATTTTGCAGACTACATTGGACTGCATTATGCAGTCTTTGTGCTGGGGTGTCGACACCTTGCTGAATCTGCCTTGGTTGCAGCAAGACGACTAGTAGGTGTCGACACCTATTAGCCAGAGTTCTATTTTTCATGTATTTTGTGTGTGCAGGGTGTAGGTGTCGACACCAGGTGTCGACACCTATCTAGCAGAGTTCTGTTTTTGGTGTTTTGACCTGTCCAGCTTGTCGGTGTCGACACCAGGTGTCGACACTTACGTCACGAGAGTTGCGAATCCGATCTAAACCTATTCTTTTGGCCATGAAACTTTACCATACTACCTCCCAAAGGTTACTAAGCATATGGAGATGTCTTTAAGGCATTGTGGGAAGGTTTTATGTGTCTTTTGGGCTCTCTACCTTGCATATAAATATGAGTTACGAATTTGTGGAGGATTGACCCTAATGCTCATTTTCTTCTTTCGTATAGGTGAAGAAGAGGGGTGGAAACGTGGTGGAGCTTTTGCAAGGTGGTTTTCACCTACTTCCATTGAGATTTGGAGATCATGGTAGAAGAAGAAAAAAAGCATCTCGAAGAGAGGAACGCGAGGACGCCGAAATCGCCATCATCCGACTTCAAACCATGAAGAGCCGAATATTTAATTGAAGGGGGAGCCTTGTGCTTGTTGAATCTTTCTTGTTTTAATCTTTAGCACATGTTTTGGGCTTAGAGCATTCATTTGATAGCTTGTTACAAACCTATAAATGATTTTCTATGTGTGGGTTCGGAGAACGATTTCTCCGAGTGGTTTGAGTTGACGCTTGTGTGTCATTTGGTGAGGAGCATATCCACGTGTGTGTTGGGGTTTTTGCCTCGTGCGTGTGGGGAGAAATCCCCGTGTGTGTGTGCTACTTTTGTAGCGTGTTTGTGTTGGGGTTTTTATCCCATGTGTGTGGGGAGAAATCCTCGTGTTTGCTGCATTTGCAGCGTGTGGAGAAAGCCTTACCGGTTTAGTGAGGGGTGGACGTAGGGAGCCTGTCGTGGTCCCGAACCACCTTAAAAATCCTCATCTCCTGTGGTTTGAATTGTGTGATTGTATGGTTAACTTGTTATACTTATTTGCGCGATCAAGTGTGAACGGAGAGAGTGAGAGAATCTAGTTAACTTGTGTAGCATTAAATTCCTCTATCTTATTAATCTTGTTAATTCCGCTGTGCGCTAGTTTGTGTTTTTAATTGGAAATAGTTTTTAGTAGAAGGATCTATTCACCCCCCCTCTAGATCCGTGTTCCTGCACTACGGGACCCAACATGGGTGATGTGCCACCCAAGAGGGAGTGGAAGGAGGATGAGGAGAAGAAACTACACCCCTAACAATGGCCTTAAGGGATTGGATTTGTTGACGGGTGAGATGCAAATCTTGGGAGACCTTCCCATTGTATGGAGGAGATGGTTCCCGAGAAATAGCGGCTCGTGGTTGAAATTGAGGATTGCCCATGGGTTGGACAAAACCATGAGAATTAGAACGAAATCCCTTAGGTGAGTTGTGGTGAGAATTATAGGTTTGAGGATTATAGGATGTGCTAGGTTGGTCATCCTCAAAGTTATAGATATGATTAGACATGTTGATCTTGTTATCAAAATGAAACATCATGCAATGCAATCAATTATTCAATCAAAGCAAGTTGCAAAGATAGCAAACAAGTGAATGTTTACGCTTGGTTTTTAATTGTCCCTTGATGAATTTAAAAGATTTTCACAAGGTTTGGTACAATTCACTCAAGGTAGGAACCTAGTTTCAATATGGTTTAACTTCGATGCCAACTAGGTTATTTATCTCACCACGTTTAGGCCAACTAAACCCAGGGAACTTCAATGGTACAACTTGTCCAGTGATCGGAGAGGGAATCCTTCGATGTCAGGGACTGATGGTGGCCTTGGTTAAGGAGGTTTCGGTCCAATGAGAGGAGCTCTCAATCGGAGGGTCCTTCCTTACCAAGAGAGGGTAAAATATCTCGTAAAAGTGTGGGGAGAGGAGGTCTCCAAAGCCCAAAATGCCCTAAGGGCAATACTAATGCAAAAGGAACACAAAACAATGTGGATATGAACAAAGGGTGTTGAGACAAAACAAATAAGATGTGCATGTTTTGTGAAAATAGGAAGAATTGGCGTCTGGGATAGTGGGCGCCAATTTCAGGAATTGGCGTCCACTGTTCGGACGTAATTTTTTTTTACAGTGGGTTAACGCGGTCTGCCTGAGGACCGCGTTCAGAAGAACGCGGTTCCATGCATGACTGCGTTCAAACCCTGTGCAGCAGCCAGAAAAATGTGGAAATGAAAAAAAACTGATGGAATGTAAAGGGAAAACACTCACAAAATCACAATATGGATCATGGCAATCAACACAATATAAAATAAAGCATCATATCCCCAATGTTTTTTTAAGAATGGAAAGGTATTTCAAAAAATCTAGCAAATTGTCAATCACGTAATGGAGGGGGGTTGTGCACGCGGTGAACGAGGGATAAAAATAATAAGAAAAAAATGGCAAGTGCTACGTGGAGCACAAGGGGAGATGCACTGTGGGTACAAAAGAAGAGGGCACACGCGGGTGCCAAAGGGAAAGGGGTAATCAAAAAGAAAGCAAAAGGTGTCCCACCGTGATCGCTAATTTGTAGATTAAGGAAAAATCCATAAAGAATTTTAAAAAGAAAAAAATTATATGAATTAATGATGGGGGTGGAATAAAGGGGGGAAAGGGAGCATGCTAGATGCTAGGAAGAAGTGTGATCGCCAGAGACATGTGGGCCTCGAAGGAATATAACAATAGATAAAAGGGATGTGATCGCGAATAAATACCTTTTAAGCACGGGGTTGACTGTGAGTGCTACCTTTCATCCAATCGGTCGGTCGATGAAGAGGGCTTTTCTTTGAGATTACCCTATTTTTCTCCAAAAGAGGCTTTGACGTCTTCAAGAGAGGAACTCCAAGATGATATAGCTTTAGATGCAGGGAGACTCCTCCTTGGCACTTTCTTCCGACAGAGTTTCTCTAAGATCCAAAATTTTAGCTTTTTGAACATGGGGGAGGGGGGGTCCTATTTATAGAGATGAAATTCGGAGTTTAATTCCCTTAAAAATAGAAAATTGAGTTTTAATGAGATTTGGAGAGAAGCATCCACCCTCCAAGTGTCCTCACAACCTTAGAAAGTTATAGAAACCCTTTCCCAAGTCGAAAATGAGGTTAACATGCGAAGGGAAGGGCTAGTGTTCAAAACCGAATTCTGAAAGAATTCGCGTCCAACCCAGTGGCTGCTAATTAATTCAGGTCAGTGTAGAGAGGCGCCAATTTAAAAATATTTATAAAAAGTTTAGAAATTATCAAAATTAGAAAATAATTCGTATCCACATAGTCAGACGTGAATTAGAAATTAATACAAATTTTGGTAGGAATTAAAAGCTAAAAAATAGGGAAGGAAATTTGCGTCCACTTGTCTGGATGCCAATTTAAATAAACATTAGCGGAGCACAAGCCATTTCAAGATTATTTATGGAAAGTTAGAAATTACCAAAATTTGAAAAAGATTTCGCGTCCACCTGTCCTGACGCGAATTAAGAATAAATATGAATTTTGTAAGAATTAAAAGCTCAAAATATAGAAAGAAAACTCATGTCCATCGGCTTGGATGCCAATTTAAAAATATACGACTTCCTAGAAAGGCATTAATTCAAAATTAATACGAATTTGGGGCTCAAAAAGGGTGATGATGAGAATTCGCGTCCACTCCCTTAGACGCGAATTTAAAAATTGGCACTTTTCCAAAAAGGCGTTAATTTAATATTAATACAAATTAGGGACGAAAAAGGTGAAGAAGAGAATTCGCGTCCACCCCCCCGACGCCAATTTAGAAATTGGCGCCTTTCATAAAGGCCTTAATTCAATATTAATACAAATTTTAGATAATTTGATGAAGAAAATAATTGGTGTCTGAGATGCTGATGTTAATTCAATGAATTGGCGTCCACTAGGTCTAACTCTAATTCAAAAAGGTCCCGAAAAATTGGAGAAAAATTCTTAAAAAATCAAAAAATAGGGGAAAATATGAAAAAGTTGAATAGCTAAGAAAAGTGCGAAAAATTGCTCAAATAAGTCGATTTGAAGGTCAATTTATGGCATTATGATGCGATAGGAGATGTACTCAAAGTGATGTCAATTTTGGTGTGTCTGCAAGGTGTTGTGTAGGCTGAGGTTTGTTGGAATGAATGGCTGGAATGGTGCATGAGTTGCTGGTGTATACATGCCGACCTTGGTGGTGTGAGGTCGGAGGAAGTGTGAGCCAACCGGGGCAGTGTATGGCTAACTAGGGAGTGTAAGATTAATGAGCTGGAGAGGGGTACTAGTCAGGGACTGGTATAGGCCAACTAGAGAGGGGAGTGGCCCAAGAAACTGGTGTAGGGCGAACGTGATGTTATATGGCCGACATGGAGGTGCAAGGTTTATAAACTGGAGTAGGGCATTAGTCAGGGACTAGTATGGAATAACCTTACAAACCGTAGGTATAGGCCCATAAATACCAACGACTTACAAAACCGTAGGTAGGTGTCATAGGTAAAAGCCAATTTTCTTGTAGTGCATCATCCTGAGCGGGGGATTCTTGTGGTAGTGGTGGAAGAGAAAAACAAAGGAAACTCGGAGTAGGTGTCTCTTGAAGAACCTCATCATGTGCCGGCTCAAATTCTTCGTCATTGAATTCAAATGGACGCCGTGGCGGAGGAGGCGTAATGATGGGTGGATTATGATGATGTGGAGGATTTTTTGGGTGTGGAGGCGGAGGGCCATATGAATGAATGGGATGAATGGGTGGTGGGCCATATGAATGAACGTGATGTGTGGGCGGTTGGCAGACGGCGTCCACTTGATCATTAAAACTTGTCAAATTATCTTGCGCACTCATATTTATGATACCATTTTCATCTCTTCTCTCCTTCCAGTCTTTCTCCATTATAGTTATCTCATTCATGAAAGTGTGGAGAGGATTGACATGAGGAGGAGGAAGAGGCCGCGGACTTGTGACCCTTTTTAATTGTTCCTCCATTTTAGTGATCTTATCAATAATAACTTGTTGGAGAGGAGTTACTTGAGAAGTAGAGGGTTGGCCTTGAGACCTCGGAGGGGCTTGAAATGAAGCATGGAGGGGTTGACCCACAAAAGGACACGGTTGGACCGGGTTGCAAGGAACATTTGGGCCTCGGGGCTGTGGAAGAGGGTGAATAGAAGGAGGCGGGTGATGGACCACCCAAGATGAAGGATGAATGAAAGGAGGCGGGTGATGGGCCTCCCGAGAGGGAGGATGAATAGACAAAGGTGGCTGATGTGCCACCCGAGAGGGAGTGGAAGGAGGATGAGGAGAAGAAACTACACCCCTAACAATGGCCTTAAGGGATTGGATTTGTTGACGGGTGAGATGCAAATCTTGGGAGACCTTCCCATTGTATGGAGGAGATGGTTCCCGAGGAATAGCAGCTCGTGGTTGAAATTGAGGATTGCCCATGGGGTGGACAAAACCTTGAGAATTAGAACGAAATCCCTTAGGTGAGTTGTGGTGAGAATTACAGGTTTGAGAATTATAGGATGTGCTAGGTTGGTCATCCTCAAAGTTATAGATATGATTAGACATGTTGATCTTGTTATCAAAACGAAACATCATGCAAAGCAATCAATTATTCAATCAAAGCAAGTTGCAAAGATAGCAAACAAGTGAATGTTTACGCTTGGTTTTTAATTGTCCCTTGATGAATTTAAAAGATTTTCACAAGGTTTGGTACAATTCACTCAAGGTAGGAACCTAGTTTCAATATGGTTTAACTTCGATGCCAACTAGGTTATTTATCTCACCACGTTTAGGCCAACAAAACCCAGGGAACTTCAATGGTACAATATGCCCAGTGGTCGGAGAGGGAATCATTCGATGTCAGGGACTTATGGAGGCCTTGGTTAAGGAGGTTTCGGTCCAATGAGAGGAGTTCTCAATCGGAGGGTCCTTCCTTACCAAGAGAGGGTAAAATATCTCGTAAAAGTGTGGGGAGAGGAGGTCTCCCAAGCTCAAAATACCCTAAGTGCAATACTAATGCAAAAGGAACACAAAACAATGTGAATATGAACAAAGGGTGTAGAAACAAAACAAATAAGATGTGCAGGTTTTGTGAAAATAGGAAGAATTGGCGTCTAGGATAGTGGGCGCCAATTTTAGGAATGGGCATCCACTGTTCAGACGTAATTTTTTTTTACAGTGGGTTAACGCGGTCTGCTTGAGGACCGCGTTCAGAAGAAAGCGGTTCCATGCATGACTGCGTTCAAACACTGTGTAGCGGCCAGAAAACTGTGGAAATGAAAAAAAACTGATGGAATGTAAAGGGAAAACACTCATAAAATCACAATATGGATCATGGCAATCAACACAATATAAAATATAGCATGATATCCCCAATGTTTTTTAAGAATGGAAAGGAATTTCAAAAAATCTAGCAAATTGTCAATCACGTAATGGAGGGGGGTTGTGCACGCGGTGCACGAGGGATAAAAATAATAAGAAAAAAATGGCAAGTGCTACGTGGGGTATAAGGGGAGATGCACTGTGGGTACAAAAGAAGAGGGCACACGCGGGTGCCAAAGGGAAAGGGGTAATCAAAAAGAAAGCAAAAGGTGTCCCACAGTGATCGCAAATTTGTAGATTAAGGAAAAATCCACAAAGATTTTTAAAAAGAAAAAAATTATATGAATTAATGATGGGGGTGGAATAAAGGGGGGAAAGGGAGCATGCTAGATGCTAGGATGAAGTGTGATCGTCAGAGACATGTGGGCCTCAAAGGAATATTACAATAGATAAAAGGGAGGTGATCGTGATTAAATACCTTTTAAGCGCGGGGTTGATTGTGAGTGCTACCTTCTCTTCCAATCGACCGGCCGATGAAGAGGGTTTTTCTTTGAGATTACCCTATTTTTCTCCAAAAGAGGCTTTGACGTCTTCAAGAGAGGAACTCCAAGATGATATAGCTTTAGACGCAGGGAGACTCCTCTTTGGCACTTTCTTCCGACAGAGTTTCTCCAAGATCCAAAATTTTAGCTTTTTGAACATGGGGGAGGGGGGTCCTATTTATAGAGATGAAATTTGAAGTTTAATTCTCTTAAAAATAGAAAACTGAGTTTTAATGATATTTGGAGAGAAGCATCCACCCTCCAAGTGTCCTCACAACCTTAGAAAGTTATAGAAACCCTTTCCCAAGTCGAAAAGGAGGTTAAAATGAGGAAGGGAAGGGCTAGTGTTCAAAACAGAATTCTGAAAGAATTCGCGTCCAACCCAGTGGCTGCTAATTAATTCACGTCAGTGTAGAGAGGCGCGAATTTAAAAACATTTATAAAAAGTTTAGAAATTATCAAAATTAGAAAATAATTTGTATCCACATAGTCAGACGTGAACTAGGAACTAATACAGATTTTGGTAGGAATTAAAAGCTCAAAAATAGGGAAGGAAATTTGCGTCCACTTGTCTGGATGCCAATTTAAATAAACATCAGCGGAGCACACGCCATTTCAAGATTATTTATGGAAAGTTAGAAATTACCAAAATTTGAAAAAGAATTCACGTCCACCTATCCTGGCGCGAATTAAGAATAAATATGAATTTTGTAAGAATTAAAAGCTCAAAATATAGAAAGAAAACTCATGTCCATCGGCTTGGATGCCAATTTAAAAATATACGACTTCCTAGAAAGGCATCAATTCAGCATTAATACGAATTTGGGGCTCAAAAAGGGTGATGAGGAGAATTCGCGTCCACTCCCTCAGACGCCAATTTAAAAATTGGCACCTTTCCCAAAAGGCGTTAATTTAATATTAATACAAATTTGGCACGAAAAAGGTGAAGAAGAGAATTCGCGTCCACCCCCCCGACGCCAATTTAAAAATTGGCGCCTTTCAGAAAGGCGTTAATTCAATATTAATACGAATTTTAGATAATTTGATGAAGAAAATAATTGATGTCTGAGATGATGATGTTAATTCAATGAATTGGCGTCCACTAGGTGTGACTCTAATTCAAAAAGGTCCCGAAAAATTGGAGAAAAATTCTTAAAAAATCAAAAAATAGGGGAAAATATGAAAAAGTTGAATAGCCAAGAAAAGTGCGGAAATATGCTCAAATAAGTCGATTTGAAGGTCAATTTAGGGCATTATGATGCGATAGGAGATGTACTCAAAGTGATGTAAATTTTGGTGTGTCTGCAAGGTGTTGTGTAGGCTGAGGTTTGTTGGAATGAATGGCTGGAATGGTGCATGAGTTGCTGGTGTATACGGGCCGACCTTGGTGGTGTGAGGTCGGAGGAAGTGTGAGCCAACCGGGGCAGTGTATGGCTAACTAGGGAGTGTAAGATTAATGAGCTGGAGAGGGGTACTAGTCAGGGACTGGTATAGGCCAACTAGAGAGGGGAGTGGCCCAGGAAACTGGTGTAGGGGGAACGTGATATTATATGGCCGACAGGGAGGTGCAAGGTTTATAAACTGGAGTAGGGCATTAGTCAGGGACTGGTATGGACCAATTGGCTAGGGATATGATTGTCGGAAGGTGGGTAGCTAGTTGTCTTGGATGGAGGAGGGGAGAGTTTTTTTTGTTCTCTTTACCAGCTTTGTCACCCTTTCGGGTTTTCACCAGAGTTGGTCTCCTTTTACTTTTTTCGATGCGCCCTTACAGGTTTTTGCATCGAGGGATTACCTATTTTTGCCTGAGGTGCCCTTGTGAGTTTTACCTCAGCCGGGTTGCTGGCCTTTTTGCCCCCAGCCGTCTCTTTGGGAAAGAGGATGACTGAGTCTGTCGGGGTATCTCTATTTTTAACCACATTATTTATTTATTTTTTGTTTACCTGAGAGCCTCTTGGCTGTTCGGTGAGTGGCGTTGGGTGTCCTTAGCTTGTTGCAGTCGAAGGACGCTGTTGGTGGGATCATTGTCGTTGATCCGTTGTATTGATGCTAGAGTTGCTTGCTGGGGCTTGGCTAGTCGCCGTGCAATCTGCAGCTTCGCGTAGACCTTCATGTTAGCTGATCTGTGTAGCTTGCAGCTGGAGCTTGGATTGAAGCTTGAACGAGTAGACATTGATGATCCAAAGACTGAGGTTGTAGGTTGTGGTGGCATATAGGCCAAGAATTGACGTAGGCCGACGGAAGAGGTGTATTGGCCAAAGGTTAGGGATTTAACCGACTAGGAAGGTGTATTGATCAGGGACTGGGTGATGTGTAGGGCAACCATTATGGTGGTTTGGCCAGAGATTAGGTGTTTAATCAACTATGGAGGTGTTTTGGTCAAGGGTGGGTGCTGGCCAACTGTAGAGGTGTATGGTCGGGGTGAAGGCTGAACGGCCATACAGGCGTATTAGTCGAGGGGATTGAGATTGGCTGGGATGATGTAAGGATATGAGGAAATAGGTGGGTCGAGCGTGATGGTGTATTGACCTGGACGCTGGGAGATGACCGACCGTGATGGTGCATTGGTCAAGGAATGGGTGTAGGCCGACCGTCGTGGTGTGATTGCCAGAGGAAGGTATGCTGACCCACTGTTAGGGTGGACGGGTCAGGGATTTAGGTTGAGGTGGTTGGTTGTTGCTAGTGAGAAAGAGAGATTTTTTTTTTTACCAGCTCCACCGCCCTTTCGGATTTTCGCCAGAGCTGGCCCCCGTTTGTTTTTTTCAGTGCGCCCTTACAGATTTTCATACCGAGGGGTTACCTGATTTTGCTTGAGGCGCCCTTGCAGGTTTTCAACTCAGTTGGCTTTGCGGCCTTTTTGCCCCCAGCCACCTCCTTATGGAGAGAGTGGCTAAGTCCGTCGGGGCATCTCTATTTTTAGCCCCCCCTTTTTTTTACCTGTGAGCCTTGCGGCTGTCATCCTTAGCTTGTCGCTATCAGGGGACATTGCCTGTAGGTTGTGCCATTGGTGACTTGTGATTGTTGTAGAAGCTGATGTGGATTGACCCTTTAACTGAGTAGCTCGGAGCTTTAGGGTGATTCTGGGGAGTGGCTGGTCTTTGCTGTAGATGGCTGGGACTTTGATTGGGATCTGGGTGGCTCAACCTTAATGGACATGATGGCCGAAGCTGAGCTTTGACTAAGTGTCCGCCTGGGTGTTGCTACCCCTTGGGAGATGATAGATACCAAAGGGATAGACCTCCTGCCAGGGTTTACTGGTAGCCACCAGTGGGGACCCGATGGAGCTTTTCCGGTGTCACCAGTTGGCGTTAGTGGGGATTCCACCGAGTCGTTGGCCGATGCAGGTGGAGTTTCACTCGAGCTACTGGGCGGGTGTCGACGGGATTCACCCTGAATCGTTGATTGACGTTGGCAAGGTGGGTTCTCGAGTTACTGGTTGATGTCGGTGGGGTGGGATGTGAACACCTTTACAGTGTTATTGATGATTCACATTTTTTAATCCAAAGAAGCCCTACCTAGAGGTAGATGGGGGCCATCGACCTCTAGGGGGTGAATTTTATTGCTGAAAAAATGAATAGATATTACATCATACAGATGCTAGGCATCCATTCGAGCCTCTCCCTTTATAAAAGAGGATAACTCATTGTGGGAGAAAAAAACATTACATTTAGTGGAGCAGGCTAAGGAAGCCAAAAGATCTGCAACTTTGTTTCCTTCTCTGTAGGTATGAATAATCTTGTCACCTTGAGTAGTAGATCTCCAAATCACTCTTGCATATGAAAGAATGGACCAAGGACAAGGGAAGTCCTTGTTTATAACTCTAACCAGAACTTGTGAATCACATTCTATATAGGCAGGAAGTTATGAAATAGTATGCAAATAGTGGATGCCATCAGTAAGAGCTCTAGCCTCTGCAACAAGACTGTTGGCCTGTCCATAGAAATGGGAAAAAGCTAGGAGAACGTTTCCATGGTAATCTCTAATGACACCACCTCCTCCTGATGTTCCATCTGACTTGCACGCCCCATCGGTATTTAATTTTAAGAAGGGCCAGGGAGGGGACACCCATTTGATAACTTTCAGTTGTGCACTGCTTGGTCTTGAGACAGCAATCCCTAGTGAGTCAAAAATCCTTCGGTTATTAGTATCATACTCTTTGTAAGAAGCACAAGAACAGGCCTGCTTCACTTTTGCTTTGATTCGGTGAAGGATGCTGTTTTTGGACAAAGCACTGCCTTCATATCGCACATGATTCCTAGCTCTCCATATTTCCCAGCAGCCAAAGCCAATCACAGCTAGGATTAGAATGCCAAAAGCAGAATTCAACTTAATTTGAGAGGCAGCGTTTGAAATGAGTGATAAAACAGAGTTTCCTTCTATTGGCAGCCCCTCAGATTTGAAGAAATACCAAATATGGGAAGCTAATTCACTGTGAATAAAAAGATGATTTTGGGTTTCTCCCTGATGAACCTGGCAGCAAGCACACATGGAGCACATTTGAACACCCAAAAGTTGGACATTTATGTCAAGAGGGAGACTATTATGAAGCAATTTCCATAAGTGAATCGATATTTTGATAGGTAGCCAAGGAGACCAAAGTCTTGGCCAGAGAGTGAAAGGCTGATTGATAGCATTTTCAGAGAGCACTTTGTATGTAGAAGCCACCGAGCATTTACCTGTGGAGGATAGGCTCCAAGCCGGGAAATCATCATAGGGGGTAAGAGTGGTGTGAAGAATAGCTGAAAGGAGATGGGCAGGCATAAAACTGTTCAGTAGTTCAGTTTCCTCGCTTGGAGAGTGCAGCAGAAAGTCATTCACAGTCAAGTTAGAATTTGGGATGCTGTTGGTAGGGACTAATTCTGACAAACATTGCTGACCTATCCAGTTATCATGCCAGAAATTTGCAATCTTCCCATCTCCAATGATTACCTTTTGGTATTGTAGAACAATCTCTTTTGCCTTTAGCCAGCTTCGTCTAGTATGACCAGCCATGTTATTAAAGTGCACATCACTCAAATGACTCTTCCCAAAATGTTTAGCTCTGAAAAAAGTTGCCCACAAGGAGTGTGAGTGCAAGGCTTGCCACAACATCTTTACTCTTAGGGCAGTGTCCATCTGCCTAAGCGACATGATACCAAGTCCTCCCTGGGATATGGGTCTGCAAATAGAGTCCCATGATCTCCAATGTCTTTTTTTCCCTTTTGGTGAAGAGCCCCAGAAAAAATTAGCAAAAGCCTGCTCCAGCAGAAGGTGTGTACCAGAGTGTAGAGGTGCAGTGGTTATGGAGTAAATGGGAATAGAAGTGAGAACATGTTTAATCAGAATCAACTTAGCACCTTGGGACAGTAGACTGGATTTCCAACCTGAAAACCTTTTTTGTATGGAATGTATGATACCAGCATAATGAACTTTTTTGCTTCGACCTAGGGCCAGTGGGAAACCCAAGTATTTAAGTGGAAAACTGTGTCTGGTGAACCCAGTGAGACTGGTTATCCGATTGGCAATGGATGTATTAGTCTTAGGATGCAGGAGAAAGCCACTCTTACTGGTGTTGATCAGCTGACCGGAGCCCTTTTCATAAGAATGTAGCAGCTTCATTAAATTCTTGACAGAAGTGATGCTTGCCTTACTGAAAATCAAAGTATCATCTGCAAATAGTAAGTGAGACACAGTGGGGCATCTCCTTGGCCCTTGGAAGCTGTCAATTTGTCTGTTTATCTGAGCTACTTTCCAGGATCTGCTCAAACATTCCTCTGCTATGATAAATAAAGATGGGGCAATTGGATCACCCTGTCGAACACCCCTAGAAGACTGAAAAAAACAAGCAATATCTCCATTCAGTAGAACAGAGAACCAACAGTTCTTTATCAACTTGCTAATCAGCTGGATGAAAGACTGACTGAAGCCAAATTTTTGCATAACAGCAAAAAGGAAGTCCCATTCAAGTCTGTCATAGGCTTTGGCCATGTCTAATTTGAAAATGATGTTCTTCCCTCTGGTTTTCCTGCCTAGTTCCTGAGTCAAGTCTTGAGCTAGAGCAATATTTTCGGTTATGTGTCTCCCTTTAACAAAAGCAGACTGTTCTTGAGAAATAATATTTGGAAGGATAGCAGCCAGTCTTTTATTGACAATGGAGGAGATGACTTTATAAAAGAAATTGCAGAGGCTGATCGGTCTGTAATCTGAGATTTCCACTGCATTTGGTTTTTTTGGAATCAGAGCAATTAAAGTTGATGACACAAACCTTGGGAGAGGCTGAGAACTTGTGAATGCCTCTTGAACAGCACTGATAATCACTTGAGAAATAATTGACCAAGCTGTTTGGAAAAAAGCACCCGAGAAACCATCCGGCCCTGGGGCACTGTCAGCAGAAAAAGCAAAGACTGAATCCTTTATTTCCAATTCAGAGGGTATAGCACACAGTTTAGAATTTTCTTGCTGAGAAACTAAGTTTGGAATACAGTTTAGGAAGGATTCCTCAATAGCATGTTGTTGGGACGAGAAAGCAGATTGGAAGTGAGTTACAGCAGTGCTCTTCATTTCTTCATGGTCTGAAACTAGCATACCATCTGAATTTCGGAGTTGAGAAATAAATTGTTTATTTCTTTTGACCTTTGTCGAAGTATGGAAAAATTTAGTGTTTCTATCCCCCTCCTTTAGCCATCTAATTCCAGACTTTTGTCGCCAAAAACATTCCTCATGAATCAATCTTCCTGCTAGGAGGGATTTGGCCTGCTCTAGAGTGTTGTGATTTTCCAAGGTTGGCTTCATATCATAAGAGTGCTCAGCCTTTAGAACTGCATCCTCTGCTGCCAACAGATTAAGATGGACGTGGCCAAATGTCTGTTTGTTCCAATTTCGAAGCATACCCTTCAAGTATTTAAGCTTCCCTTTTGGAGGTTCTTTTGAGGGTGAATTGGTGCCCCCAGTCTATCAAGGACTGAAATCTACCTTGACGGGTGCTTCACTAAGTAGCAAGATCTTGAGCCAGCATCCGCTCTGCCGAATTTTGAGCTGGGTGTCATTCTGGTGAGTGGAGGGGTCTCTTGCCTCGCGCCCTCCAAATGGGTTGGGCCTCTTTTCTAATGACCCATATTTATTTGAGGGAGGACAAACGCTCCTCCTTGGAGTTTCCCCCTCACTTGGGCTTGGAAGGCTGGATACTGGTATGGGGTAATTGCCCCCGGTGTGATACTGGTGTATCGGCTTCGTTGAGTCTCGCCTTGTCTTTCGGAGGCAGGGGCGGCGGCGGCGGATCACCCAACTTTGTAGCACTTTTTTTTTTTACGGAGCCGAGGTCGACTTAGCACCAATGTGGTGGACTGAATGAACCCGGTCCGGGGCTGTCTGGAGGATGGCATTTCTGGTGAGTGTCAGTGTAGTTGGAACTCGGGAATTCGGTGCCCGAGCTGGGGCCGATAGAGTAGCAACCTGGAGCTTGGTGTTCACTTAGGCCGTTGGAGTTGTTGTTGGAACCCAGGGTTTATGACCCATGTTGTGAACTGAGGATGTTAGAGGGATGGTGACCCGGAGCTTGACGCCCGTATTGGGTGCTGACAAAATTGGTACCCAAGATTGAAAGCCCATTTTGGGAGCTGATGAAGCTAGGACCTGGGGTTGGAAACCAATATTGAGTTCTGACAAAGCTGGGACGCAGGGCTAGAAGCCCGTCTCGAGTGCTGATGGTGCTGGGACCCAGGACTAAATGCCAGTCTTGGGCGTTGATGAAATTGGAACCCGGGACTGGAAGCCCACCACGGGTGCTGATGAAGCTAAGACTCAGGGCTAGATTCCCGTCCTGGGTGTTGACAGAGCTAGGGCTGGGGCTGAAAGCCTATTTTGGGTGTTGATGAAGCTAGATCCCAGGAATGAAAGCCCATCCTGGGTGTTGATGTAGCTGGAACCTAGGGCTGGAAGCCCATCTTGGGTGTTGATGTAGCTAGAACCCGGGGCTGGATGCCCATTTTGGGTGTTGTTGAGGCTGGAACCCAAGGCTGAGCGCCCATCCTGGGTATTGATGATACTAGAACCTGGGGCTGAACGCCCATCTTGGGTATTGATGAAGCTGGAACTCGGGGCTGAACGCCCATCTTGGGTGTTGCTAGAGCTGAGACCCAGGGCTGAAAGCCCATCTTGGATGCTGAGGTGGCCACGTCCCGGGGTTTGGTGCCTGTGTTAAAAGTTGATGTGACCGAATCCCTGGGCGTGGTGCCCCCACAGGCCGTTGTTAATGTTGCACATGGTATCTAAGGCCGGAAGCTTGTGCTGGAAGCCGGCGTGGCTGAGACCCACGATTTAGTACTAGTACCAAGTGTTGAGGTGCCGAAGACCCAGATCTCGTTGTCCGTGTTGGGAATCGACATGCCTGGGGACCCAATGGTTGATGCTTGAATGGGTTGGGGTGATGTTGTACTGGAAACATGAGGCTGGAGGCCCATGTCGGGCATTGGGGGAGCTGGGGACCCAGGGGTCAATGACTTCGTGGGTCGTCATTGCTGGAGGTGCAAAGGGGCCAGTTGCCTATATGGGCAGTTGCGGGACTGGCATGCTCATCGGCCATAGCAATGGTGCCCGAGGATTAGGGCGAGCCGAAGGACGAGGCAGAGTTGCCGAACATAATTGGCGTCGCTAGTTCTACGTGCCCGGCGTGGAAAGCGATGACGATTGGGCCGTAGGTCACTATCGCCACCGATTTTTGTTGCTATTGTTGGTGCAGGTTGGTCGCTCGATAATGACCAATCGCGCATTGTAGCCTAGACAGGGGCCCTCCTCTTCCTCTCCAATAAGAAAAGGTGGGGGCATCGCGGTGTATACTTGGCAGGTGTGACTCTTCTTCGATAGAAAGAAGAAAGGTAGGAGACGTCCCACCGGGCGTGCCAATTTGTTGGCTCGCAAGAAATTTCTTCTATTTTCCATACAGCGGTGACATACACTCGCCTTTTATGCAAGGCCGAGATAGGTCGACTTGGCACATGGGAATTATGGGGGTATTGACAAGAAGGTGAAAAGAACAATAGGAACGCATAGGAAAGAATGGCGTATGGTTAATCATTCTAGAAAACTGGGACAAGAATGGCTAGATGGAATGCGGGCGTGCTAGTCGATTTCTCAACGATCACCTGCGGAACCAAGTGTTTGACTGGGGATGTGCCACCAGGGCACGGCACGTGGGCATGAAATGACGTGCGCCACGTGGAGAGAAGGAGGTTCCACTGGTACGAGTGTAGGCGACTGTATGGGCTCGTGTACTAGACGTTTTTCCCACCGATCACAAGCAATTGGTGTGTATTTTACATCGGGCAGAGCCCAAATACCTTTGTTTCTACTGCTGAAGAGGAGAGTCAGGGACCCTGGGAGCCACGACGTCGGGAGGGCTTAGTCTATGCAATAGTGATATGGTAACATCAACACAGCGGGGATAACTGGGGGCAGAGAGACTGGAATTCCAGTGTGGACACTAGAGAGGGTATGCACTCTGGGTTTATGAGAACGAGGTATTGGCTCGGACAGAGGAGTAGCGGACACTGGCTCGCCAGGGAGCAGACATGTTCTGGCTCCGGCGCGGAGCGGTTGACACCAGCTCGGCAGGGAGTAGGCAGGTCCTGGCTCGGGCGTGAAGCTATCTGGCTAGAGGAGTTAGGACCGAGTTGGGAGACAGATGACAATCTGCCTGACAACATTGAGACTGGTAGCTGGCAAGGATGGGGATCAATTCCTTGAGTGGATTATATAACTATATGCCGTAAAAGGCATTATGTGGGGGCGTGAAAGCCCGATTACAAATGTGTGCAAGCCACGGGATAATTCTGTCAATTATGACGGTCCCCAGGTCATTGCGTTGTCATGCAGGTATTTCCACTTTTGTATATAGTGTCCATCGGAGGACTTGTGACTCAGCAAAATATCACCCGAGGGACGTCACAATGTATTTCTTGATATGGGACAGTATCGAGGTCGGGGAAGTTGGGGTGTCGTGGGCAACGTTGTGCTGGAGTAGCTGGGCATTGTTAAGACCGAGGCGACCGGATGGTGCGGGCGCCACCATGACTTGAAGCAACCAGGTGCCGTTGAGCTTAGAATAGCCGGGTGCCGTGGGCACCATTGTGTTTGGGGCAGTCGAGGCCGTAGGCGTCACTGTGACTAGAGTAACTGGGTGTTGTTGGCACGGTTGTGATTGGAGCAGTCAGGGTCCTAAGCACCGCTGTGATTGGGGTGACCAGGCACTGTTGAAACTGGGAGAGTTATGTACCCGGGACATCGTTGTTGGAACGATCAGGTGCCATGAATGCCACTGAGAATGGGGTAGCTGAGTGCTGCTGGGGCTGAAGTACCCGAGCGTCATCTAGACTGGGCAGTCGGGTGCCCTGGGCACCGTTGTTGCTGGAGTAACTGGGCAGTCGGGTGCCCTTGGCACCGTTGGGACTGGGGTATCACTATAAGAAATTTGACCTATAGCCACGAATTTTACCTATGTTTCAAGAAAACATAGGTATATACGACTTATCCGACGTTTTTGAAACTGCTTAGGTAAATTTCGTATGTTTCATTATAGCGTAGCTATATGGTCATCTTATTCCGATGGTTCATTGAGAAACATAGGAAACATTTTTCTATTCCTACGCTTTATAAGTGAATGTGAGAATGGGTCATAGATATTCTTTCACTTTTAACAAAGCGTAGGAATAAATCACTTCAAACAAAAAAATAGAAAATAAAAAATGTAGGAATTGAGCTGACCCCGATGGCAGGAAAGCTGTCGCTCGATATTTTTCATTTATTTCCCATTTAACACTCGATTTCTCTCGAATCTCACCCATCCTCTCCCTCTTTCTCTTCCTCCCCTACCCCTTCCCCTCTATTCTCCCTAGATCTTGAGGACACCGCCTTCATCTCTGCCGCTGTGGATGGGGCCTCCATCGCCATCACCTTCATCACCGTCAAGTACAATCTAAAACCCCATCTGCCTTCTCCATCTTCTTCCATAAACCATAACTCCCTGCGCATCTCGATGTTCATCAGTGAAGAGGGGAACACATTCTCTTTTTCAGTATAACATCTGCAGGGACGACTGGAAGCTGGCCCAACGGCTCATGGTCCACGGCTGCAACCCCCTCCCTTGGCGGCGGTGTTTATCCCACGCCCCGCAGCTTTACACCAACCCCTTCCCCATCAACGAGTCCATGTGGTGCCTCCCCAACGACCACTACGTGCACTGGAGCGGGTACCGCTGCAAGAACATCACCAGCCTCGCCTGAAATGCCACCGGGAAGGGCTTCTTCAAGTGCACCGACTGCTTCAACCTCACCCACCACGAGGCCCCCTGGTGGATAGACATCGCCTACACCGACCACCCCTTCACCAACTAGACCTCAGATTTCCTCATTGAAGAAGTGCTCTGGATCAAGCCCAGGGAGATCAGAGTTGGGCTGGACTTCAGTGCCAGCATAGGGACATTCACGGCGAGGATGAGGGAGAAGTTCAATGTGACCATCGCCACGGCCACCATCAACTACGGGGCTCCCTTCAGCGAGATGATTGCCCTGAGGGGCCTCCTCCCCCTGTACCAAACCATAAACCAGAGGCTGCCCTTCTTCGACAACACGCTCGACATCATCCACACCACTAGGTTCCTAGACGGGTGGATCCACTTCATCTTCCTGGACTTTGTTCTGTATGACTAGGATAGAGTGCTGAGGCCCAGGGGGCTGCTGTGGATCGACAACTTCTTCTGTCTGAAGAAAGATCTGAACGATTACCTGGAAGCATTCAATATGCTGAGGTATAAGGAGCACATGTGGGCTGTAACACCTCAATTTTTTTTTCATTTTTTTGGATCAGGATCCATGAGTTCGGAGCATCGTTGTGAGTCCCGGTACGTGTTTTGGGCTTTACGCGGGTTTGTGTCTGACGAACCTTCGGAACCCTGTGCAGGGTGAACCAATGTGTTGTCGGGTTTTGGGACGTTACAGGTGCGTGGTGCATTTTTTGAGGATTGTGGGGAGTATTTTTCCCTATTTTTTGTATTTTCTGGAATCACAGAATTTTCACGTGGGTTTTCTATTTAAACCCCCACCCCCTTTCTTTCTCTCCATCTCTCATTTCTCTCACTCTCTTCCTCTCTCTTGTCTCTCACGTTCTCTCCTCTCCCCCTCTCTTCTCTTCGGGCGGCCGACGGAGGTGGACGAGGGTGAGGTGGCGACATTCGTGGGGCGAGGAGCGGAGTGGACGGGGCGAGGATCGAGGAATGGTGGCGCGTTGAAGCTCGGTCACACGATCGTGAACTGGCGTGGGTTTTACAGGTGTTTCACGACGAAACGGCGTCCACGGTGTGCGGAATCTTCGGTGGAGGTAGGGGGATGGATCCTTAACCCCTGTACTTCCTTTTCCGCGAGTTTTGTAGCCCATGGTGAGCCGAGCGTGGGTTTATTGCCGTTGCGGGTTGAAATAATGTTTTTTAGGGTGTGTGACGATTTTGTCGAATCGATCGATGTTTTCCCGCTTTCTTCCTTCCATTTTTATGTTTTGGAACCCAGGGGATGGTCCCCGATGTTTTCCCCTTGATCTGGGGTCGAGTGGGCGTGGAAACCGGGCTCTAGGGTCGAGCTCCGGTGGGTTCCCGCCGTATTCAGTGGACATACTGGTTGGGTTCGGTTGACTGAACGGGCAATGCATAGGGCAAAGCCCTGCAAAGTTCAGTCGACCGACCGGTGAGCGCTGGTAGATCGACCTCTGCAGGAGACACAGCTTGTTGGGCCGGTCGACCGACCTTGTTGGTCCAGTCGACTTCGGTCGACCGACCGAGTTGGTCTGGTCGATCGATCGGGCCTGACCTTCTGCAGGTCATGGCTGCGTCAACCCACGTCGACGCAACCCTGTTGGTCGACCGACCCAATGGGTCTGGTCGACCGAACTGTGCCGCTCTTGCCCATTTTGGCTCCGATCGGTCTGGTTGAGACCCAATGACCGACCTATGGCCCCGTGGTTGTCCCAGGCATCCTGTGGGTACCGTGACTGTGTTTTTGGGTGTCCAGAGGTACCATTTTACCTCGATTAGTGTGCCCGTGGGATTTAGGGGTTCGGGTGACCCTTTCATGTTCTTGGCTTCCTTGTTACGCTAGATCGAGTCACTATAGATCGGCATGAGTGCGCAAGGTTATTCCCGCACGTCGTGAGCTTCTTCGAAAAGTGGTTTCCATGTGGGCCATGCGTATGACCTGTGGACTGCGAGTCCAATTATCTAGCATGGGGCTGGAGGGTTTCTAAGGTTCCCTTCTGAAAGGATTAAGTCGGTAGTTATGTTCCGCCTCAAAAGATATATTGTACCGTGGTTTCTGACCTAGGGATAGGCCATATTGAAGGCCTAGAGCTGTCATGTTCAACGGCCTTGACCTGAGTGTTGTGACTCGAGGGCCGTTGGGTTTAATAGGTTTTGTAGAGTGCCCAGAGTCCGGTGGCATCGTGCCACCTATTTTTTGAGCTTAGCCTGTCCGTATTCCATGGGCTTCTCCCGAGAGTCATTTTGCTCAGTGAGCCCCAACTAGTTATAGCTTGCCTTTGCACACGTGTGCATACCCACCATGGAGTAGGTGGAGAGCTACACCCGGGAGAGACGGTTTTAGGCTGGTTGCCGTAGGGCCTCCCCTGTACACGGCTCGAGTCCAAACCGGGAGGAAAACTAGCTAGAGGGCCTGACGACGAGTAGAGAGTCAGTATGTGCACACGTGGTCGGGGACTTCGGACACGTGTTGACGAGCAGGACCCCGACTAGACCCTTATTTCATGGTTACTAGTACGGTGTCTCAGTTTCCCGCTGGGCCGGAGGGAGACACCTGAGGCGCGGAATAAGACGTCAGGGGACGCATTCGGCCTTGCTTCCAGTGGGCAGTATTCCTGTCATGCGAGACGAGTTTTCCATTATTTTCTCGGTAGTTTCTGAGTGTCCTTCTGACACCGAGGTCTAGGGTTTCAGTAGCATTACAGAGGGTTTTCCCTAGACGGCACAGTGTCCACAACAGCGAGGTCATGACCGTGCTCCCATACCGCGTAGTCTTGGGCCAGGCCTTAGTCAGCGAGGACAGGCCTCCATGGCAGCATTGCTATGGTGTTTCTCTTGTCAACGCACCCAGGGTTCTCTCGTTAGTCCGATGGTCCCCGAACTGTGAGATCGGGGCGTGTGTTTCCCGGTACAGTAGGAGTAGCTGTAGAGCCGAGGGTTTACCAGCCGTCGTGTGTGCCGTTTCCGCTGTCGTTGTTGCTTTCCGTTATCGCCGTTGTTTATGGTTGGGATTCCGTGGGACCCCTATAGAGGCAGTGAGACGAGGCTCACCCCCTACTTTTTAGGTGTGGCGGTTCCTCCTCAAGATTCGAGGGTGCTGCGCGTAGGTTCTTAGTTGCCAGGTCGCCGGGCCGAGTGTTCACTCGGTGTTGGGAATGTTTCCTTGTCTTGGACTATACTTTCTTCGTACTGGACTCTATAGTTAGTTTTTTTTATTGTTATATTATTGGTGTTCCTACTTTATTTCTTATTTCTGTGTACTCCACTCACACACACCTTTTAGCCCTTCCGAGCCCTCCAGCTCGTGGGCGGCAGACCAAGATTCGAATGGTATCGGGTCCTTCCCAGTATCCAGATCTTGGGTCGTTACAGGTGGTATCAGAACAAGTGTGTTTGTGGAGTGTACATGGGAATTCGAGATAATTGCAGTGATCGGAGTCCATAAGGTCCAGTACAGTCAGCAGCTGGCATAGGGTTTTGTGTTTATTTTTCGCTTTGTTTCTCGCTTAAGAGCTTGAGTGCGCTGTGTCGGCGCTGTGAAGGCGGCTGCTGCTTTGTTGGAGTGCCGGAGTGGGGCCTGAGGAATGAGATAGATTGGGTAGATGGTGGGAACACTGGGCCCACTACCGGGCCCAATGCTCGGAGCCGACGCCGCACCGTCCCGACTGCACCGAGCTTATGGCTCGGCGACTCGCTTCAAGACTCGGCGTCTTGAATACGTATCCGTATGTATGTGTGTATGTATTTTACTATGGTGGTATTTATGTTTTAACCACCAATGTATTTTATTTTTATTGAGTCAAAGTATTGTATTTTAAACCCACAAGTCAAAGTTAGGTGGGTGGGTTTTGTTTTATTAGGCTAGGGTATAAACGCAATTAGTGAAAGTTTGAGGGTATTGTTGTTATGGCCTTCCCTATAAATAGGGGGCTAAGGGTGTTACGTATGAATCATATGAATGAGAAAAAAAAGCTTGAAACCTAAGGTGTTTACCTTGTGTTCTTCCCTTCCCTCTTTCTCATTTTGTGAGTTTGAGTGTCGCCCGGTGTGAGATCGTCCGGCGTGAGGCCGAGCTACGTGAGGTAGCAAGTTACCCGTTCCTGTCCGTGCCGTCAAGAGTTGCCGTCGATCCATTTCCACGTCACCGCCGCGTCTGATTTGGTATCAGAGCCCAACAACGGCGTCTCCGATGACCCCGACGTCCCCGACGTCGTCTCCGTTTCTCTCTCTAGGTTGCTAGAGTGAAAAAGAAAGAAAGAAAGAAAAGATTAGTCGAGTTCGGTTGAGAGGAGTTTTGGGAGAAGAAACAAAATAGAAAAAAAAATTTGAAAAAAAAGAAACCCCCTGCGATCTCTCTCTCTCTTTCTGTTACTCCCTCTCTCTCTCTGTTTAATATCTCTCTCTCTATCCCACGTGTCTCTCTCTCTTTCTCTTTCTCTCTGTTACTCTCTCTCTCCCGCGTTTCTCTCTCTCTGTTCTCTCTCTCTCGTTCAGCGTAAACCAGGGAAAAAAAAGGAAGTGAAAAAAATAATAATAAGGGAGAATAGATCTCGACGGAGAAAGAAGAGAAATTGAAAAAATAAATAAAGGAAAGCGCGTTCGCGGCACGGGCCTCGTCACCCGTGCCCAATTCAAAAGAGGCTTCGGCCGTAACGGCTGCGCCCGCCACCGCGCACTGCCGCGGCCACCGCCGCCGCGCCAGCTGCTGGCACCGCCGCTCCCCTGCGCGCCCGGCCCTGCGCCCGCCCCTACGCTCCCGGCCCTGCGCGCTGCGCGCCCGCCCGCAGCTGCCGACCCCCGCACTCGGGCCTACGTCCGCCTGCACCCGTCGCGCCCAACCGTGCCCTCTCCGCATTGGCCGCCCCCTTCCCTGCCGGGTTTCACTGTCGGACGTTCCCACCCTCTCTGACTCAGGCCCGCACCAACCGAGCACGCAGTGGTCGTGTTTGAGGAAAAACAAAAGGGTATTAAGAGAAGCCACAAAGAGTGGGTGGAGAAGAAAAAAAGGAGAGAGGTTTGAACAAGAAAAGTGACGGTTTGAAAAAAAGGGTTTGAATAGTCAAAAAGAAGGTTAAAAGTTGAGAAAAAAATGTGTTGAATATATATAATATATATATATATATATAATATATAATGTTATATATATCTATATATATATCTATATATATTATTTGTTTGAAAAAAGGGGGGGGGGGTTTGAAAAAAAAGGAGTTAAATATATATAATATATATATATTTGAGAGATATATAATCTTATATTATCTATATATCTATATATCTATATTTATATATATTTTGTAGTTTATCAATTGTGGCACCCAAGTCCACAAACGACGGCTTGCCAGGTGCCCGAGTCACCCGGTCACCGACACAGAGTTTGTAATTTACAAAGTGTGAGTGTCCGTAAGTCTCCCTGCGCGGAGAATGTTGAAATAATTTGTTCCCCTACGTGGGAAATTTTAAAGCGATTTTGTAATAAGTTAAATCCTCCCTACGTGGAGTGAATTTGTTGTAACCGTGAAGCTTCGTCGACACCGTGCGGGCACGCACGTCCCCGCTCGCCTTCGTCTCCGGTCGGAGCTTGACTTCTCAGTCAGCTAGGTACGTGCTCCAAATCACTTGCTTATTTAGTATCCTTATCATTTGCCGCGCGACGAAGTGAGCGAGAGCCCGATCCATGCAGCCAGTCTCCTGAGTGCATCACTGTGGGCGAAAAGCGAGAGCTTGTATGTACCCATCCTTAAGCCCTAGACTGTCACATTAGGGCACCCTAATTGTCAGGAGGTTGTTCTACAACTACTTCGCCTACGGGCGAGCAACTCTTCCTAACCGGTCCCTTCAAATTGGCCCTTTGCCTAATAGCCAAAAAAATTCGGGTCTATAGCTTGCTAATTATCGGTCCCAGGACTGCATCATTTAGGTCTGAGGTCGTGCATGCCACGTTGGTTTAGGAATTCATCCGGCCGTCTAGAGCGCCCTTCAACTCTAAAATCTCACATGGATCAGAAGAGCGTGAGTGCTATGTTGGCTCAGCTCGAGCATAATCTTCTAACCCATTTTGAAGAATCCATAAGCCAACTACGAGCCGAGCTAGATGAGAGGATCCGAGCCTTAGTGGATCGACTAAAGGGAGAGGAAGGACGAGTGAATGGCCACGGTGATCCCATAGCCAATCCTAGGGAGGATAGAGAGCAAGTCCGTCCGAATCAGGCTCCCCAAGGTAGAGAGCAAGAGGCCCGTGCGTCTCGAGAGAGACACCACGATGATGAGGATATCATCCTATGGAACGTCAAGATTGACGCTCCGAGTTTTGATGGGTCCCTCAACCCCGCTACATACCTTGATTGGGAGACCGGGATGGATCAATATTTTGACTGGCATCGCCGCATGACCCCTGCTACAAGGGTGAGGTTTGCCAAAATGAAACTCCTAGGTCAAGCCAAAACTTACTGGTGTAACGTTGAGAATCTCCTAGCAAGGAGACGAGAGGAACCCATAAGCACGTGGGAGGAAATGAAGGAGAAATTGAGAGAGACGTATCTGCCACCTTCCTACCATCAGCGTCTTTTAGACCAATGGCAGAAACTCACCCAAGATGGAAAGTCCGTGGACGAGTACATCGTCAAATTTGATGACTTCTTCCTTCGGAGTCGAGTCATGGAGGATGCCTCCGTCACCCTCTCACGGTTTAGGGCTGGCTTACACGAGAGCATACAGCGTGAGCTATTCCTACGGGAAGTTAACACTCTCGAGCATGCCTATCAGGTTGCTCGGGACGTCGAGCGGTTTCAAAAGGTGGTCCCACCTCAGGTCCCCACCTACCGCCAACCCGAGTCCCGAAACCCCATGGTCCGCTACTCTGAGAGGCCTGGCCCCTCCACTTCCTATGTCCCTACTGCTACCCCACTCGGGGCCGTTGCCCCTACGGCTCCTTTCCCACGGAACCCCTTACCTGCACCCGCTGCTGTGCCCAGGCTGGAGTACACGCTGCCAACTAATATGAGAGATGACAAAGGAAAGGGAGTCGTCCCTAGCACCTCCCAACCATTCCCTGTCTCGGGAGTTCGTTGCTTTAGGTGCCATAACCTAGGGCATATTGCCTCCAACTGCCCCACCCGAGCCTTAGTCATCGCCGACCCCCAACCTGTGGAGTTTTCACCTCAGGAAGCAGAAGCCATTAAGAGGTATGAGGCCGATCCTGTCCTTATCACCCAGTTTGAGGAAATAGATGCAGGGTATGGTGGAACGCATGTCGAGTACATGCAAGTGGGAGATATTGTCGAGAGTTTAAACCAGGGAAGACTAGGTGTAGTTCATTGTATCCTAACACACCCACAAGAGGACGACTGGCGTCGAACCTCCATCTCCCAAACATACATTATGGTGAAATCCCAACCCTACAAGGTGATTTTTGACAATGGGAGCTGTATCAATCCAGTCTCGTCAGACTTTGTCTCTCGTCTAGGTCTACCTACCCATCCTCATCCGAGGCCATACAACGTGGCTTGGGTTGACGACACGTCTCTCCCAGTCACCACTACATGTGTCATTCCCATACAATTCCAGTCCTACCAAGGACAAATCTTATGCGATGTAGTGCCAATGAAGGTCGGTAGCATCATCCTAGGACGACCATGGATCTATGACGTGGACCTTACTACATTCGGTCGGTCCAATCAGTGTTCCTTCTCACACAATGGGAAGAAGATACAGCTATACCCGGCACCCCCAAAGGTGACTCCGGGAAAGAGTTCCACCTCCACTGGAAACCCCAAGGTTCAAGAGAGTCCCCGAACTCTCATTGAAGAGAAGCTTCTCATTCCCTCTCTTCCTGCACCTATCACACCTGTTCTCAAGGCCCCTAAGGTTGGTTATGACCCGGTTAGGTGCCTTAACTTCATAGGTGTCCGTGAGCTGAATAGGGAGGTTACCGAAGGTGCCCCTGTCTGGGCTGTTGTTGTCACCATCACCCCCGAGGAGTCCCGAGTCTCAGTCCCCCCCGAGGTCCAGGCAATTCTGCAGGACTTCCAAGATATTTTCCCAGAGGACTTGCCCTCTAGACTCCCTCCCATGCGTGACGTACAACACGCTATTGATCTTGTCCCCGGGTCCACCCTACCCAACCTTCCCCATTACAGACTGAACCCAAATGATGTGACACATTGACGGGAATGCAGCAAGTGACAATGATCCCTTGGACTTAATTCGCAAACGCATTCACAAAAGTCGAGAAAGCTTGGAAGATGCCGTCTCACCGTGCGCACCCGTTACCCGTGGTGACTCGATGATGCCGAGTCGAGGTGGGGGAGGAGGACCCTTGCTGGTAGAGGGCCAGCACAACTAAGGTTCACCCTCCCGAAGGTATGATGCCCACAATCAAGGGCGGCCGGGTGCCTTGGGGGCACTAGGTCACTCACTCACTATTGTCCACGATGACCACTCAAGATGGTGGATCCAGGAACGGGCACTCTCTTACTAGCCAGCGGACTAGCTTAACGGATATTAAACAAATAGAAGTAAATGGAGCAAGGGCAGAAACTCACCTGGTTGGTTTGAAGAAACCAACCCCGGTCGGAGACGATGGGCGAGCGGGGAAGTGTGGGTTCCCCGCACACTGTGCCGGTGAAGCTTGAACCCTGTTTAGATAATTACACTCACTACACCTCTCGCAGGAGGGTGGACTTGGGGTGGGGAACTTAGAGTTACAATTCAAACACTACCTCCGCGCAGGGAGGGGCGATAAGCCGGCCAGGCGGGAAGGGGAGAGTCGCCGAAAACTCGAGCGGAGAAGCCGCTGTCGAATCTGCCTGCACTCTGCGATGAATGACTGACAGTCACTGTTGAGGTCGTAACTTCTAGTCCGGAATTCTGCTGATGATGAGACCAGAAGGGAAATCTTCGTAACTGGAGCGAGGATGCCTCAGAATTTTTCTAAATTCTTCTGTTGCAGTTACGGGTCCAGGACGAGGTTCGATCAGGGAGACAGAATTTGGGCGCGGCAGCTTCCTATTTCTGACAGCCGTTTGCAGAGAGTGCCCCGACTGCTCCTGGACTCCGAATCATGAACTGCCAGAGTTTCTGGAACCGTGGATGAACCCTCTTCGCAGAAAAACTGACGGGGAAGCCGTCTGATGTCAGAGAGGACTGAGGGACTCTGAAGAGTGGAGGCAGGTCGTTGCAGACTGTGGGAGGCAGACCCGCGCAGCCGAGGGAGAAAAATGATAACTTTGGCCTCCAGATACCGAACGCAGTTCTGCTTCTTGATTCTGATAGAGGACTGGAGGAGGAAGAACTTCGTAGAAGGGCTCTTGGCCTGAATCTTCTGCTGTTTTTCGTGGTGCAGCTTCTAATCGGGTTCAGGTGCTCTACAGAGGGAGTCCTGCGCAGTCGGGGGAGAATGGTTCTCCCTGACAGCTCCGAGCTCAGATTGAGACGAAACCACCTCGCCTGCGAAGACGACTGGGAGAGCTTTCCGTCGATGTAGGCCACGCCCCAAGAAGCTCCGGGATGAGGTTGTGGACAGCACTGCAACAGGTGGCTGTTCTGCAGGTCTTCAGCTGCACTCAAAGTGGAAGAGAGAAAAGGTGGAGGGGGGGTTTCTTTGGTGGAGGGGTAAGGGATATGGTTGCTGTGGTGGTGGGGAGGGGTTTGGGAGGTGGGAAGGGGTGGTGAGGGAGGAGACCAGGGGCGGAGCTAGCAGGGGTATGGGTGAGTGCGCAAATGGTCAAGGGGGTGGAGGTGGGATGATGGGGGCGCAAGTGGCTTGGGGAAATGGGGAGGGTTCTCTTTGATTCGGGTGGAGGGTTAATGGAGGTGTTTAATGGTAGCCTAGGGAAGGGGAGGGGTTGCCTTGGGGAGGGGAAGAGTTGCTTGGGAAGTGGGGATTCCTCTTGGGAAGATGGAAGGTTGTATGGGGAAGGGGGAGGGTTGCTTGGGGAGTGGTGGGAGTAAATGGGGTTTATGGGTCTTGGGAAGGTGAAGGGGTGGAAGGCTGATGTGGCAGATGAGGTGGCAAGAGAGGGAGGTGAAGGGGCAGGTGCGCCCAAGGGAGAGAGAGAGGGGAGGAGAGAGAGAGGGGGCCGCCCCCTTTAGAGAGAGAGAGAGCTAGAGAGGGAGAGGGCTAGAGAGAGAGAGAAGCACAAATCTTGTGGCAAACTTTTTTTTATCAAATCTTCATTAGCTTCAACTGGTGGGATTGGGGTCCTATTTATAGGAATCCCACAATTCTACATAAGTCCTCACTTTTTGGACTAATGACAAAAGACCAAGGGGTGGTAGGGGGAGCCCATGGGCCAAGCCCATTGAAGTGGGCCCATTAACCCACTAGGCCACCTAATGACACTTAGACTTAGATAAATGACTCTCTAACTTAGGTACATGACTCAATAAAAGGGAAAATTACATGATTAAGACTCAGAAAGAAGTGAAAATTACATAGCTAGACTCGAAAATCGAGATGAACACAATGGCGAGCATCGGGACCCATGGAGAAATGGGAAGTGGTAAGCGATGTCCCCATCATACTCCTGGGGTGCAGAGAACTCGACTCTGTCGAGTAAGGGTCCTCCCTGCTGCGGTACTGCTCCAATAGGTCAGGATCCAGCTGCTGGAGATACTCCCGAATCACCCAGGCGTCAACCGAAGGTGGCCGTCTCTTCCACCTAACCAGATATTGCTCATATGCCTTGCTCCGTGTGGTAGTGATCTGTTCATCTAATATGCGCTCCACTTGATCACGCTGGTTTCTCTGGCCAGATGGAGCTCTCGTTGGTGTGGGGGCTCTCTCAAGGGGTGGATAGGCTGGATCTCCTCACTGGGTGTCACCGTGGGACCCTTGTAGGGCACCAGGTCAGCCACATTGAAAGTGGGGCTTACTCCGTACTCTTCGGGGAGGTTCAACACATAAGCATTTGTGTCAAGGTGCCTCAACACCTGAAAGGAGCCTGCTCCACGAGACCTCAGCTTTGAGACAATCTCAGTCCTCATCATCACAAAATCACCGACATGGATTTCTTGGTGGCGACAGTGGGAATCGGCTAATTCCTTAAGAACCTTGCTGCTCTTGTTGTTGTGTTTGCGATTGTTACCATGCAATGTTATGAATGATGATCCTATAGGGATGAAGGGAGGACCTGGACAACCAAATTCAGCCCTATCAAGTGTTAGATTGGTTTTGACAGACTTAGGAGGACCAGGGCACCCATGAATTGACCTATCATGCTTAGAAACCATGTGGACCTTGATGCACTTAGGTGGACCGGGGCAGCCACAAGTGGCCCTATCATGCATGAGACGGATGAAGAGTGGGGGAAGATCAGCTTGTCCAAATGTAAACCTGTCGTGCACTGGACCTAGTGTGTATGTGACACCAATGACGTGACTAGCCTCACCATATGATGAATGTTGTGACACATGCATTCCTATCAAGATGGTCCCATCTTTAGGTGGGGGTTGATTCGGGGGTTTCCACTCATGGGGTCGAAGGGGTCCAAGAAGGTGGACATTTTGGGATATGACACTTCCTCATTTCCTAGGTGGATGTCACCCTCGGTCATGGCTCTCATAGTGTGAACTAAGTAGTGGAATGGGTGGGTTGGGTTCAACATGGTGGGTGAGGGTAGGAGGGAGTGGGTGGTGGGTAAGGCGGCTAGGTCCCATGGGTTCAATGTCTTCCATAGGGAGGGATCAAAGGGGTCATGGAAGGTGTTACCAAGGAAGGGGTATTCTATCTCCTCAAGGTCTTCAAATGATGGTGAGTCCTCCTCCTCAAATGAAGTAATTGAGCCGAAGTCCTTGGCGGGTTGGTTGGCCATGAATGGAGGGCTTGGTATCCTACCCGAAATAAGCAACTCTAATTTGCGAATAGCATCGGGCTCGTCGGGTGTAGGGAGGAGTAACAGAAGGTCACTAGTGTAGCAACCCATAGTGTAAATGGAGGAGATGGATCCGACACATAGGTGTAGGAGGTCAAGGCTCCTAGGTCGGTCGGCTATTGTAGTCATTATGCCAGTTAGTTCCATTTGCCAAACTATACCCTAGGACCAACTTGATAGAGACAAGTTGTGAACTTGCTCTGATACCACTTGATGTGACACCGAACCTTGGACCTATTTTCAAGCATTCAAGTTGAGCAGCGGACTCACACTAGCGAACTCACCCGTTTGGTGCACACTTGTGCCCGTTGGCAACTAAGCGATGTGGGAGAGGGTCCGAGGCGGGACCATGAAGCTCCAATGGTTGGCTAGATTGTGGAGAACCCCAAATGGGCCTAGGATGCCCAAACCATGGGCGGCCAGCACACCAAGGGTGTGGGTTTAGTGGGTTCACTCTCAACTCGCCCGCGGTGGTCACTCACGGAACTAGCAAGTTGGGCCGAGCTCTCACTCTCCGTCCGACGCAGTACTAGCAATAATACTAAGCTAAGCAAGTGATTAAACCAAGCAAGAGAGGGACTGAGGCTCACCTAGCCGGCGTGAAGACGCCGACTCCGGCCGGAGACGAGGGCGAGCCGGGAGGCGAGGGTATACACCCGATCGCCGCGGCGATGTAGCTTGAACCTGAAATTGAAAGAATTACACCACTACACCTCACGCAGGAGGGATGAACTTGGGGTGGGGATTATTCTTATTACATTCAAAACTACCTCCACGCAGGGAGGGGCCTTCAGCCGGCCAAGCGGGGTGGGGTTTTATGCAAAGGAAAAGCCGATCTTCCGAGTCCGCCGGTTCTGCCAATCTGCAGGTCTGCAGGATAGGGTGTCGCTGTTGACACTGCCACGGGCTCCACGGGGCTCCAAACTTGACGAAACCACTGCCAAAAGTTCCTCAGCTGACAGGGGATGAAGCTTGAATTTTTGGGGAAGCTTTGAGTCTCGGGGCTGACTGCACCGGCGACTGGAACAGGACACCACCGTCTGGTCTCTGGCTGGTATCGGGCTGAAGCAGTAGGTTGCAGAAGTCACTGTGGGCTCTCCCGGACTCCGATTGGAATGAAACTAGCGGTGACGCGAACTTGGTCGGAGTAGCTTCGAGCAGGAGTTGACGGGGATGCAATCCGATGTCAGTGGAGAGAGGAGTGACCGGAGAAATGAAGACTGATCTAACCTGGGACCACAGGGGCAGTCTGCCCTCTCCGACGAAGAAAATTGGAACAGAGGGTTCCAGAGGTCGATTGAGTCCCTTCTTCTTGGAGGTGGCAGCTAGCTGGAAGTAGTTTCTCCCCTCCAAAAATGGTGCTCAGAGCCTTCACGAGCTGGCTGTGGCAGAGTCTGGAACCGGGATGGTTGGTTCTGCCTCTGTCTGGTGCAGAACCATGTGACTGGATGCAGGGGGTGCCACGATTGCTACCGAGCTCTGATTGAGGCGAGACTTGAACCGTTGGAACCGTGGTCAAGTCTTCTTTCTTTCGGACTTGACGGCGATGTCGGCAGATGTTGGAGTATACCGGGACGAACAGATGAGCAGAGGGATGTCGGTTCTAGCTCCTGAAAACTGACCTGATGCCTTGGAGTAGAAAATTCGTAACTTCTGATGCCGATATCCAAATGCAGCTCTGCTTCTTGAGGATTAAAGAGGACTTGAGAGGGAAGATTTCTTCTGAAGAACACTTGATCTGAATCCCAAAGGGTTTGCCGTGGTTGAGCTTCCAATCACGTTCTAGTTCCTTGCCTGGGGTCTCCTGCGCAGTCGAGGGAGAATGGATGCTGCGGACTGCTCGGAGCTCGGATGCTGACGAAACCGCCTCGCCTGGAAAGCTCTCTGGAAGACCTTTCCAGAGATGTTGGCCTTGCTACTTGAATCTTCAAGTAACGGTCGTGGCTGCTTCTGCAACTCGTTGTAGTTCTGCTGCCTGAAACAGAGATAGAATGAGGAGATGTGCAAGGGGAGAGCAAGGGAGAGGGGGGGTGAACTTGGTTTGACCAAGGGGAGGTGGGGGACGAATTTGGGAGCTTGGGGGTGGGGGAGATGGAGGGGCACAGCCCTAGGGAGAGGGAAATTCGAATTTGGGCTTTGGGAGGGGTTAATTCAGCCTTGGGAAGGTGGTGGGGTGCTTTGGAAAGTGGAAAGGTGCCTAGGAGAAGGGGTTTCCACCTAGGGGTTGGAGGGGGAGTTGAATGAGTGCATGGGGAAGGGGAAGGGGCCTTAATGAGGGGTGAATGGGGAGGAGAGAGAGTGAATTTCGAAATTGGGGTGGGGAGGAGAGAGAGAGAGGGGGTACAACCCACTTAGAGAGAGTGATAGTAAGAGAGAGAGAGAGAGAGGGAGATATTGAGAGGGAGATGGCAAATGCTTTTCAATATTCATCAAAAGTTGTTACAAATGAGAGAGGGGTGGGGTATTTATAGACTCCATAATTTTCCTAAGACCAAACTGACCCTGACAAACTAACTAAAGACCACACAGTCCAAGGGAGGGGCGCCCCTGGGCCTAGCCCAATGGATTGGGCCCATTAACCTATCTAACCAACATAATGACTCAATACTTAGGAAAATGACTCAACTACCTAGGTACATGACTCAAAATAAAGGGAAAATTACATGATAATGACTCAAAGAAAATGTGAAGATTACATGACTAGTCTCAAAAATACATGACAAATATAATGGTGCTTGCCGTCGAACAATCCGAGTCTGGAAAAAGAGTGGAGGGGCAAGGGATGCCCTCATCATACCCCCGGGGTGGGGAAAACTCGACTCCGTCGAGTATGGGTCCACCAGGGAAGTAGTGCATCGAACTGCAGCTCGGGGCGATCCACGATCTCCATACTCAACCCGCGACTCTAGTCGGGGAACGGTGCTTCAGTCGACAAAGTGACTCGGTCATACCCTCATGCTGGTGATGGGATCTTGCTTGCCTAGTATTGCCGCTGTGTGCTCACGTCGGGCTCTCAGGCTATTTGTGGTGGCACTCCGAGGGTGTCTCTCACAAGGGTAGGTGTAAGCTGGAGGCACTCACTAGGATCCACCGCGGTGCCCTTATAGGGTGCTAGATCCGCCACATGAGAAATGGGGAGAATCCCAAAACTCTTTTGAAAGTTCAACCCATAAGCCGGGTTGCCAAAAGTCACTCAGAACTTGGCAAGGTCCAAGTCCTCGTGCCCTCAATTTGGAGATGACCCTAGGGTAGAGCCACTCCAAAGTCATCATCGTCAAGTTACCAACTTGGAATTCCAAGTGGCGCTCACGAGTTTTTGCTCGCTTGTTGTGAATCTCACCGCTTGTTGCTTGATACTTGCTTGAATGCATATGCCATGTACTATGACGCGGTGTGAGTTGACAATGTATGGTATGCAAAGGGGGTCCAGGACAACCACATATAGACCTATCATGCATTGATGGTATGAAGACTTTGAAGGATTTGGGAGGACCAGGGCATCCATAGGTGTCCCTCTTGTGAGTGAGTGTGATGAATGTTGGAGGATCCGAACATCCATGAATGCTCCTAACATGCTTGAGATTTATGATGAATGATGGTGGACCATGACAACCAAATATTGACCACTCATATTTTCTTCTTGACATGTGGGTGATATGGATGAATGTACCCGACGGACTAATCATGCCAAGCGGTGTGATGTGCCAAGACATATGAACTCCTTTCCCAAAGATGACTTCCTTATGTGGGATGGTGGGGTGGTCTTTGAGCTTCCACTCAAAAGGGTCGAAGGGATCTAGGTAGGTGGATATAGGGTGGGTCATTTCCTCAATCCCGAGGTGTTTGTTGTCTAAGGTCAATGCTCTCATGGTGTAACCCGATTCCAGGAAGGGAGGAGTTTGGGTCAACATGGGTGGTATGGGTAGGGTGAGGTGAGTGGTGAATAGGGGGAGAGGGTCACATGGAGATTTAGGCTCCCATAGAAAAGGGTCAAAGGGATCATGGTAAGGGTCACCTAGGTAGGGGTACTCCGTGTTCTTAAGGACCTCAAATGGTGAGTCATCCTCCTCCAAGATAATTGGGCCAAGGTTGCTAATGGGTTGGCCAATCAAAGCACTTGGGATCTCAATGGTTGGGGAGTAGACTATGATAGGTTCTTCCTCCATGGGAAGAAGGAGGATGATCTCACTAGTAACTTGGCCATTAGTATAGATGGAAGTGATGGAGCCAATTGTGGGATATGCTAGGCTAATGGTGTTAGTTTCGGGCGGCCTCATGGCTAGCATATTGGTCAAGTGAATTTGCCCATGTAGGTAGTTCACTAAGTCTCCCAAATCTTCCACACAATAGAAGTTTGATAAGTGACATGTGGCTGAATGGGAATGATTTGAGATTGATATCCCATAGGTAGGTGGCATGGTTGTGAACTAGGAATGGTGAGACTTTTCTTGAGCCATTGGAGTATGGACTTATCTATGGTGAGGTTGGGTGTCTCTAGAGGATCTAGGCTAGGGGTGTGTGAGTTGTTTGGCCTTTGGATTTCCTCTATGTTGGGAGGTGGATCCGGAGGGGCATCTTTTTCCACTTGGGTGGGTGTGGGGGTTGCAACTTCTATTGCTAATGGAGTAGGGGGATCTATGGTGGGTGGTTTGGTGATAGCTAGCGTATGACACTCCCGGGGTGATGAATAAGCATGGGCTTGGGTTGGGCTAGGAAGGGGAAGTAGAGGAGGCCTAGGTTGGGGAAAGATTGGTGTAGGAAGTGGGAGGGTGGTTGGGTGAGGGGTTTTGGGTTTTGGGGTGGTGGCCATTATGGGCCTTGGTGGAGGGGTGGACATGGTGTCCACATGGTTTTTAATGGTGAGGGTTGGATGAGTGGTGGTCACCATGGAGGGAATTGGGTCGGTTAGGGGTCTCTTGCCCTTGGGATCATTTGGGGTGGAAGTGGGGGCTAAAGGGGCTTGACTAGTGTAGGTTAGGGAAGGGGGTTTTGGTTGGGGTGTGGGGGACCTCATGGGGTTAGGTGGGGAGGTGGAGGTCTTAGGTACTTGGGTTTTAGTGATAAGGGTTTGGACGGGTGGGGTGGGAGGAGTGGGAGTGCTCCTTGGGTTTTGGTGATCCGAGTGAGAAGGGGACACATATCTAGCCCTTAGTTGATCCTTCATGTCCTCCCATGTGGTGAGGGGAGCTTCCCGTCTAATTATCCTTAAGCCCTCAATTTTACACCAATGAGTTTGAGCCCTTTTGGTTAGTTGCATTTTGGCAACCCATGCTTTTTCATCCTTGGAAATATGATACCAATTGAAGTATTGGTCCATTGTAGCTTCCCAATCTAAATATTTGCTAGGAGAGGTCCCATCAAAGGTGGGAAGTGGGAAAGGGGCCATCCTATCGTCCGTCCTTGGGGCGGGCCTATTTTTTCCAAGTTGGTCGAGTCGGCCCGATATGTTATCAAGCCGTTCATTGGCATAGGTCAAGGCTTTCATGAAGTAGTTGATATGGCCCGGGAAGTTATGGGTGTTAGTGGTAGGCATCTTTTGGTGACTTGGACTTATGGAGTGGGCCGATTGGTAAGGTCGATATGAGGTGGCCATATTAGGGGACAAGAGTGATGCATTTGAAGACTCTAAATGCTTAGACATGCCCTAGGACCAACTTGATAGAGACAAGTTGTGAACTTGCTCTGATACCACTTGATGTGACACCGAACCTTGGACCTATTTTCAAGCATTCAAGTTGAGCAGCGGACTCACACTAGCGAACTCACCCGTTTGGTGCACACTTGTGCCCGTTGGCAACTAAGCGATGTGGGAGAGGGTCCGAGGCGGGACCATGAAGCTCCAATGGTTGGCTAGATTGTGGAGAACCCCAAATGGGCCTAGGATGCCCAAACCATGGGCGGCCAGCACACCAAGGGTGTGGGTTTAGTGGGTTCACTCTCAACTCGCCCGCGGTGGTCACTCACGGAACTAGCAAGTTGGGCCGAGCTCTCACTCTCCGTCCGACGCAGTACTAGCAATAATACTAAGTTAAGCAAGTGATTAAACCAAGCAAGAGAGGGACTGAGGCTCACCTAGCCGGCGTGAAGACGCCGACTCCGGCCGGAGACGAGGGCGAGCCGGGAGGCGAGGGTATACACCCGATCGCCGCGGCGATGTAGCTTGAACCTGAAATTGAAAGAATTACACCACTACACCTCACGCAGGAGGGATGAACTTGGGGTGGGGATTATTCTTATTACATTCAAAACTACCTCCACGCAGGGAGGGGCCTTCAGCCGGCCAAGCGGGGTGGGGTTTTATGCAAAGGAAAAGCCGATCTTCCGAGTCCGCCGGTTCTGCCAATCTGCAGGTCTGCAGGATAGGGTGTCGCTGTTGACACTGCCACGGGCTCCACGGGGCTCCAAACTTGACGAAACCACTGCCAAAAGTTCCTCAGCTGACAGGGGATGAAGCTTGAATTTTTGGGGAAGCTTTGAGTCTCGGGGCTGACTGCACCGGCGACTGGAACAGGACACCACCGTCTGGTCTCTGGCTGGTATCGGGCTGAAGTAGTAGGTTGCAGAAGTCACTGTGGGCTCTCCCGGACTCCGATTGGAATGAAACTAGCGGTGACGCGAACTTGGTCGGAGTAGCTTCGAGCAGGAGTTGACGGGGATGCAATCCGATGTCAGTGGAGAGAGGAGTGACCGGAGAAATGAAGACTGATCTAACCTGGGACCACAGGGGCAGTCTGCCCTCTCCGACGAAGAAAATTGGAACAGAGGGTTCCAGAGGTCGATTGAGTCCCTTCTTCTTGGAGGTGGCAGCTAGCTGGAAGTAGTTTCTCCCCTCCAAAAATGGTGCTCAGAGCCTTCACGAGCTGGCTGTGGCAGAGTCTGGAACCGGGATGGTTGGTTCTGCCTCTGTCTGGTGCAGAACCATGTGACTGGATGCAGGGGGTGCCACGATTGCTACCGAGCTCTGATTGAGGCGAGACTTGAACCGTTGGAACCGTGGTCAAGTCTTCTTTCTTTCGGACTTGACGGCGATGTCGGCAGATGTTGGAGTATACCGGGACGAACAGATGAGCAGAGGGATGTCGGTTCTGGCTCCTGAAAACTGACCTGATGCCTTGGAGTAGAAAATTCGTAACTTCTGATGCCGATATCCAAATGCAGCTCTGCTTCTTGAGGATTAAAGAGGACTTGAGAGGGAAGATTTCTTCTGAAGAACACTTGATCTGAATCCCAAAGGGTTTGCCGTGGTTGAGCTTCCAATCACGTTCTAGTTCCTTGCCTGGGGTCTCCTGCGCAGTCGAGGGAGAATGGATGCTGCGGACTGCTCGGAGCTCGGATGCTGACGAAACCTGCCTCGCCTGGAAAGCTCTCTGGAAGACCTTTCCATAGATGTAGGCCTTGCTACTTGAATCTTCAAGTAACGGTCGTGGCTGCTTCTGCAACTCGTTGTAGTTCTGCTGCCTGAAACAGAGATAGAATGAGGAGATGTGCAAGGGGAGAGCAAGGGAGAGGGGGGGTGAACTTGGTTTGACCAAGGGGAGGTGGGGGACGAATTTGGGAGCTTGGGGGTGGGGGAGATGGAGGGGCACAGCCCTAGGGAGAGGGAAATTCGAATTTGGGCTTTGGGAGGGGTTAATTCAGCCTTGGGAAGGTGGTGGGGTGCTTTGGAAAGTGGAAAGGTGCCTAGGAGAAGGGGTTTCCACCTAGGGGTTGGAGGGGGAGTTGAATGAGTGCATGGGGAAGGGGAAGGGGCCTTAATGAGGGGTGAATGGGGAGGAGAGAGAGTGAATTTCGAAATTGGGGTGGGGAGGAGAGAGAGAGAGGGGGTACAACCCACTTAGAGAGAGTGATAGTAAGAGAGAGAGAGAGAGAGGGAGATATTGAGAGGGAGATGGCAAATGCTTTTCAATATTCATCAAAAGTTGTTACAAATGAGAGAGGGGTGGGGTATTTATAGACTCCATAATTTTCCTAAGACCAAACTGACCCTGACAAACTAACTAAAGACCACACAGTCCAAGGGAGGGGCGCCCCTGGGCCTAGCCCAATGGATTGGGCCCATTAACCTATCTAACCAACATAATGACTCAATACTTAGGAAAATGACTCAACTACCTAGGTACATGACTCAAAATAAAGGGAAAATTACATGATAATGACTCAAAGAAAATGTGAAGATTACATGACTAGTCTCAAAAATACATGACAAATATAATGGTGCTTGCCGTCGAACAATCCGAGTCTGGAAAAAGAGTGGAGGGGCAAGGGATGCCCTCATCAGTTCCTCTACCAGGGAGGTGAGTGGGTCCTCTGAGGGCGAGATGATAACGGTTGGTTTATGGTGTACCCAGGGTGGTGAGTGAGGCCGGACTTGGGTTGGGGTTGGGAGTGGAAGTAGCGGGGGGCTAGGTTTGGGTAGGATAGGAGTTGGAAGTGGAAGGTGGGTTGGGTGAGTAACTTTGGGTTGGGGAATGGTGGCTGTCACGGGCCTAGGTGGAAGGGTGGACATGGGGTCCACGTGGGTTTGAATGGTGAGGGTGGAGTGAGCCATGATGCTTCTTCCACCTGGGATGGGAACTTCTCGGCCTAACCCATGACATTGTGATTCATATTCTTCTTCCCAATCGGGGGAGGCCTCATGTACCTCAATTACAATCTTATCCCTTTATGGTGTGGGGGTCTTATTCTCCAAGGGAATGGGAAGGTCTTTTAGGGATGGGGTGATGAAAGTTGGGGCATGGTGTACCCGGGGTGGTGAAGTTTGGGCCCTAACGGTGGTCTTGGGTTGGCTGGGGGAGAAAGGAGGAGTGGGAGTGCTCCTCGGGTTATGGTTCTCAAGGTAGGAGTGGGGAGGTCGGGGAGTGAGGAGTGAGATCTCTAAGCTCAATCTTCATCTCTTCCCATGATTCTATGGGTTCTTTCCGCCTAATCCTTCTTAAGCTCACTATGCGTTCCCACTCCTTCTTGGCTTGTCCCCGAAGTCGCCCTGTGGCCCTGCGGACTCTAGTGTGTCCATAGACCCTAGTCCTATCAAAGTGTTTATTCATGAAGGTTTCCCACCTAACATAATCACTAGGATGTGACCCATCAAAGGTGATACTCTCATCTATAAGGATGTCCGAAAATGGGTGGTCGATCGGACCTTTGTGGAGGGTCGAGTGGGACCAAAGATAGGTAGCCATGTAGATGAACCGAATGACTCTAAATGCTTATGCGCCCTTGGACTAACTTGTAGAGAGACAAGTTATGAACTTGCTCTGATACCATTTGATGTGAAACGACGATGGGGATGCAGCAAGACACTATGTTTCCTCGGACTTAATTCGCAAAACACAACTCAAGATTCGAGATTTCTTTGAAATTGGACCGAACTACTGTGCACACCCGCAACCCGTGGTGACTCGGTGATGCCGAGTCGAGGTGGTGGAACAAGACCCTTGTTGGTAGAGGTCCAGCACAACTAAGGTTCACCCTCCCGAAGGTATGATGCCCACAATCAAGGGCGGCCGGGTGCCTTGGGGGCTCTAGGTCACTCACTCACTATTATCCACGATGACCACTCAAGATGGTGGATCCGGGAACGGGCACTCTCTTACTAGCCAGCGGACTAGCTTGACGGATATTAAACAAACAGATACTAGGGGAGCAAGGGCAGAGGCTCACCTGGTTGGTTTGAAGAAACCAACCTCGTTCGGAGACGATGGGCTAGCGGGAAGTGTGGGATCCCCGCACACTGCGCCGATGAAGCTTGAATCCTGTTTAATACAAGCACTACACCTCACACAGGAGGGTGGACTTGGGGTGGGGATGTTGATTTACACGCAAACACTACCTCCACGCAGGGAGGGGCGGTAAGCCGGCCAGGCGGGGAAGGGAGATTCGCCGAAATTGCGAAAGGAGAAGCCGATGTCGAATCTGCCTGCTTCCTATGATGGATTACTGACAGTCACTGTTGAGGTCGTAACTCCCGGTCTGGAATTTTGCCGATGATGAGACCAGGGAGGAACTCTTTGTAACTAGGGCTGGGATGCCTCGGAATTATGTTGAATTCTTCTGATGTCGTTGCTGGCCGTGGTGGAGGTTTGAACAGTGTGACAGAATCTGGGACTGGCAGCTTCTGATCTCACACAGCAGGTTGCAGAGAGTGTCCCGATCGCTTCTGGACTCCGAATCATGAACCGCCGGAGTTTATGGAACCGTGGACGAGCCCTCTTCACAGAAAAACTGACAGGGAAGCCGTCTGATGTCGGAGAGGACTGGGGGACTCAGAATAGTGGAGGCAGGTCATTGCAGACTGTGGGAGGCAGACCCGCGCAGCCGAGGGAGAAAAATGATAACTTTGGCCTCTGGATGCCGAACGCGGTTCTGATTCTTGATTCTGATAGAGGACTGGAGGAGGAAGAACTTTGTAGAAGGGATCTTGGCCTGAATCTTCTGCCGTTTGTCGTGGTCCAGCTTCTAATCGGGTTCAGGTGCTCTGCAGAGGGAGTCCCGCGCAGTCGGGGGAGAATGGTTCTCCCGGACAGCTCTGACCTCGGATTGAGACGAGACGACCTCTCCTGCGAAGATGACTGGGAGAGCTTTCCGTCGATGTAGGCCACGCCCCCAGGAGCTCCGGGATGAGGTTGTGGACAGCACTGCAACAGGCGGCTGTTCTGCAGGTCTTCAGCTGCACTCAAAGTGGAAGAGAGAAAAGGTGGAGGGGGGTTTGGGAGGTGGGAAGGGGTTTGGGAGGTGGGAAGGGGTGGTGAGGGAGGAGACCAGGGGCGGAGCTAGCAGGGGTATGGGTGAGTGCGCAAATGGTCAAGGGGGTGGAGGTGGGATGATGGGGGCACAAGTGGCTTGGGGAAATGGGGAGGGTTCTCTTTGATTCGGGTGGAGGGTTAATGGAGGTGTTTAATGGTAGCCTAGGGAAGGGGAGGGGTTGCCTTGGGGAGGGGAAGAGTTGCTTGGGAAGTGGGGATTCCTCTTGGGAAGATGGAAGGTTGTATGGGGAAGGGGGAGGGTTGCTTGGGGAGTGGTGGGAGTAAATGGGGTTTATGGGTCTTGGGAAGGTGAAGGGGTGGAAGGATGATGTGGCAGATGAGGTGGCAAGAGAGGGAGGTGAAGGGGCAGGTGCGCCCAAGGGAGAGGGAGAGGGGAGTAGAGAGAGAGGGGGCCGCCCCCTTTAGAGAGAGAGAGAGCTAGAGAGGGAGAGGGCTAGAGAGAGAGAGAGAGAAGCACAAATCTTGTGGTAAACTTTTTTTTATCAAATCTTCATTAGCTTCAATTGGTGGGATTGGGGGTCCTATTTATAGGAATCCCACAATTCTACATAAGTCCTCACTTTTTGGACTAATGACAAAAGACCAAGGGGTGGTAGGGGGAGCCCATGGGCCAAGACCATTGAAGTGGGCCCATTAACCCACTAGGCCACCTAATGACACTTAGACTTAGATAAATGACTCTCTAACTTAGGTACATGACTCAATAAAAGGGAAAATTACATGATTAAGACTCAGAAAGAAGTGAAAATTACATAGCTAGACTCGGAAAATCGAGATGAACACAATGGCGAGCATCGGGACCCATGGAGAAATGGGAAGTGGTAAGCGATGTCCCCATCACCAAAGGAGCATGCTGAGCTCCAAAGGATTGTCAAGGACCTTATCCCAAAAGGTTTCCTCAAGATGAGCAAGAGCCCATGTGCTGTCCCTGCCTTGCTCACACCCAAGAAGGATGGCACCTGGCGGATGTGTGTTGACAGCTGCGCCATCAATAAGATCACTGTCAAGTATAGGTTTCCCATTCCCCGTCTTGATGACATGCTTGACATGATGAGTGGAGCCACCATCTTTTTCAAAATTGACTTGAAAAGTGGCTACCACCAGGTCCGGATTCGACCAGGGGATGAGTGGAAGACAGCCTTCAAAATAAAAGCAGGTCTATATGAGTGGCTCGTCATGCCGTTTGGGCTATCCAACGCCCCCAGCACATTCATGCGGCTTATGACGGAAATCCTTCGACCCCTCATTGGTCGCTTTGTTGTCGTCTACTTTGACGACATTCTCATCTATAGCCACAACCCTCAGGACCACATCCGTCATTTGAGGGAAGTCTGCGAGACTTTGAGGAGAGAAACCCTGTTTGCCAATCTCAAGAAATGTGAATTCATGACAGACCGGATCGCTTTCCTTGGATTTGTGGTATCGAGTCAAGGAGTGTCTGTGGACCAATCCAAGGTCCAAGCCTTAGTTGAATGGCCAGAGCCCCAGAATATCCATGACGTTCGAAGTTTCCATGGGCTAGCCACTTTCTACTGACGCTTCATTCAGGGTTTTAGCACCATTATGGCACCCCTTACGGATTGTATATGTAAGGGGAATTTTGAGTGGACCAAAGCCGCCTCCCAGGCTTTTCGTGCCATAAAGGAGCTCATGATCAAAGCCCCTGTCCTCCGCCTGCCAGACTTTTTCAAAGTCTTTGAGATATCCTGTGATGCATCTGGCATAGGAATAGAAGGAGTGCTCAGTCAGGAAAGTCACCCCGTGGCTTATTTCAGTGAGAAACTTTCTGATGCTAAGCTTCGTTATTCCACCTATGATAAGGAGTTCTATGCCGTGGTCCAAGTCCTCAAACACTGGAGACACTATCTCTTACCTCAAGAGTTTGTCTTATATTCAGATCACGAGGCTCTGAAATTCCTTAGCTCTCAGAAGGGCTTAAACCCTAGGCATGGTCGGTGGGTATAATTCCTCCAGTCCTTCACCTTTATCCTAAAAAATAAGGCTGGAAAAGAGAATAAGGTGGCCGACGCCTTGAGTCGAAGGGTCTCCCTTCTTTCCACCGTTCGAGTAGAGCACTGGATTTGACCGCATGAAGGAACTCTATAGAGAGTGTCCTGATTTTGGCCCTGCCTACTCTGCTCTATCTGTTGGACCCTCGATGGCCTTTTCTGACTATCTACTCCAGGATGGTTTTCTATTTCGAGGGCAACAACTCTGTGTCCCGAGGGCTTCTGTTCGGGACTTCTTGATTTGGGAAATGCATGCTGGCGGTCTTGCTGGTCACTTTGGCCGTAACAAGACCATCCATTCTGTGGAGGAGCATTTCTATTAGCCTGGCCTGAAGAAAGATGTGGCTAATATTGTAGCCCAGTGTAGGACATGCACAATGGCCTAACAGGTCAAACAAAACACGGGTCTCTACAATGCTCTCCCCATTCCTGATAGACCGTGGGTTGATGTGAGCATGGACTTCATCCTAGGATTACCTCGTACTACTCACAAACACGATTCCATCTTCGTAGTCGTGGATAGGTTCTCTAAGATGGCCCATTTCATTGCATGTTCCAAAACATCTGATGCATCTAGAGTAGCCCACTTATTCTTTGATGAAGTCGTACGTCTACATGGTCTCCCCCAAATCATCGTGTCGGACCGAGATGTCTGGTTCACTAGTTACTTCTGGAAGACACTTTGGCACTTAGTTGGCACCAAACTCAAATTCTCCACTGCCTATCACCCACAAACCGATGGGCAAACAGAGGTCGTCAATAGGAGTTTAGGAAACCTTTTGAGGTGCCTTGTAGGGGAACATTCCGGCACTTGGGATCTTCTTTTACCCAGAGCCAAATTTGCATACAACAGCTCTGTTAATAGGTCCATAGGTATGAGTCCATTTGAGATTGTGCATGGCTACAAACCTAGGAAACCGGTGGATCTCATTCCCCTTCCTCTCGAGTCTAGAACATCCAAGTCGGCTGAGGAATTTGCACAGCATGTCAAAAGTCTGCATGAGTCAATTAGCAAGCAAATAAATCTCAATAATGAAGCTTACAAACGTTTGGCTGATTCGCATAGTGTAGACACGCCAAAAATGACGCTATGTTGATCAAATCTCATGTCACTATGTTAACGCCCCAAAGTGAACTTCAATATGTTCATAATATGAAGTTTTTCTATATTTTTGTGTGGTTTTGATTTGTTCCTGCATTTTCTGATTCGCGACCTGAGGAGGGGCGTTATTTAAATAGCGACCTTACCTAGGGCGTTTTCTCAAGAACGGACGACTAAATGTGAGGGCGTCAATTCCTGGTATTATCCGGTTCCAAAATAAATTCAAAATCAATTTAAATTGTTGGTTAACGTCCTTCCTCAGGGCGTGTTTTTATTTAACGCCTTCATCTCAGGCGTGTTCTCATAATTTTCATATAAAGAAAGTTTTATTGCCAAAATTAAATCCAAGAAGTGACGCCCTTAATAGAGGTCGTGTTTTGAGTAACGTCTTTGTGTAGGTCGTCAATTCTTGATTTGACGCCCTTCGTAAGGTCGTGTTTTCCGTTTCGTGTCCTGCTTAAACTCCTCTTTCCTGGGTAGCTCCCTGCCTCCGATGGTCTCCTTGCTCGAATCGGAGCTAGAGTCCTGCCTTCTTTGACCATTGCCTATCCTTATCTTCCCAAACTTGAGCTTATCTTTCATTGAAATCCTATAAAAGGATGCTCTGATCGATTGAGGCAAAGGTTCAGGAGGTTCAAATTTTGAAGAGGTCGAAGGGCTCACGAACTCACAGGCTACCGAGGTCAAGAGTGTAGAGTTCGTGGAGATCCTTTCATCCTCCTGTGCGAGTTATTGCCTCTTCTTTCCCTGCTTCAATCAAAGAGGATTCCTTCGGTCGCCCTCTACTGTCATCAGGGACAGCATGGTGTTTTGTTCGTGCTTATATCATCACGTTATATTGTTTCTGTCTATCACGTTAGTGTTCTATTTGCATCAGTGTTACGTTAGTTAGTCTTCATCACATCTCCCTTCTTTCCCTAGTTCTCTTCTAGGGGTTTTTAAAACTAAAAAAAATAGGTGCGCATGTGGTTTTCTCTTCATCGTCTTATGTCTATTTTGGATTGATACTACATCCACATTGGCTGATCCTCCCTTTTTGCTTTGTTTGTTTATTTTGTCTTATTTTTGCAAAGATAATCAATAAAGAGAAACCCCCCTTTGTCGGCCGGCCGATTGAAGGAGGAGGAGGAATTCCACATCCATCCCGCATCCAAATCTTCACCAGGTACTCGCGATCCCTTTTTCTTATTGAGGTAAACCCTCTGGCGATCACATCTCCTCTTAGCACCACGTGCTTTTCTTTGAGTTTATTATCATCTCCCCATCATATTTCCACTTTTATGCAATCTTGTTATCCATTTTATTCCTCTTATTTAATGAGTGGATTTTAATCCAATCTACAAATTGGCGATCACGGTGGGACCTCCACTGTTTTTCTATTGATTATCCCTTTCCCTTTGGCACCCACGTGTGCCCTTTCCCCATCGGCACCCACGTGTGCCCTTTCCCCTTAGGCACCCACGTGTGCCCTTTCCCCTTTGGTACTCACGGTACCCCTCCCTTGTGCCCCGCGGGCACTCTCCCTTGTGCACCCTGCACACTCCCCGGGATCAGCCAGTGTGTGACTGCTCATATTTTCTGAATTCAGGCCTCAACCAGAGGCACCTTTTAGTTTAACGCCTTCATCCAGGGCGTCTTATTACTGTGTAACGTCTTCTGTCAAGACGTGTTCATTATTTTACTGCTTTTTATTATGCTATCCGTGAATTCACGCCCTGCCCCAGGGCGTTCTTTTATTGCGTAGCGCCTTATCTCAAGGCGCTCTTTCAGATTTGACGCCCTTACCAAGAGGCGTCCTTTTCATATTTCGCGCCTCATCCAGAGGCGTGTCTTTGTTGCTCGCTGTTGGCGCAGTGATTCACGACAGTGACCCTATCGTTGCTTTGGTTGATAGCGACCTGCCCCAGGTCATCTCTTTACTGCGTTTTACAGAACCTTGCTTCCTGTTGCTGTCTGTGGTAGTCTGCTTGGTTGTCATATTGCCTATACTGCTGTGATTTGATCATATTACTTTGCATATTGTGGCATTTGGTTGAGAGACCTCCTCTCTCTACACTAGGATTCCACACACCTCTCTTGGAATCGGGACGACCCTCCATTGAGCATTCCGTCTCTTTGGACCGAAAATCCCTTTTCCAAGACCTCCATAAGTCCCCGCACCCGTGGATTCCCTCACGGACGCCGGGCTGGTTGTACCCTTGAAGTACCCGAAGTATAGAGAACCTATCGTTGGTAAAGAGAGAGAAAGAATTTAGTTGACCCGGAGGTTACACTTGGATCAACTAGGTCCCACATTGCAAACAAGAGTGAACTATTCAGCGATTTAATCCACTCTAATCTCAAGCGTAACACTAATACCTTGCGTTCATCTCAACTTGGTTGCATACACTTGCTTGGGTTGATTTGACTTGTTTGGATTGAGTGGTTGTTTGTTTGATAGTACCTTTGTAAAGTTGTCTCTCCTCTTAAAAATGAGACTCCGTTCAGGTAAGATCATCAACATGGCAGGCTATGGGTATTCTTATGATGATGAGGATGAGAATGTCTTTGGTCAATATGAGACCCCCCTCCAGGATTCCATCTATTATGAGGGAAATTACCCTCCTCCTCAGTCCCATCATCCTCAAATCCATGTGGTTGATGCCACTCCTCAGGAGGTTGCGCCTTCCTCCCAAACTGTGCCTTCCAACACTTCGGGGAACCCTTCCCCATCTCTCAATGTCACAGATTTAATTAATGCCTTATCTCAGTTAGACGATTCCCAGCGGCAGGCTATTCAGGCCGCTTTGAAAGGGAAGTCAGTTCCCTCTTCATCTTCTAATCCCTTTTCGGCCGAGAGTGGCCATCACCCCGTTAATGACCAGGCGGTCTTGCATAAACCTCCTTCTCGTCCACCAACGCCCAGCGCGGCCATGCCGGCCCAACAGGCAAGTCATTCTGCGGTTAGGCACCAATTTTTCCAACCTCCTCGAATTCTACGCACGCCCATACCGCATTCCTTTATTCAAAATCCGGCCCCAGTCGAGTCCGACACTAATGTTCTATTGCTTCAGAAGTTGGCCAGCATGGAGGAGCAACTAAAGAAGGTCACCACGGCTAAGAATGCCCCGGAAATCTCGCTCCCTACACTGCCAGTCTTCCACTTACCACTGTCCGAGATGCCAAACTTCCGACGATATAATGGGACTGGTAATCCTTTTATTCATCTAAAGGACTTTATGTACGAGACCTCCTTCTGGCAAGACAACAAGGCCTCTTTGGCCTATTTATTCAGGAGATCTCTGGAGGGGCCAGCCCTTGAATGGTTTTATTCACTAGACTCCGCTGATGCCGGCGACTTCGATATTGTTCAAAGAAAGTTCTTGCAAAAATACAGAGACCGGGTCGGACCATCCCTTTCGCTTATAGATCTGGTCGCAGAAAAGATGAAGCCCGAGGAGGACTTCATAATGTTTGCTGATAGATGGCGGTCTATGGCCGAAAAGTTGAAAGATACACTGTCGGAACCGGAACAAGTCAAGATGATTATCTCCAATGCCACTCCTCAGTTCCGACACATACTGGCCATGAACCGGTTAACTACCATGGAGGAGCTCTATGAGAGGGCTCGTTATATTCAGACACAGATGAAGGATTCACCCATTATGGGCATGTTTGAGCCGAAGCCACGGCTATTCAAAAAAACCACCAATATCAACAACAGCGGGCCCACGACTGAGGGCACCATTGCAAATGAGCAGGTTGGTGTAGTTGGCCACCCACACCACCAAGCTAACCCACGACCTAACCCACCTCCATAACAAAACCCCCATTTCAACTCCACTCCACAACGCCAATTTGCACCCCAACATTCCTTTGCTTCACCGCCAAACCAAGGGCACCGCGCTAACCCTCCAGCTCCACAACAGTACCACCAGGTACCACCACCTACCAACTACGGCCAACAACAACGGAGACCACCATTGGGCCCTAAAAGGGACCACTATCCTCCACTACCAGAAAGTCTCCCGGATATTTTCAATGCTTTAATGGCCGCCAATTTGCTCATGTTACCAAGGGAAAGAACAGTGTGGCCCGCTAATGTTGATACGTCCCGTTACTGCGCTTTCCATCGTGCACCTGGTCATAACCTCGATCGTTGCTTCCACTTCAGAGATTACATTTATGATCTAAATGACCAGGGTGACATTAATTGGGATGAGATCAGACAATTCATCGCTACCATGAAAGAAAGAAGGGCTCCTCGGCAGCAACAAGCTCAGCAGCCACAGCAACCAGCTCCACAGCAGCAACAACAAGCTCCAGCGCCTCAGCATGATATGAGGATTGTCCACAATCCACTGCCGGAGCACCCGCCAAACCAGCACGTAAACCCTGTCACGTCTCTCTATGAGCTGGAGAGAGGGCAGGGATGGCATGAAGAAAACGCCTCTGTCGGGGCACTTCATCACAATCAAAATCAGCCTCCGCGCCTCTTACGCACCCATTCTTCTTCTTCTACTCCTCAATTGGGCCGATCCCTTCTGCGCACCGTTAACCCACCTACCCCCGCCTATTCTCCGACCTTGACGGTTCGCCCCCTTCTTACACGTATACCACCTCCACAGCCTATGCCACCACAAAAACCATCCACCACCAACCCTTCACCATTGCCATCTAGGCCACTCCTCATCCGCCTATCACCAACACCCACTGCGCCCGCCATCACTACTCCTTTACCGGCAAGGATCCCCCCCACCATCGGTTCCACCACCTTTTGTACCCAGAACCCTTCTCATTCCACCCCCCACCAATTCCCCCCGCATTCGGGTATCCCTTTCTACCTCTACGCCTCCTACCAGGGCACCAGCACCCTCTACAGGGATTCCCTCTGCGGGAACTCCCGCTCCTCCACTTCTCAACACCAACACACCTTCTTCTTCTTCTAATCCTCCTCCCACACTTGCCTCGACAGAGGCACTACAAGGCATGGCACCGCTCCGCAGTGGACGGATTTTCCACCGTATTTTTCCACAAAGAGAGCTAGAGCCTGTGCAAGGGCCGCAAGAGCAAGAGCAAGAACAAGGGTCCGTGCCGGGCACTGAATATGATTTGTTAAAGCATTTGGACCGGACTCCAGCAAGGATTTCAATCCTGGAATTGGTCAAACGGTCCACCACTCATCAGTTAGCATTGAAAGAATATCTGCAAAAGGTGATGGTCAATGAGGACATTCCAGTTGAGCAGATAGTCATGGTTTTAACGCCTGCTAGCAGCCAGCCGGCGATTACTTTCCATGAACATGAGTTGGCACCACTCCCAGCAAGAAAATATGCTCTGTGCATCACAGTTGATATCAACAAGGTGGCTGTCAAGCAATGTCTGGTGGACACTAGGGCATCCATCAATGTCTTGCCACCTAGCACTCTGAAGTTGTGTGGTATTCCGGAAAGCCAAATCCGGCCGTCCACTATCACAGTCACTGCATATGATAACACGAAGAAGCCTTCTCTAGGCATGATTACTTTAAAGGTGAGTTTGGGTCCTGCAGCCATCACAGTAGATTTCCACATTCTGGACATGGATCCAACATTTAATAGCATTCTGGGACGCCCCTACATTCAGCAACTCGATGCGGTGCCCTCCACAAATCACCAATGCCTTAAATTTCCACACAAGGGCCGCATTATTAAAGTCACCAGTATGCCAATTTTGCCAGAGGAGGATATTCATGTGGCTTCGTCAGTTCCTTCTATGTGGCCTGCCAATAAGCCACTATTATCTGTGTTGGACGTCCCTTGTCCACAGCCAACGCCATCTGAAACTGTCACAACAGTTGCTATGACACCCCTGCCTCCCAACGGGAAAAAGAAGAAAACAATGATGAATACCTCTGGCTGGAACATCTTAATGAAAATGGGGTATCAAAGTGGCAAAGGCCTGGGTATCAAACTCCAAGGCAGGACTAGGCCTGTTAAACCTCAGAAGCTGATTGCACGAGGCGGCTTAGGTTATAAGGGGCCATGCAAAAATGAAGATGAACCATGGGCATTTATGACATCCACTCTGAAGACAGATCGCCAGCCGCTTACTTGGACATTGAAGACACATTTTGTCCCAGGTGGCTTTCAAAATGAAGAGCAAACTACCATAATTACTTCCATATTAGACTGTCAAGATGTTCACGCTAGACAGTTTGCTCGTCATATTGCCCCGTTGGCCACATATAAAGCCCTGGAGTCTTTAAGGCCTGACAAGAGAAGGAAAATGGATGATCCAGAATGTGACTGGTACAGGTGGTTCGATATGCAGGATATCACTATTTCCTTGAGCCGCCGTTTCATGCCGACTGATCCAGAATGGCCGCCATTAATACACTAATTGATTGAAATGCCAGCTGCAATTACAGACAAGAGGCAGCTGCTGAGTGACTACACTGATACTGGAGAGCCGGATGTTCCGCTTGAAGAAGGTTTTACTGTGGACAGGCTGTAGGCCGGCCTCTTTTCTCTCACTTCCATACATCCATCTGTGCTTGCTTCTTTATACTCTCATCGGTTTGGTCGCGTGCCAAGACCACCTCCGATTATAATCAATTTGTCTCCAGATACAATCCAAGTTTCTCTCACAATTCCTTCTTCGCTCCTCGAGCGATTTTCTAAACTCTCCATCACGCCCCCGCGCGGGCCATCACTGATTCAATCTTTTTCCGATCTTGCAATTTTCACTCCTCCTGCTATTCTCCCTTCACACCGCATTCTTCTTGAAAAAGAAAATAAAAATGAAAAAAAAAATGCCAAATTCCCAAATTTCCAAATCTCCATTTCTGTTGAGGAGACCTCCTATTTCTCTTCTGAGTGCGTCCCGACCCAGGGGTCGCTCCTTCAAGATTCATTGCTAAATCTTTTCTCCCCCTCTAGTGAGGGGACTTCCTCTGTATCCCCTTCTGTATCCGCCTTTTTACTTCCTTCCCTTCCTTCTTCTGATCAAGCTAGTTGCTCCTCCTCTTCCTCTGCTAACACTAAGATTCAAGGGGTAGATTCACATAAGAAGTCCAAGGGTAAGCAGATTCCCCGTAGGTTTCTGTTAGAATTAGCCATTAGATGCCAGGCTTGCTTAGCCATCCCCGAATTTGTGGAGAATCTAATTATCCTGCCAGAGCTGGAATATGAGGATGTCATTGCTTCTTATGAGGGTTTGGGTGTCTATGAAATCATGAATGATGAAGACCCTATTAAAGAGGGGGAAGAAAGTTATAAAGAATATGAGGACGAGGCTGATGCTTTTGCTAGTGGCATAAGGCGATTTGACGAACCATCAGCCTCTGTAGAAGAGCCTACCAAAGAAATTAATTTGGGTACCGAGGAAGACCCTAGGATTATCCTCATAAGCAAGAATTTACCGCCCTCCGAAGAAGAGGCGCTCATTTTGGTTCTTCAAGAATATAAGGACACGTTTGCATGGAGTTATGAAGATATGCCTGGTTTAGACCCTGTGCTCGTTGAACATCGCCTTACACTTAAGCCAGGGTCTGTCCCGGTCAAGCAACGGTTGAGGCATTTCCACCCTAATATGGCTTTAAAGATGAAAGAAGAGGTCGACAAGCTCCATAAGGCTAGATTTGTTAGAGTTGTCCTCTACCCCAATTGGGTGGCAAACATCGTCCCGGTTATGAAGAAAGATGGAAAAGTTCAGATTTGTATAGACTTCCGGGATCTCAACCGTGCGTGTCCTAAAGATGACTTCCCCCTCCGTCATATTGATGTTTTGATTGATAATACAGCAGGATTTGAGACTCTCTCTTTTATGGATGGCTTCTCAGGTTACAATCAAATTCGTCTGGCTGAGGAAGATCAAGAGAAGACCTCGTTCACTACACCATGGGGTACTTATTGCTATGTGGTCATGCCTTTCGGACTTAAGAATGCTGGAGCCACCTATCAGAGGGCTATGATGGCGATTTTTCATGACATGATTCATATTTATATTGAGGTGTATGTGGATGACCTGGTAGTGAAATCAAGGACAAGGATTGAGCATCCTGGGGTTCTAGCTAAGGTCTTGCAAAGATCACGAGAGTATCAGTTGAAGATGAACCCCAAGAAATGCGTATTTGGCGTCTCTTCAGGGAAATTGCTTGGATTTATTATCAGCAAGAGGGGAATTGAAGTTGATCCCAATAAGGCGAAGGCCATTAGAGATATGCCTCCTCCCAAGAATTTGAAGGAAGTTCGAGGATTAATCGGGTGGTTGCAATTTATTCGCCGCTTCGTCTCCCAGCATTCGTAAAGATGTAGGCCGTTTTACGAGCTTACTAAGCTGGGAGTCAAGTTCAATTGGGATGACAAGTGTCAGGCAGCTTTTGACGGATTGAAGGATTATTTGGCCAATCCTCCTGTCCTGAGGCCGCCAATTCCAGGCAAACCACTCGTTCTCTATGTCTCTGTCCTGGATGACTCCGTAGGTGCTGTCTTAGCTCAAGTGGACGAAGAAGGTAAGGAGAGGGCAGCATACTAATTGTCTAAACTTCTTAACCCCTGTGAACAGAGGTACTCAGCCATGGAGAAGACTTGTGCTGCTTTAGTCTGGGTAGTGCAGAAGTTAAAGCACTATTTCCTAGCTCACGAGATTCACCTCATTGCTCGCATGAATCCGATTAAATTCCTCCTTGAAAAATCTGTCCTCACTGATCGATTAGCACGCTGGCAAAGCTTCCTCTCTCAATTTGACATCACTTACATTCAACAGAAACCTATCAAAGGTTACGCCATTACCGAACACCTTGCTCATCACCCTCTACCTCGTTTTGATCCTGTCAATTCGGAGTTTCCAGATGAAGAACTGATGTCCATTAATCAACCCTACGATCCTATGTGGACATTACATTTTGATGGAGCTCTAAATTCCCAAGGAAGAGGGATCGGCATGGTTCTTTTGACACCAGAAGGGGTCACCATCCCATTTGCTGCTCGGCTCACTTTCCCCGTCACCAATAATATAGCTAAGTACGAAGCTCTTTTGGCCGGTCTTCAAACCGCTCATCGATATGGTGTCACCCATTTGAGGATTGTGGGCGATAGTCAGCTTATTCTGCGCCAGGTGTTGGTCAAGTGCCACACTATCAATCCCAAGCTCAAACCTTACTAGGAACTCGCTTCAGCTTATGTCAAGCTCTTCACCAAATTGATTTTCGTCCATGTTCCTCGTAGCCAGAACATCTTGGCCGATGCCCTTGCCTCTTTGGCCTCTGCTCTAGTCTCCCCTCCTGAGCGTGATTTCCATGTTCCTCTAATTCATCAGCGTGACACGCCAGCTATCAAGGATCGCGCATTCCTCGATATTAGGGATCAAGTGCTTGAAAAGGTTAAGCAGAGGGAATCTCTTAAAGGTAAAGAGGTCATGCTTTTAGACTGGGAAGAAGAATTGGCTGACGAAGAGAAGCCTTGGTATTATGAGATTGGCAGGTATTGCAATGATCAATCCTATCCCGAGGAAGCCACTGCTGAAGAAAAGAAAGCAATTAGAAGAGTGGCTCAGCGATATGTTTTGATTGGAGGTGTGCTCTATAGAAGAGGGCTCACCGGTGTTTTATTAAGATGCCTCGACGATGATGAATCATGGAAAGTTGTGGAAGAGGCGCATTCTGGAGTGTGTGGTGGTCATGTGAATAGTCAGATGCTAGCTAAGAAGATCCTTAGGCTAGGCTTCTATTGGCCAACTCTAGAAGAGGATTGTTCCATCTATGTTCGAAGGTGTGTTAAGTGCCAACTGCACGCCGACAAGATTTATTCTCCTGCTTCTTCACTCCATCCTACGTCCTCCCCATGGCCTTTTTCCATGTGGGCTTTTGATATCATTGGACCTCTTGGTGATTCGAATCTCTTGACCAAGCAAAAATCATTCATCCTCACGGCAACGGAGTACTTCACCAAGTGGGCGGAAGCAGAAGCTTACGTGGAGATCAAAGCGTCAACCGTCTGCAAGTTTATAATGAAGAACATCATCACGAGGTTCGGCATCCCGAGCACCATCGTCACCGACAATGGACCTCAATTTATCTCTCAAGAAATCAAGGATCTCTGCAACAGGTATAACATTGCATTGCATCATTCTTCTCCCTATTATCCGCAGGGCAATGGCCAAGCAGAGGCAACTAATAAAACTTTGATAAAAATTGTCAAAAAGACGTGTGAGGCTAATAAATTTTTGGATTGGCTAGATAAGCTAGTTGAAGCTCTCTGGGCCTATCGCACTTCCATTCGCACCCCTACTGGGCAAACCCCTTTCGCCCTTACTTATGGAATGGAGGCGGTAGTCCCTTATGAGATTCTTATTCCCTCTCTGCGAGTACAATTGGATAAGGAATTTTCTATGGATGAACGTCATGATTCACTCCTCGCCCAATTGGAGCTCCTAGACGAGAAGCGTCTGGTCGCCGCTGAGCATGCGCGCGTTTATCAAAACAGGCTCTCACGTTTTTATCAAAAGAAAGTAATTGAGAGAAAATTTAAAACTGGTGAGATGGTAATCAAGAGAATTTTTGTAAAGCCGGGTGGCCCCCGCTCAAAACTCCAACCCAATTGGGAAGGACCATTTATCATAAAAGAAGTTTATCCTGGTAATACTTATAAACTGAGTAATGCTGAAGGGGAAGAGTTAACTCACCCTTGGAATGGTTTATATCTTAAGAAATACTACCCTTGATTCAACAAAAAATCCAAAAAATATATATATCTTCAAAAAAAAATTGATTCAAAACCTCCAAAAATATAAATTCTTCAAAACTAAAAAAAAACAAAAAAAATAGAGATTCTTCAAAATTGGTGCCATGGCATACGAAGGATCAAGGTCCGAAAGGTCAAAATTCAGAATTCATTCATCAGTCTTGCTAACCTAAAAGGGGGTTGATTCCCGCACACACTACACGCTTCATTCTTGAGCTCAAGCAGTGCAAAATCCGATGGAAAGTCAAAAACCTGACTAAAAGTGAAAGACAATACCCGTTCTATTCTTCTTCGGCCCATAAGGGAGGAAGGGAGACCTCGAGGCAGACACGCCAAGCCTATCCGCCGCCCTAGTAGGTGGAAGTCAGGGCCCAAAAGGGAGCAAATGCCATAAAAGCCCAAGTACAATTAGGATTATTTTCATCAATGCAAATCAATTCCAAAGTGAAAGTCAAATTGTGAAAAGAAAAGCATGTCAAGAGGGCAAAGTCCCCGCAAGGAAAACCTTGGGCGTATGCGTGCAATGTAAAAGAGGCAAAAAGGCAACAAATTTCCCTACGCCAAAGACCGAACCCCAACAGGCATAGGGTAGGGGAGGTAACTTTGCCTTGAGCATCTCAGAATCCCTTATGGGCTTCCCTTATATTTTCTTCCATCCTTTCTATGTGGTAAGTCACGAGCTGGCAGGATGGTCAAGACGGACTTAAGAAATTGCACTGTGCGAAATCTCGAATACAAGCCAACTATGGTCACGTCAACCCCCTTTTAACTACTCAAGAAAGGTTAATGAATTTTAGATGGTGACCGTGTAAGACTTGTGGTCTTGATAGCCTCGACAACTTTTTGCAGAATAGTTCAATTAACACCTTCGGCTAAGGCACCTTTTTTAGAATTAACGTCCTGGATTAGGTCGTCTTTTTCAGAATAACGTCTCCTAGCAGGTCGTTTCTTTTTTCAAAAAAAAAATCAAATTCCTTTTCAAATTCACGCCGTCTTCTAAGGCGTCTTTATGGGAACCACGACCTACTCTAAGGCGCGCGTTTTTAAGAAAAAATAACAAAAAAAAATATAAATAAGCAAAAAAAAAATGTATTTCTTCACGATGTATGCTTGCATGAGCATCTTTTATTTATGGTTTGCATATGCGTACTGTGCATGAGGCATCTCCCCGCTATCAGCTATTTTATTGCCTTATTTGATTAAAGGCTTGGCCTCTTGACCCGTCATTAAGGTCAAAATGTTGCTACCCCTTGCTTATCGGGCAAGGGGCCAAGTCGAACAGATGAATTAACCTGTTTATTCAAGTGTGAACAGCAGCTGCAGAAACAGGGCAAAGCAAAGCAAAAACGAAGAACGTGGAAAGAGGAAAAGGCCACAACCACACAAAGTGCTCAGGTAACAGAAAATCTCAATCTCATGTATATATACATCATGAATGTGTAAGTACAGGTGTGAGGGTGGAGGAGTACAAGTAAATCTGTCAGCTCTCGCCTCCACCCTCCTCTCTCCTACTCTCAACCTCCTCCTCGCCGTCCCGAGCTGGCACTGGTGGAGGAGGCATCGGCCCCCGTGAAGAAGCAGGAACCCGAACGTGTCCCCCTGCCTCGCTCCTCTCTCGGAGGGAAGAGCCTGCCACAAAAGTGGAGCTGGTGAAGGAGTACCCCGCAGCCCGTGCTCGCTCGCGCCCTCGTTGGAGACGCTCCTCAGACACTCATAGCCGCTCCTGAGAAAGGATCAGCTGGGTCCTCAGGTCCGCCAACTCCGCACGCTCACGAGCACGCTCCTCGCACTCACGGGCACGCTCTCGTCGCTCCAGCTCAAGAGCCACCCGCAGCTCGGCCACGTCCTGAGGAAGCTCCTCTCGTCGCCTCAGGGACCGCTCAAGCTCTGAGATCCGCTGATCACGGATCGCCAACTCGGTACGTACCGCCTAAAGCTGAGTCGTCTGCAAACAGGTAAGCAAGTCGTCAATTCCACAATCAATGCAATAATTCAGTAATCTAGCAAATTCAAGCAATACATGATTGAACCACTCACCTGTGTACTCGTCGCACGGAAGCCCTCATCAACGCAGGTAAGAGCGGCTCGAAGCTCCTCAGTCTGTAAAATGAATTTTTTTCAGTGCACAATTATATAATCATGTTTGAATGGATTTGTGTTTTGGAACTTACCCGTGAAGCGAGATCACGCTCTACTGCCTCGGCTCGTGCGATCGCTCCGGCTAGCTGCCCTGCCAGTGCAGTCACCTCTGCGCTAGGCCCTCTCGAGCTGGAGGCCTCTCCTGGGTCTCTCCTCACTGCTCCCTGCTGGGCACGCTGCATTCATTGAGATCGTCAGTGGCTAATCATCAATAACTCAACAAAAAAAGATATACACGTGCATATAGGAATAATTTAAGCACTCACCAGGGTCTCTAGGTCGGCCCGTGTGGCGGCCAGCTGGTCCTCCAGGCTGTGTAGGTGGGCCTGGGCATCCATCGCCGCTATGTCCCGCGCATCCTGCATTCATTACATATTAGTCACATGATAGAAACATAAGCATTTGCATTTAAAAATAATTGCATTCATACATACCCCTAAGACCCTCATCTGGGGTCGGCCGGCGTAAACCTCCCAGTAACGCCGGAGGTACTCAGAGCTGTCAGTCGCCCGGGAGGTGACTCTGGTCCCGCCTCGCTGCCAGTCGGTGTACTGCTCCTCGAACCGCACTCTCCAGTCGGTCGCCTTCGTACGACCGCTCGTCTTCTTCCCAATGCCCCACGGCTCACCTACCTCTACCCACTCCTGGTGGAGGCCCAGCGTCCTCATCACCAACCTAAGCCGTAACGGCTCGATCTCGCTCAAGCAGTGAACCCAAAGCTCACGCTCAAAGCGAGGACGGCCCGCTACGACCCACGGCTGGCCCTCGTCCATCATCCCCTCATAGGGTCTCCACTGCACCTGCATTCATAAACATACATGTCATCATTTCATCATCATCATAATAAATTCAAAATAAAGATGCATAACCTTCATACATACCAACGAGGGAGGGAGGTCATGGAACTCTCTCCGTAGCACCCACAACTCGTAGCCGAGTGGGGCACCGAAGACGATCGGCACCCAGCGCCGTGCTAGAGGGAAAGCTCCCTCGCCTCCAGGCCGTGGGTCAACGCGCCCCATCGGCATGTAGAGATGGCTCCAAACCTGCATCCATGCATTGCATTAGGAAGGCATTCACATGCATAACAAAATAAAAGAAAAGAAAAGAAGAAAAATGCATACCTGAAGAAAAGGTGAGAAGCCACTGACGGTCGTCTCTCGACCTGTCCCCGTGGACAAGTCGGCCATCATGTGCGCCAGCAGCGCCGCTCCCCAGGCGTAGCTGCCAACTGCCTCCAGGTCCTCGAGTATTCCCAGGAATCGGCAGTTGATGACGTCGCCCTTTGTCCCGAGCAATAGCCTCCCCAGTAGCAGCAGTAAGAACCTCCTCAGGTCTCGGTCTGCTCTCTCTCTGTCGGCTGGGTCCTGGCAGTAGACTGCCCTAGCCCCGTCTATCAACCTCTGCGAGAACTGCTCTAGGGTCTCCCCTGACCTGTGCCTAGCATTCCCTAAACCCATCACTGTAGTAAGGTCGGTGCGGAAGATCGTCCTACACTCGCTAGGCGTCTCATAAACCATCTCCAATCCTAGCAACCTCTCGGCAAACTCGGTGTAGTCTGGGTAGGTGATCCCACTCACAGCCTCTCCATCTACCCTCAACCCCGTAATCCTAGCCACGTCCTCCAGGGTAGGAATCATGTGTCCCCATGGCATCAGGAATGCCCGGCTAGACCTATCCCATCTCTCCCGTAGAACCTGAATGAGTGGTAGGTCTGGCCTAACTGGCTCTATGCTAAGGAAAGCCCCGAACCCCATAGCATCTACCCTCTCTCTCTGGAACTCAGGGAGGCCGTAGTACGCTGCCCGGACCATGACCCAGGAGATGCGTGTCCTCATCAGCCCCTGCATGCATAAAATAAGTTTTTTTTGCCTTAATTGTGTTGATTATTCATGCTTACTTCATTTTGACTGCCCGAACCTTCCTCAGGTCGTTTTTCGTTGAATTGGTGCCCTTAAGGAGGGCGTGGTTCTATTTATGCTTTAAGATAACGACCTACCCTAGGTCGTTTTTCTTCTTTGAAACGCCTCTGTATTGGGCGTGTGTTTGTGGTTAATTTCTAAAATCCTAAAAGGTTTTATCAATTCGCGCCCTTGGGTGAGGCATTTTTCCAATTGGGTTCGTTGATTAATCATGAATTAATGAATGGGCGACTGCTGGTTTGGTCGTCTGTTTTTGAATTGACGCCCTGATGTGGGGCGTGGTTTCCAAATTTTTCAGGAAATAAAATAAAAAATAATAGCATGCGAGAATTAACAGCATAATATGAATTTAAATGGACGACATGCTTTGGGGTGTGTTCTCATAGGGTTAATTGATTTTTCAGGAAAATAATTTAATTAACGCCCTTGGGTTGGGCGTGTCATTTTAAAACGTGACGCCCCTGAGGGCGCCTTCTTTCTGGGTTGCAGGGTTTATACCCCGAGGGCTATGGAAATTGCATAAAAATGAAATTAAAATAAATTAAAATAAAAAAATGGAAATTTGGGTTGAGGCTTACCTTCTTGTGCTTGGGTTCCTGTAGCTGAGGCCGTGGCTGCCGTGGTCGTCGGAGTTGGCCGGCACGGGGAGGGGGTGCCGCCGCGGGCGGTGGTTCATCACCACCTCTTTCTCCTTCTTCTTCTCCACCGTGTTCCTCACCCACTTCTTCTTCTTCTTCTTCTTCTTCTATTCTTGCTTCACCAGCATCGTCTTCACCCTCCTCATCTTCTTCTCCCACGGCCTCGTCGCCGTGTTCGTTCTCGCCGGCGGCCACCGCCATTGGATCTTCTTCGGCCACCGAGAGAGGGGCCTCTTCCTCGGCTTGGGCGTGCTCGCCCTCCAAATCCACCGCCATGGGGGCGGCCACCCTCTGCCGTTTGACTGATCCTCCTCCGGCCATAGCTAGGGCTTGGGTGAGAGAGGGAGAGAATAGAGGAGATGGGGAGGTTTCGGTTAGGGTTTGCAGAAGGAAGGGGGCAAATGAACGGAGTGGGGAAGAAGAAAGGAAAAAAAGCCCCCTTTTAGCATTCGAAAATAAGCGACGCCCTGAGGAGGGGCGTGTTTTGTTGTAGTCGCGACTGTGCAAGTGGGCATTTTTAGAAGTATGACGACGTATCTTGAGGCGTCAATTTTGTTTGCATGGGGAATGATAACCGTCGTCAGACGCATTCAATGGGCGTTGATTGATTTGAGAGAAGTAATTATTACGATTTTGATTAACGCCTGAGCTTGAGGTGTTACCTTGTTGAAACGTGGCTTTGCTAAGGGCGTTACTGTTGGAATTTCAACGAATACTTTTGGGGAATTTGAATCAATTAACGCCCTGTTCTAAGTCGTTTTTCAGTTAACGCCCGTTGATGAAGGCGTCAAATGTGTGAATTAGAATGTTGAAGACGACCTGTGGTTAAGGCGTCCTTTTATGAATTCACGACATTGCCTGAGTCGTTATTTGTAACAGAATCACACGTTGGCAGAGATCAATCAGAAAAATGGTAAGATGGCTCAGTAAGGAAATAACATGGTTTATTTGAAAGAAAGATTACAATGTTTTAATGAGCTATCTTGGGCCTAAGTTTCCTCAAGGCTGTTACATATGCCTTCCACTGTTCTTTGTCTTCTTCTAAATTCTCTACAGGTTGATAAGTCTTGCAGATCTTCCACAAAGCTTGAACTGTTGTGCATTCTTCACCATCCTCATTGCCGCCTAGATCCCGTGTCTTGATTGGAGGAAGATGAGAGGGATCTTCGAGGATTTGTCGTGGAAGCCCGAGTTGAGGGAGGCACCGGTGTGAATTGTACAGCACGAATTCTGAAGCGCCTATGAGACGAAGGTCTGTCCCGGGAGAGAATCTTGCACGGATATCTTGAGTCTTGAGTATTCCCGGCGCGCAAGTGAAGAGATTCTTTGGCATTACTTTGAGGTGCTCTCTCCATTCCGCTCTCTTCTTGATTTGAGGAATTCGGTTCATCACTCTACTGCTTATTCCAAGTGAACCGGTCATATAAGAGAGTGGGCTTTTTGAAAAGATTCTTGAGGGTTGTTGGGCCTCACCACATGGATCGAACTTGAAGTGAAGATCAACCCAACTAGAGAGTGCTAACATGCATCCGTAGATGGGCCTTCCCATCGCCGCCGAGGTGAGCCCACTATAGAGATAGGCTAGAATAGCCGGTCCAACTCTATCTCCTTCCCATAAGCTCACTACGGCGCTTAATTGGGCCTCTTCTAGAAAGTCCTCCGTGGATGGGAATAAGATCGCTCCTGCTAAGCACACCACGAAGGCTTTTGCTACCCGCTCTATCTCCTCATCTTCTTTGGCTTGGTCCGCTCTCTTGTACACCCATGAAGCGAGCTTTAGAAGGTTGATGCCTTTGGTAGCTTTGATTTGGTTCACTAAGTTTGGGCTAGGAATCAAGCTTGTTAACAGTTCATGAGGAGAGATTGGTTTTGGCATGATGGCCATCTTTTCTTCATCTCCTTGCTTCGTTCTCTTCAAACCCAAGATGATCTCCAATTCCTCTAATAAGATAGTGGCTTCAAAAGTTGAAAAGAGAAAGGTATGAGTGAAAGGGTGCCATATTTCAAGTAGAGCTCCTATGGCAGCCCAATCTAAATGGATTTGGTCATGATGTTTGGCATGGGTAACTAGGCCCAAAAGATGCCATCTTGCAAGATAATTTCTCATGTCTGAAGAAAGCTTGGAAAGGATAAGGGGGAGCCACTTGTTTTTTGTAAATCTCCTAGCTCCTGGCACCAATGGATAGTCCTGTGGAAAACAAAGAACAGAAAAGAATGCACGAGCAATTAAGCGTGCAGGAGACCAGCAGAACAGTTGAAACATCTTTTGGTTCTGATATGAGCAGAGGAAGAACAGAAGAATTCATTAACCTGATTTAGAGCGATTCGGCTGCAGATATGCCCCTGGATTTCAGTCAACCTGGGAGTGGAAGACCTGGGTCTCTTAATCATTCTCTCCATCTTTTGCTTTATAGAAGGAGCTCGGACAAGTGCCTGCAGAAGAAGAACGAACAGAAAAGCAGAACAGAGCCGACTGCAGAGCTCGAAGGATTGCTTTGATTGAATCTAAGGAAGTGCCTGCCTTTTATAAAGATTTGAAGGGTCCCAAAGGTTGTTCGGAGTTAGAAGGTTGATGGCTATTAGGATTTGGTTTTGCTTTCGATTTGGAAACGGAAGCGTTGGATTGATTAACGCCTTTTGTTAGGGCGTCAATTCTTGAATTGACGACCTTGCATAAGTCGTGTTTTGTGTAACGCCCTTGCCAGGGTCGTTTTCTTCTTGAACTATCGATGATGTTCACGCCTTGATAAAGGGCGTGTTTCTCATTTTGACGCCCTCACGATAAGGCGCCTTTCATTGTTTTGACGCCGTTCAGTGCAGGCGTGTTTTGTGAGCTTATGAATTTGCTTTTTACGTGCTCTGATGAACTTAAGTGCTATTATTTCGTTGGAATTCTATTTTATTTAGCACTTATGATCATGTCATACTTTGAATTGAGGATTATTTATATTGAAATTTTGAGAGAACTAATGAACTTTTGAGTACAGAAGATTGCAGGTTTCGAGACGCTTGGGTTGATCATGGAAGTAACATCGCGCTCATTATATTGTATTTGTTTGATGTAAGCATTTTTACTATATGGTATCTACGCTATTATAGTATATCAAGGACCTTGTGGTTCTGATGAACCTGGAATTTGAGTTCCCCTTCATCAAAAACAGTGATAATTCCAGGAGAGTCTTGATCACACGGATAGGCTGTTGAGTCGTTCAAGGTCTGGGACGATGGTTCCACTTTTCTGAGTTGATGCGTGGACAAACGGGCTTCGGCTTAGTGTCAGCTCAGAGATCTGGATTCTTGACCAAATCTAGATGGCTTAGCAATATTATCCTTGATTATTTTCTATTTTTAGTTTGTTTTAATCTTTTCTTTTAGCCCAGCATGCATCATGTAGGACTTTGAGTTTTCTTGCTGAAAATATTCATATTATGGTAGTAATGAAGGTCACTCGCTCCTGATTGAGTTGACATGAGATATTCCATTCCAAATTGAGTACTTTATTCTATCTAAAGCCGCTCAGGCTGATTCCTTGAAAATGTCCCTTTGTTGGATCTCCATCTCAATTCTCTTTATTTTTCTGCAAATCTACCTTGGTTGTAGCACGTCCACGTTGGCTGGTAACCGCTCTCCAACGGTCTTTCCCTGTCGTGCCCGCGCGCACACCCTTTACCTTACATTTTTTATTTGCTTAGTCTAAATCTCCTTTATCCAGCAAATTGATGTTTCCTTGGAATCACTCGGAGTTGTTTCACTTAGAATCTTGGAAAGATTTCCAATGCTTAGTGTCTGAGGCGTGTCACATCACACCTTGGCATCTCCTTATCAGTTCGCTCCACTTCATTCCGCTTGTTGCACTTTCACCTTCATTTCGTCTCACTCCCTTGCAAAGCAGACGCCAAGGCGGGGCAGCTGTAGACACGCCAAAAATGACGCTATGTTGATCAAATCTCATGTCACTATGTTAACGCCCCAAAGTGAACTTCAATATGTTCATAATATGAAGTTTTTCTATATTTTTGTGTGGTTTTGATTTGTTCCTGCATTTTCTGATTCGCGACCTGAGGAGGGGCGTTATTTAAATAGCGACCTTACCTAGGGCGTTTTCTCAAGAACGGACGACTAAATGTGAGGGCGTCAATTCCTGGTATTATCCGGTTCCAAAATAAATTCAAAATCAATTTAAATTGTTGGTTAACGTCCTTCCTCAGGGCGTGTTTTTAATTAACGCCTTCATCTCAGGCGTGTTCTCATAATTTTCATATAAAGAAAGTTTTATTGCCAAAATTAAATCCAAGAAGTGACGCCCTTAATAGAGGTCGTGTTTTGAGTAACGTCTTTGTGTAGGTCGTCAATTCTTGATTTGACGCCCTTCGCAAGGTCGTGTTTTCCGTTTCGTGTCCTGCTTAAACTCCTCTTTCCTGGGTAGTTCCCTGCCTCCGATGGTCTCCTTGCTCGAATTGGAGCTAGAGTCCTGCCTTCTTTGACCATTGCCTATCCTTATCTTCCCAAATTTGAGCTTATCTTTCATTGAAATCCTATAAAAGGATGCTCTGGTCGATCGAGGCAAAGGTTCAGGAGGTTCAAATTTTGAAGAGGTCGAAGGGCTCACGAACTCACAGGTTACCGAGGTCAAGAGTGTAGAGTTCGTAGAGATCCTTTCATCCTCCTGTGCGAGCTATTGCCTCTTCTTTCCCTGCTTCAATCAAAGAGGATTCCTTCGGTCGCCCTCTACTGTCATCAGGGACAGCAGGGTGTTTTGTTCGTGCTTATATCATCACGTTATATTGTTTCTGTCTATCACGTTAGTGTTCTATTTGCATCAGTGTTACGTTAGTTAGTCTTCATCACATCTCCCTTCTTTCCCTAGTTCTCTTCTAGGGGTTTTTTAAACCAAAAAAAACAGGTGCGCATGTGGTTTTCTCTTCATCGTCTTATGTCTATTTTGGATTGATACTACATCCGCATTGGCTGATCCTCCCTTTTTGCTTTGTTTGTTTATTTTGTCTTATTTTTGCAAGGATAATCAATAAAGAGAAACCCCCCTTTGTCGGCCGGCCGATTGAAGGAGGAGGAGGAATTCCACATCCATCCCGCATCCAAATCTTCACCAGGTACTCGCGATCCCTTTTTCTTATTGAGGTAACCCCTCTGGCGATCACATCTCCTCTTAGCACCACGTGCTTTTCTTTGAGTTTATTATCATCTCCCCATCATATTTCCACTTTTATGCAATCTTGTTATTCATTTTATTCCTCTTATTTAATGAGTGGATTTTAATCCAATCTACACATAGGTGTCATCATGAATTCCAAGAAGGTGACATGGTTATGGTACGGGTTCGACTCGAACGACTCCCCTCGGGAGCCGTTAAAAAGTTGCAAGCCCGTAGTGATGGACCCTTCCCAATTCTGTGGAAGATTGGCTCCAATGCTTATGTTGTGGACTTACCTCCCGAATATGGGATTAGCTCGACATTTAATGTGGTAGACCTAGTGGCCTACAAGGAACCCACAGCGATTCCTAGTGACCCTTTTGAGCCTTCTCCTCCCATTGAGAGTGAGCCTACCCATGTGCGTCCCACAGCCTCGAGAGCACCGCGCGATCACATTGAGAGGATACTGGATGAGCAGGTGACCACTACATGGAGTAGGGTGTACCAGCGCTACCTTATCCGCTGGCCAGACCGTCCACCATCATATGATTCCTGGATCAGCCGAGAAGATCTCCAGTGCCTCGATCCAGATCTACTAGAGCACTACCACAACAGTGTCCCCCCTTACTCGACGGAGTTTCAACCACCCCGGGAGGGTTGGTGGGGCCACTGGGCCCACTACCGGGCCCAATGCTCGGAGCCGACGCCACACCGTCCCGATTGCACCGAGCTTATGGCTCGGCGACTCGCTTGAAGACTCGGTGTCCTGAATACGTATCTGTACGTATGTGTGTATGTATTTTACTATGGTGGTATTTATGTTTTAACCACCAATGTATTTTATTTTTATTGAGTTAAAGTATTGTATTTTAAACCCACAAGTCAAAGTTAGGTGGGTGGGTTTTATTTTATTAGGCTAGGGTATAAACATAATTAGTGAAAGTTTAAGGGTATTGTTGTTATGACCTTCCCTATAAATAGGGGGCTAAGGGTGTTACGTATGAATCATATGAATGAGAAAAAAAACTTGAAACCTAAGGTGTTTGCCTTGTGTTATTCCCTTCACTCTTTCTCATTTTGTGAGTTTGAGTGTCACCCGGTGTGAGACCGTCCGGCGTGAGGCCGAGCTGCGTGAGGTAGCAAGTTTGTTGAACACATGTGCACCATGATTACTATTATGGTTTTGATGATAGCAACTACTATAAGTCACATTGTGTTTGCATATGATGTCATTGTGTATCTGTTTAAGCAGTTTGTCATTTCATCGAACAGGTTGCGGGCATGTGCACTGCATTCCAAGTCTATACGTTGGACAAAGTCTGTACATTGGACGAAGTCTATACGTTGGACAAAGTCTATACGTTGGACAAAGTCTATATGATGGACAAAGTCTATACGTTGGATAAAGTATGTACATTGGACAAAGTCTATACGTTGGACTAAGTCTGTACGTTGGACAAAGTCTATGCGTTGGACAAAGTCTGTACATTGGACGAAGTCTATACGTTGGACAAAGTCTGTACGTTGCTGAACATGAAGTCTGTACGTTGGCTGCCTAGCACAACTCGAAGTCTATACGTTGCTGCACACAAAGTCTATACGTTGCTGCAGATGAAGTCTGTACGTTGGCTGCATGCACAACTCAGAGTCTGTACGTTGCACAACACGAAGTCTGTACGTTACGGCAGATGAAGTATGTACGTTGCTGCAGATGAAGTCTATACGTTGGCTGCATGTATAAAACAAAGTCTGTACGTTGCACAAGACAAAGTCTGTACGTTGGCTGCTAGCACAACTCCAAGTCTGTACGTTGGTTGATGGCTGCAACACAAGTCTATACATTGGCCGGCTACTTCACACGCAAAGTCTATACATTGCATTCTGTTGTGTTCGTGCATCAAGTTACAAAGTCTGTACGTTCATGAAGCAAGTCTGTACAGGCTCATGCATGCTCAAGGTGCAAAGTCTGTACAGAGTTCATACATGCACACAAAGTCTACACGTCCAAGCCTTGATGCAAAGTCTATACAACAACTACAAGCTTCATTCAAATAGCCAAGGCCACTGCACAAGATGAGAGTCAAAAGATAAAGATTCAGTCGGTACTTTCTAGACCAACAAGGATGAAGTTACAGACATGAACAGGCTGCTAATGGACACAAGCGACGGAGCTGAAGCGGATAACGGACCGACCCGGGCTGGACCGGGGTCTGCCCAGCTGGCGGTCGATCGCCAGCACAGGGGCGGTCGACCGCCCCAGCCAGCAGACTCCCGTCTGCAGTTCTGTCAGCTACAGGTTGACCGCCAGCCAGTAGCGGTCGACCGAAAATCTGAGGGACCGCCCGTTTGCAGATTTCTCAGTAGAGGTCGACCGCCAGAAGCCACAGGTCGACCACCAGCCCCGATGCAGCCATGTTTGACTTCGAAATCCACCTCGTGGCCATCCCCTTTCCATGGATTTGTTTAATCAAAACTCACCTAATCTCCCATGATTTGTGGATATGGTCTGGGGGGTGTCCAAGGACCATTCAAGGTCTATAAAACCAACACATGAGGGGTTGGAAACCCTAACACTTCAAGGCTTCAAGGGAGATCAAGGGAGGTCATTTTCGAGGTACTGTAGCACCTCCGTGAATAGTGTTTCGGGAGGAAGTTCTTCATCCATCCAAGGTGATTCAAGTCCAGATCTGAAGCCATCTCAACCTCCAAGGAAGAAGAAGCAATCAAGGCTCTCAAGGGTGATCTAAACTGCATCCTTCTTCCTCTTCATCAACTCAAGCAGATTCAAGGAAGCACAACTCACAAGGAAGAAGAAGCCATTACTGTTGAATCAAGAAGAGAGCTTTGTGAAGAAGATAGAAGCCTCTATTGGTGATCTACATCCATAGAAGAATCCGAATCAAGCTCCAACAATCTCAGACAAGATTTTTCTTCTTGAGCTTATTTCATATCTTGTTTGAATAGCTTGATATTTGTTCTTTCTTCTTCATTTCATTCGAACAATCAAAACTGAAGATCGTCCCTACCGGTGATTAGCAGGAAGGCAATCGGAGGTTGTCCGATCTGCGGTGTTGACGTCCCTACCGGTGGTTAGTAGGAAGGCAATCGGTGGTTCTCCGATTTGTGGTTTGGTGTGCTGCACTAGTGAAGCCTCACCAGATTTGGTGAGGGGTGGACGTAGGACTGGGGATTCAGTCTGAACCACCTTAAAATCCTTTATGTTGTGGTTTGATTGTGCGATTAATATGTTTTAGATGCATGCTTAGGTTCAATCTCTATATTGTGAAATCATATTTCTAAGCAAATCGTTTTATACATCGCTAAGCTAGTTGTATTCTGCTGCAATTATTTTTAACTAGCCTTATAGAGGGTTGTATTGCGAAAAGAGGGGCAGATCTATTCACCCCTCCCCTCTAGATCCGCTGTCCACTACACAACAAGTGGTATCAGAGCCTAATCTCTCATTATGGGGTCCAACGACCTTGAGGGAAATGGTGGATCAGCGTCTAAGGGTTATTTACCTGAAGGACACTCTGTGAACAGACCTCCTTATTTCACTGGATCTAACTATTCTTATTGGAAACATCGCATGCAGGTGTTCATTCGCGCTCAAGACTACGAACTTTGGCGAGTGATCAGCAAAGGTCCGTATGAGCTTACGGAAAATGAGGACTTGTGGACCAAAGAACAAATAAGACAATCCACTGTCAACTGGAGTGCCAAACACATCATGCAATGCTCACTCCATCCAGTAGAGTTCTCAAGAGTGGCGACCTGCGCAACTGCAAAACAAATGTGGGACAAGTTAGAGGTAATCTACGAAGGAACCTCTCAGGTACGAGAAATAAAAGCTAATATCTTAGTTTCTGAATACGAAATGTTCCGCATGAAGCCTGATGAATCAATTCGAGATATGTATGCTCGATTAACTGTGCTTACTAACAGTTTGACTGATTTGGGAAAGAAATATTCAGAACAGGAAATTGTAAGAAAGATTCTCAGATCACTGACTCCTGCATGGCACACAAAGGCTACTGTTGTTGAAGAATCCAGAGATCTCACAACAACTAAGGTAGATGAACTCATTGGTTCATTAATGACCTATGAGATCAACCTTAAGAACAAAGAAGCTGAAGTACCTAAGAAAAAGTCCTTAGCTCTTAAAGCTGGACCTAGCGGTCAAGGCACCTCGGATGAAGGTGAGGATTCCGCAAGTGAGCGGGATGAGGATGATGTAGCCATGCTCACACGTAAGTTCAAAAATTTTTTGAGAAAGGAAGGTAAGAGCTTCATGAGAGGACGGTCAAAGATAAGAAATGGTTTCAAATCTAGTTCTGAAAACTCTAAGAAATCTGATAAAATCATTTGCTATTCTTGCAATAAACCAGGACATTTCAAGAATGATTGTCCCGACAGATTCAGAAAAGCCGACAAATGGAAGGGCAAGAAGAAGAATAAGGCCATGGTGTCCACATGGAGCGATGAAGAGGAAAGTGATGACGGAACTAGCTCCTCGGACAAAGAAAAAGAAGATTTCTACCTTATGGCCAAAGGTGATGAAGAAACTGAGGAATGTCTTGCAGCCATGCATAACAGGTGGTATCTTGATAGCGGCTGTTCAAGACACATGACTGGGGATAAAATAAAATTTTATCTCTTGGAGGAAAAGGAAGTAGGATACGTTACGTTTGGAGGGAATAACAAAGAAAAAATTATTGGAACATGTAATGTAGGTAAGAACCTCTCCAACTCCATTGGAAATGTGTTGCTAGTTGAAGGTTTGAAATATAATCTACTTAGCATAAGTCAATTGTGTGATAAAAGTCATAAAGTGTTATTTGACTCTCATGAATGTAAAATCCTTGAACCAAAATCTGACAAGGTAAAATTTTCTGAAAGAGAGTCAACAATGTTTACATGATTGACTTAGATGATCCTGCTTATTTAAACCTTTGTCTTGCTGCACCAAAATCTGAAATTGTTTGGTTATGGCATCGTAGACTAGGACATGCTAGCTACAATATCTTACATAAATTGTTAAAGCATTCAATGGTGAAAGGGTTGCCTGAATTATCATTTAAACAAGAAAACAAGTTGTGTGATGCATGTGCCATAGGTAAACAAACAAGAAAATCTTTCAAGGGAAGATCTGAAAATACATCATCTAAACCACTCGAGCTAATTCATATGGACTTGTTTGGTCCAACCAGAACTACTAGTTTAAGTGGTAGAAAATATGGATATGTCTTGGTGGATGACTTCTCTAGGTTCACATGGGTTTTCTTTCTCACACATAAAAATGATGCCTTTGATGAGTTTCAGGCGCTCTACATGAAGATAAAGCAGGACGATGAGTTCAAGATCTCCAAGATTCAATCTGATCACGGTGGTGAATTTGAAAATACTGACTTCTATAATCTTTACAGGGCTGAAGGCATTTTACACCGATTCTCTTCACCAAGAACGCCGGAGCAAAATGGTGTAGTTGAAAGGAGAAACCGAACATTTGTAGAGATGGCAAGAACCATGCTTGCTGAACGGCAACTTCCAAGGAGGTTTTGGGCTGAAGCGGTAAACTCGACATGTTATATTATCAACCGCTCTATGGTAAGGCCACACACCAAAAAGACTCCTTATGAGTTGCTGAAAAGTAAAAGCCCTCTTTCTCACATATGAAAGTGTTTGGATCTAAATACTTCATCCACAATAATGACAAAAGAGATTTAGATAAATTCAAGCCCAAGAGTGATGAAGGTATATTCCTTGGATATTCTGATAGATCTAGGGCTTATAGAATTTACAATATCAAGAGTCAAACTGTGGAAGAATCACCCCATGTTTCCTTTGATGAATATCATGATTCTAACAATGATAACTCTTGCAGGAAAAATGATGAAGATGGGAATTCCTAAGTATAAAGGACAAGAGTGACCCTCCACAAGAAGAAATAAAAGAAGCTGGTGACCTAGTTGAATCAAGCAATGCAAGGGATCAAGCTCCAGGAGAAGGTAACAATTCTACAAACATTAGAATTCTTAAGGATCATCCTTTAGAAAATGTCATTGGCAGCTTGAATGACCCACCTAGAACAAGGTCACATTTTAAAATTGTGGAAGAATTAGATCAACTTGCTCTTGTCTCGCAGCATGAACCCAAAAATATTGATGGAGCATTAAAAGATGAAAACTGGATAAATTCAATGCAAGATGAGTTAAACCAGTTTGAAAGGAATAAAGTTTGACATCTTGTTCCTAGACCTTCATCACAATCTGTCATAGGCACTAAATGGGTCTTTAGGAACAAACTAAGTGAGGATGGTAAGATAATAAGAAATAAAACTAGATTGGTGGCTCAAGGGTATAATCAAGAGTTTGGGGTAGACTTTGATGAATCTTATGCCCCAGTTGATAGACTCAAAGCCATCAGAATTTTACTTGCATTTGCATGCTCCCTTAGAATAAAGTTGTATCAAATGGATGCCAAAAGTGCTTTCTTGAATGGCTTGATCAAAGAAGAAGTCTATGTTGAGCAGCCCCCTGGCTTTGAGAATTCTAACAATGCAGATTTTGTATACAAGCTAGACAGGGCACTTTATGTACTTAAGCAAGCACCAAGAGCTTGGTATGAGAGACTAAGCTCGTTCCTCATTAAAAAAGGGTACACACGAGGTAAGGTAGATCAAACACTTTTCACCAAGAAGCAAGGTAAGAACATCTTGATTGTTCAAATTTATGTTGATGACATTGTGTTTGGTTCTACAAAATCTGAAATGTGTGAGGAATTTGCTAACCTCATGACTAGCGAATTTGAGATGAGCCTAATGGGAGAACTTCAATTCTTTCTCGGTTTGCAGGTCAACCAAGGAGAAGATGGGTGCTTCATAAATCAATCCAAATACATCAAGGAGCTGCTGAAAAGATTTGACATGGCAAACAACAAAATCATTGCAACTCCTATGAGCACCACAACATCACTAGATTCGGATGAAAATGGTAAATTAGTGGATGCAAAGGTCTATAGAGGTATGATTGGTTCTTTGCTTTATTTGACTGCATCCCGACCAGATATCCAGTTTAGTGTATGCCTTTGTGCTAGATTTCAAGCTAGTCCTAGAGAATCTCATTTGACTGCCGTCAAACGTATCCTTCAATATCTTGCCGGCACTCAAGATTTGGGATTGTGGTATCCGTCATCATGTGATTTATCTCTTATATCTTATTCTGATGCGGATTACGCTAGATGCAAGCTGGATCGTAAGAGTACTAGTGGCTATTACCAATTTTTAGACGGGTGTTTAGTTTCTTGGGCCTCCAAGAAACAACACTCGGTTGCCCTCTCAACAGCGGAGGCATAATATGTTGCTGCGGGGAGCTGTGGCACCCAAGTGTTGTGGATTAAACACCAACTTCAAGACTACTTGGTGGATCTTGGTTGTGTCCCGATTCTGTGTGATAACACTAGTGCTATCAACCTTGCAAAAAATCCAGTCCAGCACTCTAGGACTAAGCATATTGAGATTAGGCATCACTTCATTAGAGACGAGGTCAGTAAGAAAAATTTTGAATTGCATTTTGTTGATACTCTAAATCAACTTGCTGATATTTTCACAAAGCCCTTGTGTAATGACATGTTTTCAACACTCAGAAGGGAGCTTGGTCTTTGCCGACCTCAGGCCACTAAAAATTGAAATGATGATCATGTTCAATTTAGTTGTGTGTTTTTGTAGATTGGTGTGTTCATGCATTGTTTATATGTCAATGTGTCATTTTGCATATGTGTCGTATTGCATGGTTTGTGTAGCATCATTCTTGCATGGCCATGGTATATCAAATGTTGATGTATGGAAAGGCAGATTATGCTTGCCTAGACACACTCAATATGCGTGAGGTTTCACCTCCGCCAAGTACCATGAGTCATTATCGCATATAGGCCATATAGTAAGGGGGAGTTGTCACTTTGCAGCATTCATGCATATGTTTCATTTTCGTTCTGTTGCATTTAATAAATGTACAACCATGTGTTGGGTCATGCATTTCATGCCTGCCAAATTCATGTTTGATCAGGTCAACCCCTGCATGGTTCTACTCTCTCACTCCTTGACGTTTGTCCTTACATTTGCTTGCAAACATAACTCCTTGAGTGCATTCTCTGCATATCTTTAGGGGGAGTTTTGTTGCTTTTCTTATCTCTTGCAATCTGAACTTCACTGGCTTCCAGTTTGACAATACCGTTCATGAGACAGACGGACATATGGAGTAAGAGCTTTCTATTATGTACCCTGATGATTATCCATTCAATGAAATCGGTTCAGATTTAATGATTTCCTTGAAGTTCTGAAATATTGGTTCTGAAATCATCTATGTTCTTGGTTTTAATAGACCTTAACTAGAGACTGCATATTATGCTTTGAATGACTATCATGCTATCTGAAAATCCAAATTTCATGACAATTTGGTGATACTCTAGAGCTTAGTATTGGTGTTAAACATCTTGATGAGCTGGAATTCTTGAAAAATAAATTTGACAGAGCAATGATATTGTTGCACAGAGAAATATGTCCCGTCATCAAATCAAGTGACGAATGACATGTCATGATGTGCCCCTGTTATCTCTGTCTTAATACATTTGGCCTCTAGGCAGAGCAATGGCATAATCACTGAGAAACATATCTTCCCATCCCAGAAATGAGTTTGGATATGTCATGACGTGACTTTGCTATCTATGTTCATTTTGAAGCATCATAGTCAGTCTTACCAAATACCTAGGAATACTGGCGTCTAAACAACGTGTATTCTTATGGCTAGGAGGCATGTACTAGACTTGATTGCTCGTAAAATATGAGTCTTGTGACTTCAAATGCAAAAAACACTGAAAATTACATTTGCTGTGATCATAACATTCCATGCTCTACTCATGTCTGTTTAGTCTCAATATTAGTTTTTGTGTTATTCCCTTAGCAGTTATTGAATATGGATATATAAGACAAGGGAAGGTTAAACATTGCAATGATATGCACCTTTGGTTCATTTCTATTAAATCTTCGATGTAGATGCTCTTCGAACTCTGTTGATGATATCGGATTTCATTAGCTTTGACCCGTACATGTTGCTCGCGATATGATTCAGGTTTGCATATTATGGCTTGCTCTTCCCTCTCCTTCACCTCTGGTCTCACCGACCTTTGTCACCTACTCTACTTTATCCTTCCTTTTTGCTGTTGGCAAAGGGGGAGAATTCTTTGTGTGAGTCCTTTGTAAGAGCTATGGATGAGTGAATGGTGTATGGAGGAGATTCACTTTGTGCATCTCATTTGTGTATCCAATGCATAGCATTCATATCTACATTCATAATTGCATTCACATGCTATTACTATCATGGATCTTGAGCTGCATATGTTACATATATCATACACTTTGCCATCTTGGCTATTTCTGCCATATAATGACTCACAGTGTTGCCATCATCAAAAAGGGGGAGAATGTTGAACACATGTGCACCATGATTACTATTATGGTTTTGATGATAGCAACTACTATAAGTCACATTGTGTTTGCATATGATGTCATTGTGTATCTATTTAAGCAGTTTGTCATTTCATCGAACAGGTTGCGGGCATGTGCACTGCATTCCAAGTCTATACGTTGGACAAAGTCTATACGTTGGACAAAGTCTGTACATTGGACGAAGTCTATATGTTGGACGAAGTCTATACGTTGGACAAAGTCTATACGTTGGACAAAGTCTGTATGATGGACAAAGTCTATACGTTGGACAAAGTTTATACGTTGGACAAAGTCTGTACATTAGACAAAGTCTATACGTTGGACTAAGTCTGTATGTTGGACAAAGTCTATGCGTTGGACAAAGTCTGTACATTGGACGAAGTCTATACGTTGGACAAAGTCTGTACGTTGCTGAACATGAAGTCTGTACATTGGCTGCCTAGCACAACTCGAAGTCTATACGTTGCTGCACACAAAGTCTATACGTTGCTGCAGATGAAGTCTGTACGTTGGCTGCATGCACAACTCAAAGTCTGTACGTTGCACAACACGAAGTCTGTACGTTACGGCAGATGAAGTATGTACGTTGCTGCAGATGAAGTCTATACGTTGGCTGCATGCACAAAACAAAGTCTGTACGTTGCACAAGACAAAGTCTGTACGTTGGCTGCTAGCACAACTCCAAGTCTGTACGTTGGTTGATGGCTGCAACACAAGTCTATACATTGGTCGGCTACTTCACACGCAAAGTCTATACATTGCGTTCTGTTGTGTTCGTGCATCAAGTTACCAAGTCTGTATGTTCATGAAGCAAGTCTGTATAGGCTCATGCATGCTCAAGGTGCAAAGTCTGCGCAGAGTTCATACATGCACACAAAGTCTACACGTCCAAGCCTTGATGCAAAGTCTATACAATAACTACAAGCTTCATTCAAATAGCCAAGGCCACTGCACAAGATGAGAGTCAAAAGATAAAGATTCAGTTGGTACTTTCTAGACCAACAAGGATGAAGTTACAGACATGAACAGGCTGCTAATGGACACAAGCGACGGAGCTGAAGTGGCTAACGGACTGACCCGGGCTAGACCGGGGTCTGCCCAGCTGGCGGTCGACCGCCAACACAGGGGCGGTCGACCACCCAAGCCAGCCGACTCCCGTCTGTAGTTCTATCAGCTGCAGGTCGACCGCCAGCCAGTAGCGGTCGACCGAAAATCCCAGGGACCGCCCGTTTGTAGATTTCTAAATAGAGGTCGACCGCTAGAAGCCACAGGTCGACCGTCAGCCCCGATGCAGCCATGTTTGACTTCGAAATCCACCTCGTGGCCAGCCCCTTTCCATGAATTTATTTAATCAAAACTCACCTAATCTCCCATGATTTGTGGATCTGGTCTGGGTGGTGTCCAAGGACCATTCAAGGTCTATAAAATCAACACATGAGGGGTTGGAAACCCTAACACTTCAAGGCTTCAAGGGAGATCAAGGGAGGCCATTTTTGAGGTACTGTAGCACCTCCGTGAATAGTGTTTCGGGAGGAAGTTCTTCATCCATCCAAGGTGATTCAAGTCCAGATCTGAAGCCATCTCAACCTCCAAGGAAGAAGAAGCAGTCAAGGCTCTCAAGGGTGGTCTAAATTGCATCCTTCTTCCTCTTCATCAACTCAAGCAGATTCAAGGAAGCACAACTCACAAGGAAGAAGAAGCCATTGCTGTTGAATCAAGAAGAGAGCTTTGTGAAGAAGATAGAAGCCTCTATTGGTGATCTACATCCATAGAAGAATCCGAATCAAGCTCCAGCAATCTTAGACAAGATTTTTCTTCTTGAGCTTATTTCATATCTTATTTGAATAGCTTGATATTTGTTCTTTCTTCTTCATTTCATTCGAACAATCAAAACTGAAGATCGTCCCTACCGGTGATTAGCAGGAAGGCAATCGGAGGTTGTCCGATCTGCGGTGTTGACGTCCCTACCGGTGGTTAGTAGGAAGGCAATCGGAAGTTGTCCGATCTACGGTGTTGACGTCCCTACCGGTGGTTAGTAGGAAGGCAATCGGAGGTTGTCCGATCTGCGGTGTTGACGTCCCTACTGGTAGTTAGTAGGAAGGCAATCGGTGGTTCTCCGATTTGCGGTTTGGTGTGCTGCACTAGTGAAGCCTCACCGGATTTGGTGAGGGGTGGACGTAGGACTGGGGATTCAGTCCGAACCACCTTAAAATCCTTTGTGTTGTGGTTTCATTGTGCGATTGATATGTTTTAGATGCATGCTTAGGTTCAATCTCTATATTGTGAAATCATATTTCTAAGCAAATCATTTTATACATCGCTAAGCTAGTTGTATTCCGCTGTAATTATTTTTAACTAGCCTTATAGAGGGTTGTATTGCGAAAAGAGGGGCAGTTCTATTCACCCCCCCTCCCCTCTAGATTCGCTGTCCACTACACAACAAAGTTATCCGCTCTCGTCCGTGTCGTCAGGAGTTGCCGTCGATCCATTTCCACGTCGCCGCCGCGTCAGCAGAATGGGTGCCCTGATCGAGAGATGTGCTCGAGCGAGTGGAGGATCTTCCGGATGAGCTGCTGATTGTCAAGCCCGACGTTCCTGTTATGCTCTGTGGTGTCAGAAGTGACGTGCCGGTCCTGATTATTTTAGGGATTTTGAGGCAAGATTGGGTAGAGATGTCCCAGGGAGCTCTAAGTCCTACGTTTCTGCGTGTGAATGGACTATCTTAGCCCTGGATTTAGTCCAAGATTGTGTGGCGGTGGCTTGGTGTTCCCAGATTGTGGAATTTGGGGCCATTGCGCCACTATTGGACTCGCTGTGCGAGATTGCAGTCGAGATGTGAAGGTTTTGCAACTGATTTTGGGACGGAGGATGAGCGTTGGCAGGTGCCGGTCATGGTTTGTGTAGTGGCTCTTGGCATCGTGGTCCACGTGGTGGTAGTTCAGAAGATGGATGTTTTGAGGATCCAAGTATCGAAGATGGATCAGTGTTAGCACGGACAGATTTGAGGGAATAATGTTCGATGGCTAGAGATGTAGTAGCCTTCGAGCCTGACGTTGTTCGTGGTTTCTTCGCTCCTAGGTAACTATTTTTGTGTGTTAATGGGTTCGAGATCCGAGGCAGGCTTAGGTGAGGAGCGTGTGGCAGCGGCTAGCTCAACTGCTATGGCAGTGTGTGGTTGGCGATCATCAGAGTCAATGCTTGAGGCATGGCGAGTTATAGTTCATGGAATTGCAGCGGTGGTGCATCAAGAGATGTTGTGATCGTGGTCCGACGGAACGCTTGGCGAGTGTTGTCGGAGGAGCTAACCTGACGAGAGGCAATGGTATTCTCCGGGTGCTGAAAGGCGTTGTTCCTAGTGTATGCAAGGTTTGAGGCCAGGTCGAGCACGGAGATCTCCCGATTTGTCGGAAGTATGTTCGTTTCTCCTTGGTTGGAGAGATAGCGTTTTGCCAAATTCGTTGTCTTGCATTACGTGTTCGGATTGGTTGGCCTCTCTTGTATGCCACGAAGTCCGTGCGAGACGCGTCTTGTGTGGCGGCAATGTGGTTGCCTATGAGAAGCGTTGCCCATTCCCTTGAGGCTTGAGGGTGTTGGCGCTATTCTGAAAGGATGTGTGCCAGTTGGGTGGTGATTGCAAAGACTCGTAGCTGGTGCTGTGGTTCTTGATGTGTTGGATCGGAGCCTGCAGAGTTGTAGAGGATTGCCAGATTAAGAGAGAGAATCTGTGCTTGGGTTCGAGGTAATTGGGTCTTTCCTCACCCTGTTCTCCAGAGTTAACCGGCCGAGTTGAGGATTGTCGAGATGGCGGATCCCGAGTCGTTGCTAAGGTTTTGCGTGCGTAGATTTGAGTGAGCAGCAGAAGTCAAGTGGGCTTATAACCCCGTTGGCCCAGGATCGTAGCATGGGTTGTTGTAGGTGGATTTCTCGAGGATTTGTGTGGAGCATGAGAGGATTGCTTCCTCAGTGTGAGGTTGTCTTTGGCTGTATGAGCCATGTTGGTTACCGTGCCATTGTTGGAGGCATTGTGGTTCGTGACACTAGCTGGATGGAGAATCGGGGAAATATGTCGGCAAGGTTGCCGCATGAGTACCCTGTTCCTTTATTGGAAGTCGTGTCAGATGTCTGGTTCTGAACCCGGATGGGGTTGCTGAGAAATCGCCGGACAGAAGACAAGGATGTGATGGTTAGATTCGGCGGCTTGGTGCCCGACTTGTGTTGGAAGTTGTGTCCCCGGATGAGATCGTGGTTCCCCAGGAGTGATCTCTAAGGCCATCTTTGACAACCGGGTGGTCAGCCGGTTAGCCGACACCGGCTAACCGGTGGGCCCCGCTTCTCCTCGCCCTCCCCCTCACACAAATCTCTTAACCGACCCCGGGTACCGTAATCGACCCTTCGGGGTCGATTACGGCACCCCTTTACCCCTTTATCAAAGACGCCCTAAGAGATTACGGATCCCAATTGGTAGCTGTGAGCGGCTGGTGATGCTAGTCGTGTGATCGGCTATGGTAGGGTTTGTATTATCAAGAGGTCCAATTGAGTCTGAGAGTTTTGGAATGATGTGGAAGAGGACTCAACGGTGATAAGAATCTACGAGGTTTGGGGACCGATGTGCATTGGTCATGGTGTCGTTGACCAGGATGTTGTGTGGCTGGCGGCACTTGTCTATTCTAAAGACGTATGTCGAGGATCATTCAGGTGTTGTCCTATGGCTCTATGGCAAGAGCGGAGCTGAGGAATTTGTAGGCGTCCATTTGGACTAATTGAGATAAGATAAGATTTGATGAGATAGCGCGATGGACGATGCCTGTGTATGGAGGTCCCTGAAGGGACGTTGTCGTTGGATGGTGAACCTTGGTCTTATGACCATCATGGGAGGATTTCCCTATAAGCCTGAGTCGAGTGAGGTGCGGACCGAGGATTTCAGAATCTTGTCATTTAGTTTTGCCGTGCTCCCCTGAGAGGGTAGAGTTGGCGTGAGGATCGGATCGGATGCAGTATTGGTCTATGCAAGAGTCAGCGGATGGCCTGTCCAGATTTGCAATGTGATCATTGGATCTGGTGATGGACCAAGAAAGAAGGAAGAAGTCGAGCAAGTGAAGGCTTCTCGTTGACGAGTATCTGGTGATTGGTGTATGGTCTTTCATAGACAGAAGATGCTGGTTGTAGCGAGTCGAGAACGGTGAAAGCCGTGTGCAAGCGAGGCCTTTGGTGGCCGTTTCTATGATGTGCCTTTTTCCAGACAGGATCTGGGCTTGGTCGAAGTTTGAGTTCTGACAGAGCTAGTCCAGTGCGGTTATTGGCATTCGGCTTGCCAGGTGTGAGATGGTTCATGGCATAGAGCTGACGGATTTGTCGCAGTCAGTTGTGATGATTATGTGAGCTGGTGAAAGATCAACGATGGTCGTCCCTTGTAGAGGGCGTGAGATCAGTCAGCTGGTAGCGGAGCTGACGCGTGATTGGTCTACCTAGCATGGGATTTGATCGATGGCCATCTCTCGTAACGAGGATTGCGTTCCCTCGGTGAGCGAGATTGTAGCAGCGATGCCACGGTTGGAATTTCATGGTGGATGAGGCGATGCCAGACTTATTCCCTTTTGTGTTATGCCTGCTCTGATGATCAATGTGTGTTGTGAGCAGAGCGAGGCATGTTGACCGTGATCAAGGTTTGGCTGCATCCCTCAGGAGAAGTGTCTCCTTGTGTTTCGAGATTTCTGAGCTGGAGCTCTGATAGTGCTGCCAGGTAGGTGTGATGTTCTTCCCCCGTGCCTTGGTGGTTGCCTCAATTTCGAGGATGAAATTTCTATAAGGAGGGGAGAACTGTAACACCCCAGATTTTTTTATTTTTCCGAATCAGGATCCGTGAGTTCGGAGCGTCATTGTGAATCCCGGAACGTGTTTTGGGCTTTACGTGGGTTTGTGTCTGACGAACCTTCGGAACCCTGTGTAGGGTGAACCGATGTGTTGTCGGGCTCCGAGACATTGCAGGAGCGTTTTGCATTTTTTGAGGATCATGGGGAGTATTTTTCCCTATTTTTTGTATTTTCCGAATCACATAATTTCGCGTGGGCTTTCTATTTAAACCCCCACCCCCTTTCTCTCTCCCCATCTCTCATTTCTCTCACTCTCTCCCGCTCTCTTCTCTCTCACGTTCCCTCCTGTCCCCCTCTCTTCTCTCCGGGCGGCCGACCGAGGTGGACGAGGGTGAGGTGGTGACGTTCGTGGGGTGAGGAGCGGCGTGGATGGGGCGAGGATTGAGAGATGGTGGTACGTTGAAGCTCGGTCGCACGTTCGTGAACCGATGGGGGTTTCGCGGGCGTTTCATGACGGAACGGCGTCAACGGTGGGTGGAATCTTCGGTGGAGGAAGGGGGATAGATCCTTAACCCCTGTACTTCCTTTTCCGTAAGTTTTGTAGCCCGTGGTGAGCCGAGCATGGGTTTATTGCCATTGGGGGGAGAAATCATGTTTTTTACGACGTGCAATGGTTTCGTCGAATCGATCGATGTTTTCCCTCTTTCTTCCTTCCATTTTTATGTTTTTGAACACAGGCGATGGTCCCTAATGTTTTCCCCTTGATCCGGGGCAAGTGGGCGTGGAAATCGGGCTCTAGGGTCGGGCTTGGGTGGGTTCCCACCGTATTCGATCGACCGATCAGTTGGGTTCGGTCGACCGAATGGCACAGTGCGTAGAGCAGAGCCCTGCAGCACCGGTCGACCGACCGGTGAGCGCCGGTCGACCGACCGGTGAGCGCCGGTCGACTGACCTCTGTAGGAGGAGTTGACATAGCTCACGCTGCGTTGACGTCGCCTGTTGTGCCGTTTGACTGACCGGGCCAGACCTTCTGCAGGTCGTGGCTATGTCGACCTAGTCCTATTGGTCGACCGACCCAATGGGTCTGGTCCACCGAACTGTGCCCCTCTTGCCCATTTTGGCTCCGGTCGGTCCGGTTGAGACCCAATGACCAACCTATGTCCCCGTGATTGTGCCGGACATCCCGTGGGTACCGTGACCGTATTTTTGGGTGTCCGGAGGTATCATTTTACCTTGATTAGCATGCCCATGGGATTTAGGAGTCCGGGTGACCCTTTCGTGTTCCGGGCTTCCTGTGTTATGCTAGATCGAGTCGCCGTATATCGGCATGAGTGCGGAAGGTTATTCCTGCACGTCGTGAGCTTCTCTAGAAAGCGGTTTCCGTGTGGGCCATGCGTATGGCCTGTGGACTATGAATCTAATTACCCAGCCTGGGGATTAAGGGTTTCTTAGGTTCCCTTCTAAAGGGCTTAAGTCTGCGGTTTTTTCCCACCTCAAAAGATATATTGTACCGTGGTTTCTAACGTAGGGAAAGGCCAGATTGACGGCCTAGGGCTATTCTATGCAACGGCCTTGACCTGAGTCTTGTGACTCGAGGGTCGTTCGGTTTAATAGGTTTAGTAGACTGCCAAGAGTCCGGTGGCATCGTGCCACATAGTTTCTAAGCTAATTTACGATAGGGCCCGTCTGTAGCCTGTCCATATTCCGTGGGCTTCTCTCGAGAGTCGTTTTGCTCAGTGAGCCCCCACTAGTCGTAGCTTGCCTTTGCACGCGTGTGCATACCCACCAGGGAGTAGGTGGAGAGCTACACCCAGGAGAGATGGTCTTAGGCTGGTTGCCGTAGAGCCTCCCCTGTACACGGCTCGAGTCCAAGCCGGGAGGAAAACCAGCTAGAGGGCCTGACGTCGGGTAGAGAGTCAGTGTGTGCACACGTGGTCGGGGAGTTCGGACGTGTGCTGACAAGCACGACCCCGACTAGACCCTTGTTTCGTGGTTACTGGTACGGTGTCTCAGTTTCCCGCTCGGCCAGAGGAAGACACCTGAGGCGTGGACTAAGACGTCAGGGGACGCATCTGGCCTTGCTTCTAGTGGGAAGTGCTCCTGTCACGCGAGACGGGTTTTCCCGTGTTTTCTCGGTGGTTTCTAAGTGTCTTTCCGACACCGAGGTATAGGGTTTTCGGTAGCGTTACTGAGGGTTTTCCCTTGACGGCACTGGGTCCACGACAGTGAGGTTGTGAGCGTGCTCCTAGACAGCGTGGTCTTGTGCCAGGCCTTAGTCAACGAGGACAGGCCTCCGCGACAGCATTGTCATGGTGTTTCTCTTGGCAACGTAGCCAAGGTTCTCTCGTTAGTCCGGTGGTCCCCCGATTGTGAGATCGGGGCGTGTGTTTCCCAGTATAGTAGGAGTAGCTATAGAGCTGAGGGTTTACCAGCCGCCGTGTGTGCCATTTCCGCTGTCGTTGCTGCTTTCCGTTACCGCTGTTGTTTACGGTTGGGGTTCCGTGGGACGCCTACTGAGCTAGTGAGATGAGGCTCACCCCTTGCTTTTCAGGTGTGGCGGTTCCTCCTTGAGGTTCGAAGGTGCTACGTGGAGGTTCTTAGTTGCCAGCTCGCAGGGCCGAGTGTTCACTCGGTGTTGGGTATGTTTCTGTACCTTAGACTGTACTTTCTATTGACTAGACTCTATAGTTAGTTTGTGTAATTGTTATATTATTGTTGTTCCTGCTTTATTTCTTATTTTGGTGCACTCCACTCACACACACCTTCTAGCCCTTCCGAGCCCTCTGGCTCGTGGGCGGCGAACCAGGATTCAAATGGTATCAGGTCCTTCCCGGTATCGGATCTTGGGTCGTTACATGGGCAGTCATACCGAAGCTTGATAAGGACGACAAGGAGGTGTTCTTCTCGACTGTGCTGGAGAAGCCTCCCAGACCCTTCTGAGATCTGACGATGAAGGCATGCGATATCGAGAAGAGCACTGGTGAAGAATTAATGCTGTCTTCTTGTCTCTCTGTTCATGTTGCTCCCGATCGAATTTGGGTTACTTCAAAAAGTGGCTCAGAAGGTGAGTACTCCTGCAATATGAAGTTCCATGCCAGAGGCAAAGCCAACCAGGTTATAGCGATCAATATGATAGTTATTTTACCATCCATATGTGCTGAAGAACACTAACATGTAAAAATGTGTTGACCCTGAAACTGCAACTCTCTAGCATTGTAGAGAGAATAGTCAATACCACACATTGTTTGGCCTGTGATGCACACTAGTTTTATTAATTTTTTTTTTGCATTTTCTTGATTAATTAGTTGCTGAAAGTGGAGAGGTTCTGGAAAATAGAGTTTTAACGACAACAAGTGAGGAAATGGAATTATGAAATTAACAAGTATTCGGACCTCACAAACAGATCTGATCCCTCCATCGACAGGAAACTATGATCATATGGTTTTCAGCCTAGTCGTCATTTCTGCCGTTGACAGGAAACTGTGATCATATGGTTTTTAACTATATTTATAACAAATCCTCAACCATTTACTTTGCCCCTCCTGTTTGGGTATCTTTCACCACATTCTCTTACCTTTCACTTTGATTATCTGTTTCATATACAAGAGATTGAATGGGAACACTTAGTAAGATTAAAGGAAGACTAGTCCTCTGTTAGCATCAAAGTGTTGTAAGAAGTAACTACCACGTTGAATACATATGCTTTTGGAATATTAGACTTTCATCCGCATTTGAGAATAAGTGTAATTGATTATAAGAAATTTCATTATTATTTTGAAAGTAAAGAATTTATGTGGGTTCAATTTATCATTAATGTGACTATTTTTTATTTGTCCCAAAAAAATTTGATGCCATGGCCATGGGCAGAGGTTTTCAAATGAAGTAGAGTTTATTGTGCATTTATGGAAAATTGATGGGAAATCTGATTACCTGGCTTCCTCATGCAAAAATTTCTTTATTGACCAATTGTAGATGTTTATATCCACCCGCCCCAAACTAGCAAATAATAGGCACGACAAGCATGAAAGGGCATGAACAAAGGGGCAATAAGAGATAAGAAACTTACCGTGATCGCCACCCAGGGTTGACAATGCCAAAGGGACGGAGAAAAGAGTGCAACGGCGTCGTGTACCTTGAAAAGTTGAAGACTTGATTGCGCGTGGAAGAAGGGTGCCGGAACCTTGTGGATTACACCTCCTCGCCTTCCAGCCGGCTAGAAGAAGAGGGCCTCACGTTCTCTTACTTACCAGCAAAACACAACTCAAACGAAAGAGGAAAAACCCATAAGAAACATCCATGCAATACCAATCCCGAAGTGCATAAAAGAGGGGTAGAAATTGAGGGAGAACGCACCAGGGGGAGGTTTTTAACCCCTATGGAAGGGTGGAAAACGTAGGTGTGTGTCATGTGATGAGAATAGAACAAATAGGAGGAAAAAACACACAGTATAACTACAGAGAGAGTGCATGCAAAATGGAGAAAAATGCAGAAACATGCAAACTGTAATGAAATCAAAAAAGAGGAAGGGAATAACTAAGAGAAGGGATGATGAAAATGAGCCCTGAGTGTCTATAATCAAAGCCAATACTTCCCTGGAGAGGTTGGGGTCGAAGAGAAGACTTGGCGTCGCAGCATGGATACACCCCGAATCGAGAAAGAGCCCCCTGTTGCGCATGCGAACTGGGTGCTGTTGTGTTAGATGGAAACACTCTATCACCACGAAGTGTGGATCTAGAGGGGGGTGAATAGATCTATGACCTAAATGAAAACCAATATAAGGCTCTAATGCGGAATTTAAGCCGATCTACAAGATCACTAACTAGAACGATGGATCTGATCAGAAACTAATCAATCTGTGAAGATAATCAGAAAAATCAGTCACACACTAGTTCAAGAGCAATCTTACAAACACAAGATGCACAAGATTTTTATGTGGTTCGGTCAGGAGACCTACATCCACCCCACACTCAACCAAGTGTGGCTTACTGCTGCGCAACATAGCTTGCGTCCGCTGGGCAATACAGCTTAGCCTACAATCGCTGAGCTTCACAGCTTGCTGTCCGAGACCAAGTCTCGCCCGCTGAGGATTACAGCTTCACCTGTCCAGTGGAATCCTCCACTGCAACCGCTGGGGATTACAGCTTGACCCATCCAGAGGCAGCACCTCTGCAAACGCTGACTCACAGCTTGAAAATAGGAGTTCGAAAAATAAAAATAGAAACATACAAAAACAAGAAAGCCCAAAGGGAATATAGCTCTCAATGAGCAAAACTCAGCTCTGGTATCTGAACCAAGAGTTTGAGTAACAACCTCTCAAATAAACTCTCTCAACTCATCTCTCTCAATCTTCTCTTCTTTCTCTTTTTCTTCTCTCTACTTTTCTTCTCTGTGGATCTCGGTGGCTCTCTGCTGTTACAGCTTTTTCTGCTCAAGCTTCACCTTTTCGATCTGCCTTCTTCTGAGGAAGAAGACTTCCTTTTATACCAGCAGCACAGATAGGGCGTGTGTCTTCCACATTTCCCGCCCAGAGTATCTTGACCACGTGGCAGCATCCTGGCTCGTTGCTGTACACATGTCACGTTCTGGCCACCTCGTCCATCCTTGGATCACGAGCCATGTCATCAATCTCTGCAAAGAGTCCCTGTCAGTCAGTCGAAGAAACTTATCAATTTAAGGTTGAAACCTTGTACAGACTTTATAGTATGTAATGTGCAGACATTGTATAGACTTGCTGAAGTGTAATGCAGTGTGCACAAGGTAAAGTATGCACAATACAACTGAATGCACTAACATGCCGTCGACCATTTTACAGACTTCATGTTCACTATGCAGACGTTGTACAGACATGCTAATGTGTTAATGTAGAATGCATCAAGCAAAGTGTGTACATTGAAGATGAATGCATAGACGTGCCGTCAACAGATGTGTGGACTTGGTGTACATGCGATAGCAGTGTATAGACATTGCAGACTAGCCAGTGTATGGACTTGGTGAGCATGCAGCACATAGTGTGCAGACTTCGTGCAATGCATGAAGAAGCAATGTATAGACTTGGCGTGCAATGTGCAACCAATGTACATACTTTGCAATGCCCAGTGTTAAGGCATGAGAGCACAATGCATCATGTACAGACTATGCGATATGCAACCAGACGATGTCTAGACTTTGATAAATTGATGCACAACAAAAAGATGACTCTTTCCTAGGCGTTAGATTCAGAACGGACGCCCCTATTGATGGGCGTCAAATTTCAAGCATAATAGAATGTATAGACTTTCTACGGCATCAAGGCAACCATGATGATGTGCAATGTTCAGACTTGACAATATATGAAGAACATATGCTGTACAGACTTCGAATCAATAGATGCACGATGTACAGACTTTGCATGAGACGCTAGACGCTGTACAGACTTGGAGACAATGCATGCTGCAATGTATAGACTTAGCATATGCATGAGACGCTAAGTGAGACGGTGCATGTATAGACTTGAATGAGACACAGCATAAGACACTGAACAGCCAAGGATGTATAGACTTTGCATGAGACGCTAAGTGAGACGGACGATGTATAGACTTAGCCGATGCAGACTTAGTCCGATGTACAGACTTTGCATTTGATGTACAGACTAGCTAGTCAAACAGACAAGAACTCTGTACAGACTTGAGAAATGATGCATGCACAAGACAAAGATGTATAGACTTACAGTTATGCAACCAGACAAATGAATGCACAAACAATGTATAGACTTGCTCATGGACAGTGCACAGTGAATGTATAGACTTGAGTAAGAAATGTGCAGACTTGGTGCATGAAACAAGGCAATGAGGAATGTATAGACTTTCACAATGTATGGACTTGCCAAAGGAGTGATGGACGATGTACAGACTTGAGCTAAGCAAGGGCTGTACAGACTTGAGAGTGCACGATGTATAGACTTTGGCAAAGCAAGGGCTGTACAGACTTCAACTCAGCTGCAATGTATAGACTTGCAGGTGCAACGTAGGTAAAGATCTCGGAGTGTATAGACTTGACATCGTGGAACACACAGGCTGTACAGACTTCACCGATGTATAGACTTGGAAATGCTGAAGCACTTGATGCAGCAATGTGTAGACTTGATGCACAAACACGTCTCTGCGATGTATAGACTTCATCGATGTACAGACTTCGTTTCGTGCATGCTACAGGCCAATGTATGGACTTTGAATGAACGTGCATGCATTGTATAGACTTGACTGCATGGAACACACAGACAATCTGATAAATACAGTTTCATCAAAACATAAACAGTTGCCAATCAATCAAAACAAGCTGTTGCCAAATGAAGTAAAGTTTATTGTCAACATCATCAACACAGAGGAGTCATAACAAGCTCCCCCTTTTTGATGATGGCAACATCCTATCATATAGAATAGCAACATCCTGTCATACAGATGTATTTTTGATGAAAGACATGATTTGTTAGTCAGATTTGTCATGCAGATGCTATGAATGCATGCTGAGAAATGAAATCTAACTCCCTGCTAACAAGATCTCCCCCTTTGCCATAACATGATGTATACACTCCCCCTGGAATTCACCAAACAGACAACATATTCTCCCCCTTTGCCATCAACAAAGAGGAGGGATAGAAAGTGCAAGGGAAGGAACAAGAGAAATCATCTGACTGGCATTCTAAACAAGTAGTTCAGGAATAAGCATTCTAAAGCACATAGTCTTCAGTCTTGTGAATTTTGAAACTGCTTTCAGATAGAGTTCTGGTGTAAAGGTTATAAAATTTAGAGTTTATGCACTACAATCATTGAATGAGTTTGCTATGCATGATAATAGCAATAAACCAGATGCACATTTGAGCATGAGAGATTCAGTTTCAAAGTATCTTACTGTCTTAGACTCAGTAAAATTTGTTAAAAGATACCAAGTCATGTATTGAAATTAAACAATTTGACATACCTGAAATTTCTTTTTGAAGGAACATCATTTCAATTTTAGTTCATTAAGGGCATTCAGATACCATTTGTCTTTTTGCGTAAGGGTACACGTTTATCAGACGCCAGTACCCCTAGATACTCAACATGATGGACCATTCTGCCTATGATCAAATTCAATAGAACTGATTTACACCTTTTTGTGTGAGGGTACACGTTTATCAGACGCCAATTATCCCCATGTACTCAGTGAAACCACCCTACTGTTTTAATCATTTATACAGAGATAACTGATACACCTCATGACATAAGTGTTATCCATTTCTTTGATGGATCACTCAGTTTCTCAGTGATTTACCAGTCATTGCTCTGCCAACATTATTTTTTAAATATTTTTCAAGATTTTTTAATATTTTTCTTAGCTGTCCTTTATTTGTTTCAGAATGACTTGTTTAAGGACAATACACATACTTAGCTTCTCTAACATGATTTTAGGTGAGTTTTCAGATTTCAGATACAGTTAGCTTTGTCTAACATGTAATGAAATAATGGTTGAGAGCTATTATCAATTATCAACATTCTTATTTTCTGATTGCAATCTTTAAACTCTAAAGATTATAAAATTTAAACCATTAAGTCAGTCTTCAAGCAATTAAAATTCTTATAAAGGAAGAAGTTTGTTTTCTATTACTTAATACTTAGAACTGACTAACAGATTGCCATATTGTCAGACTCAACTCATTCAGGGTCAAAGGATGAATGAATTCAAGAGAGAAAAGGATTTTAGTTTCAATGAAGTTGATGACCTCTCTGAATTACATACAACACTCCCCCTATCTATATGCATGTAGTTTTGCAAATGAATGGCAAGAATTAGATGAGAGAGAGCTTAGACATAGGTCATGGATGAATGATATGCAATGAAAAAATATGTCATGAAACAATATGAATGTTATGCATGCATGGTCTAGTCCAACATTCAATCAACCACAGAGTTTTATTCAAACCAACTGAAATTTTATTTATCATGCTGAAATTTACACAAGCCAAGTTCCCTTCTAAGAAATTTGAACATTTCATTCCCTAGAGGCTTAGTAAAGATATCAGTAATTTATTTTTCTATTTTAATAAAATTCAGTTCATTTTCCTTTTTATTGACATCATCTCTAAGAAGATGGTGTTTGATCTCAATATGCTTAGTCCTAGAATGATGAACATGATTTTTAGCTAAACATATAGCACTAGTATTATCACACAACATTGGAATACATTCCAGTTTTATTTGATAATCAGCCAGTTGGTGCTTGATCCAAAGTACTTGGGCTGCACAGTTACCAGCTGCAACATATTTAGCTTCAGCTGTGGACAAAGCAACTGTGTGTTGCTTCTTAGATGCCCAAGACACTAGACAACCACCTAAGAATTGATAGTAGCCACTAGTACTTTTTCTATCTACTCGACACCCAGCATAGTCTGCATCAGTGTAGGCTAGAAGTTCTAACTCACACCTAGCAGGATACCATAGACCAAGCTCTTGGGTGCCTAATAGATATCTAAAAATTCTTTTCACAGATTTAAGGTGTGATTCCTTAGGACTAGCCTGAAATCTAGAACATAAACACACTGCAAACTGAATATCAGGCCTAGATGCTGTAAGATATAAAAGGGATCCGATCATACCTCTATATAGCTTTTGGTCCACTGGTTTACCTTGAGGATCTTCATCTAAGCTGGTCGAGGTACCCATTGGAGCAGCTATTTCTTTGAGGTCTGCCATCTTGTATTTCTTCAGTAAATCCCTTACGTACTTGGACTGAGTGATGAAGGTTCCATCCTTTGACTGTGTAACCTGCAGTCCAAGAAATAATTTGAGCTCGCCCATTGAGCTCATTTCAAATTCATTAGTCATAATTTGAGAAAACTCCTCACACAGTTTGGGGTTAGTTGACCCAAAAACTATGTCATCCACATAAATTTGAACAATAAGTATATCTGGATGACTTACCTTAGTGAACAAAGTTTGATCAACTACTCTTGTGAAGTTCTTATCTGTGAGAAATTTGCTCAACCTGTCATACCAAGCTCTAGGAGCTTGCTTAAGACCATAGAGAGCTTTACTAAGTTTATAAACATGATTGGGGAGGTCTAAACATTCAAAGCCAGGAGGCTGCCTCACATAGACATCCTCACTGATTTCCCCATTCAGAAAGGCAGATTTTACATCCATCTACTGAAGATTTATTCCTAGGGAACATGCATAAGCCAATAAAATTCTGATTGCTTTTAACCTGGCTACAGGGGCAAAAGATTCTTCAAAGTCTATTCCAAATTCCTGATTATACCCCTGAGCTACAAGTCTGGCCTTATTCTTAATCACATTCCCTGATTCATCAGTTTTATTCCTGAAGACCCATTTAGTCCCTATGACTGTCTCATGATCAGGAGGTGGAACCAAGTGCCACACCTTATTCCTGTCAAATTGATTGAGCTCCTCATGCATAGCATTAATCCAATACACATACTTGAGAGCACAGTCAATGGACTTGGGTTCTACATGTGAAACAAAAGCATATGCATTCAGTTCATTTTGAATTCTTAAATGGCCTCTAGTCCTAGGAGGGTCATGCAAATTGCCAATCACATTATCTACAGGATGATCTTTTAGATATCTAATGTTGACAATTGGATCATCATGATTTTCACTTACCTCCCCCTGACCTGTAGGCTCTTCTCCATTAAGCTCTTCATTTTCTTCCTCATCTTCGGATTTGTCTGCAGGGTTCCCTTCTTTCAGAATATCACCATTGTCTTCATTCCTGCATTGACCAATATTAGTCTTTACCAAAGATTCATCAAAAATAATATGTGGAGATTCTTCAATAGATTTGGAATTTAGATTATACACTCTATATGCTCGGGTGTTTTCAGAGTAACCAAGAAAAATTCTTGGTTCACCTTTAGGTTCAAATTTATCAAGGTCTCTTTTATCATTTATATGAATAAAGCTTTTGCAACCAAAAACCTTGAAATGAGCAATTGAATGTTTCTTACCCTTTATGATCTCATAAGGTGTTTTCTGGGTAGAAGGTCTTACCATAGCTCTGTTAATTACATAACAGGCAGTGTTTACAGCTTCAGCCCAGAACTTCCTTGGCAGACCACCTTCAACCAAGAGTGTTCGACCCATCTCCACCAAGGTTCTATTTCTCCTCTCCACAACTCCATTCTGCTCGGGTGTTCTTGGTGAAGAGAACTTGTGATGAATTCCATTTGTCCTACATAAATTCTCAAACTGTGAGTTTTCAAACTCACCTCCATGATCAGTTAAAATGTTTTCAATTTTTTGGTTTATCTTAAGATAGAACTCCTGAAATTCTGTGAATGCATCACTTTTCTGTGACAAGAAATATACCCAAGTGTACCTAGATAAGTCATCTACCATGACAAACCCATACCTCCTCCCTGATAAGCTAACAGACCTGGTTGGCCCAAAAAGGTCCATGTGTATCAGCTCATAGGGTTTAGAGGACAAATCTTCTGTTCTAGATTTGAATGACTTCCTAGTTAACTTGGACTGAGTACATGCATCACAAAGTTTATTTTCTTTCTTAAAGGAAACTTCAGGAAGTCCTCTAACCATGCTGTGCTTATTCAATTTATGCAATACTGTGTAACTAGCATGGCCTAACCTACGATGCCATAAGAATGCTAAATCCTCTCTGCTAGCAGTAAGGCATAGGTTAGAATGTTGTATATCATCTAAGTCTATCATGTAAGTATTATTTATTCTCTTACCAGAAAATTTAACAATTTCGGAATCAGGTTCAAAAACTTTACAGCATTGAGAGTCAAAAAGAACTTTGCATCCTTTATCACATAGCTGGCTGATGCTAAGTAAGTTATATGCTAAACCTTCAACCAGCATGACATCTTCAATGCAACAGGTAGTACACTTACCTACCTTATCTGTCCCGACAATCTTACCCTTTGTGTTGCTACCAAAGGTGACAAGGCCTCCATGTTTCTCTGTCAGCATGCAGAACTTGGCCTTATCTCCTGTCATATGCCTGGAGCAGCCACTATCCAAGTACCACAGATTGTTCTTGGCTGCCAGGCATACCTGCACACACAATCAGGTAGAGAAGTTTGGAACCCAAGTCTGATTAGGCTCCGGAGCAGATGAAATGCAGTTAAAACATGAAAGCAAGCTTTTAGGAATCCACATTTGTTTAAAAGAATTCTGTTAAGTGGATTTTCCAGATTCCTTTATGTTATTATTCCTCTTCTTTTTGTTGTTATTCTTCTTGTTGGCACTAGCATAATTATTGACAGATTTGTTGCTTCTGTGCCAGTGCCTTGGCCAGGGTGCATTCACGAAATTGTGGCCATAGTAGTTTCTGGGCTGGCTGAACAAATGCATGTTCCTAGATGTCCAATTGCCATACCCACCAACCCAATTTCTAGTGTAAGGTCTGTGAGACTGTGTAGCCTGATATGCATGACCTGTAAACTTTCCTTGAGTCCCAGTCCACCCTGACCTATTTGGATAGGTTGACTATGCAGTGTAGTAGGACTGGGCTCTAGATTGATAGAAATGTTTGGGTTGAGCTCTAAAAGCATTCTGTCTCCCCTTCACCTTGGACCCTGCTGACCTATTCACAAGTGTGTATTGGGTCTTCTTCTGAGATGGTGATGGTGGTGGAGACTTGGTAACATTAACATGGGGTTTATGTGCATGTGTAGGCTGACCCCTAACCTGAGACTGAGCTTTAGGATTTTTCTTGGATGTACCAGCTCTACTAGGCTCACTAATCTTTTGTTTGCCCTTCTCCTCAGCACTGGGCTTCTTCAGATTTACAGTTTTATTCACAGAAGTTTTTGAATTCATGTTAATCAGAGGTCCTTTCTCTTTTTGTGCGACAAATGAAATAGTCTTCATTTCAAAACTTTTTGTTGCACTAGAATTAAATCCAAGGCCCTCTTTCCTGAAATTGACTTTTGACCCTAACAAAGCATTTAGGTTGTCTGAACCTTGGGTCATTTTCTCAATAATTTTCAGCTTGTCCTCATTATCTTTCTGAATATCTTCAATGGATTTCTTCAGTTCGATGTTCACACTTAGGACAGCTTCATATTTTTCACTCACAATTTTCATCTCACTCTCATATTTCTGTATTTTCAATTTCCATTCATCAGTTTCTTTTTCTAACCTCTCATTTTCTTCTTTAGAGGCTTTTAACTCATACTTGATTTCTTCTATTTCAGAGCATGTGAGTTTCAGCTTATTATTCTCAGATTCAAGGCATGCAATTTTATCAGTTAGAGTTGTGTCATTTTGCATGGAATTTATTTTTCTTCTTAGATGCCTATTTTCCTTTCTGATATCATCTGCTTTATCAGCTATTTCATGATAGGCATCTACCCAATCAGCAATAGTGAAATTATCGAATCGAGAGAATACCTCATCTGAGTCTTCCTCTCTATCTTCAGAGCTGGTTGCCATGAGGCAAATGGGCTTTTCTGATTCTCCCTCACTGTCTGAGTTGTTGCTCAAGCTACCTTCGTCCTCATCACTCTAGGTACTCACCATGGCTTTCCCTTTAGTGTTCTTTTTCTTGGACTTGTGCTTGAGCTTCTGAATCTCTGGACAATCAGCTTTTAGGTGGCCAGCCTTCCTGCATTGGTAACACACATTAGATTCAGTTTGCTTTGTAGGACTAGATTTATACCTTTTATCCCGTCTGCCACCACTATAGTTTCTTCGGCTGAATCGCCTTCCTTCTTTCCTGAGGAACCGCCTGAATTCCCTAGTGATCATTGCTATATCATCACCTACTATTACTTCTCCAGACAGGCTCTCCTCGGATGATGATCCACTAGAGCTGGATCGGCTGGATTTGCTGGCACCAGCCTTTAGTGCAATCGGCTTTCTCTTCTTCTCAGCTTCATCTATCTTCGGCAGATGCATTTCGTAAGCCATCAGTGAACCAATCAGCTCATCTGCCCTGGTGTTTTGCAGATCCCTTGACTCTTCCATCACAGTAGCTTTAGTGTGCCAAATATGAGTCAGGGAACGCAGGATTTTCCTTACAATGTCATATTCTGAGTATGTCTTCCCAAGACCTCTGAGACCGTTTGTGATGATTGTCAGTCGAGCATACATCTCCTTGATGGTCTCATTGGGCTTCATCTTGAAGACTTCATACTCTGACACCAGGAGGTTCACCTTCGTCTCTTTGACCTGAGAGGTCCCTTCATAGATGACCTCCAGCGTATCCCACATCTGTTTAGCTGAAGTGCAAGATGATACACGGGAAAACTCTGTGGGGTGCAGAGCGCACTGAATAGCATTGATGGCGCTCCAGTTCATAGTAGACCTTCGGATCTCTTCTTTGGTCCAGACATCCTCATTCGGGGATAGCTGAAAAGGTCCCTTACTTACCACCTTCCAAATCTCGTAGTCCTTCGCCCTCAAAAAGACTTGCATACGATTCTTCCAGTATGCATAATTTGATCCATCGATGTAAGGGGGCATGGTGGTAGAGTGTCCCTCAGCAATCATCACTCGAGCATCCATCTGTACCTTCCTCTTCGGGTTGTAAGTCCCTGTAGAAGAGTTAGGCTCTGATACCAATTGTTGTGTTAGATGGAAACACTCTATCACCACGAAGTGTGGATCTAGAGGGGGGTGAATAGATCTATGGCCTAAATTAAAACCAATATAAGGCTCTAATGCTGAATTTAAGCCGATCTACAAGATCACTAACTAGAACGATGGATCTGATTAGAAACTAATCAATCTGTGAAGATTATCAGAAAAATCAGTCACACACCAGTTCAAGAGCAATCTCACAAACACAAGACGCACAAGATTTTTAGGTGGTTCGGTCAGGAGACCTACGTCCACCCCACACTCAACCAAGTGTGGCTTACTGCTGCGCAACACAGCTTGCGTCCGCTGGGCAATACAGCTTAGCCTACAACCGCTGAGCTTCACAGCTTGCTGTCCGAGACCAATTCTCGCCCGATGAGGATTACAGCTTCACCTGTCCAGTGGAATCCTCCACTGCAACCGCTGGGGATTACAGCTTGACCCATCCAGAGGCAGCACCTCTGCAAACGCTGACTCACAGCTTGAAAACAGGAGTTCGAAAAACAAAAATAGAAACATACGAAAACAAGAAAGCCCAAAGGGAATATAGCTCTCAATGAGCAAAACTCAGCTCTGGTATCTGAACAAAGAGTCTGAGTAACAACCTCTCAAATAAACTCTCTCAACTCATCTCTCTCAATCTTCTCTTCTTTCTCTTTTTCTTCTCTCTGCTTTTCTTCTCTGTGGATCTCGGTGGCTCTCTGCTGCTACAGCCTTTTCTGCTCGAGCTTCACCTTTTCGATCTGCCTTCTTCTGAGGAAGAAGACTTCCTTTTATACCAGCAGCACAGATAGGGCGTGTGTCTTCCACATTTCCCGCCCAGAGTATCTTGACCACGTGGCAGCATCCTGGCTAATTGCTGTACACGTGTCACGTTCTGGCCACCTCGTCCATACTTGGATCACGAGCCATGTCATCAATCTCTGCAAAGAGTCCCTATCAGTCAGTCGAAGAAACTTATCAGTTTAAGGTTGAAACCTTGTACAGACTTTATAGTATGTAATGTGCAGACATTGTATAGACTTGCTGAAGTGTAATGCAGTGTGCACAAGGTGAAGTATGCACAACACAACTGAATGCACTAACATGCCATCGACCATTTTATAGACTTCATGTTCACTATGCAGATATTGTACAGACATGCTAATGTGTTAATGTAGAATGCATCAAGCAAAGTGTGTACATTGAAGATGAATGCATAGACGTGCCGTCAACAGATGTGTGGACTTGGTGTACATGCGACAGCAGTGTATAGACATTGCAGACTTGTGCAGACTAGCCAGTGTATGGACTTGGTAAGCATGCAGTACACAATGTGCAGACTTCGTGCAATGCATGAAGAAGCAATGTATAGACTTGGCGTGCAATGTGCAACCAATGTACATACTTTGCAATGCCTAGTGTTAAGGCATGAGAGCACAATGCATCATGTACAGACTATGCGATATGCAACCAGACGATGTCTAGACTTTGATAAATTGATGCACAACAAAAAGACGACTCTTTCCTAAGCGTTAGATTCAGAACGGACGCCCCTATTGATGGGCATCAAATTTCAAGCATAATAGAATGTATAGACTTTATACGACATCAAGGCAACCATGATGATGTGCAATGTTCAGACTTGACAATATATGATGAACATATGCTGTACAGACTTCGAATCAATAGATGCACGATGTACAGACTTTGCATGAGACGCTAGACACTGTACAGACTTGGAGACAATGCATGCTGCAATGTATAGACTTAGCATATGCATGAGACGCTAAGTGAGGCGGTGCATGTATAGACTTGAATGAGACACATCATAAGACGCTGAATAGCCAAGGATGTATAGACTTAGCATGAGACGCTAAGTGAGACGGACGATGTATAGACTTAGCCGATGCAGACTTAGTCCGATGTACAGACTTTGCATTTGATGTATAGACTAGCTGGTCAAACAGACAAGAACTCTGTACAGACTTGAGAAATGATGCATGCACAAGACAAAGATGTATAGACTTACAGTTATGCAACCAGACAAATGAATGCACAAACAATGTATAGACTTGCTCATGGACAGTGCACAGTGAATGTATAGACTTGAGTAAGGAATGTGCAGACTTGGTGCATGAAGCAAGGCAATGAGGAATGTATAGACTTTCACAATGTATGGACTTGCTAAAGGAGTGATGGACGATGTACAGACTTGAGCTAAGCAAGGGCTGTACAGACTTGAGAGTGCACGATGTATAGACTTTGGCAAAGCAAGGGCTGTACAGACTTCAACTCAGTTGCAATGTATAGACTTGCAGGTGCAACGTAGGTAAAGATCTAGGAGTGTATAGACTTGATATCGTGGAACACACAGGCTGTACAGACTTTACCGATGTATAGACTTGGAAATGCTGAAGCACTTGATGCAGCAATGTGTAGACTTGATGCACAAACACATCTTTGCGATGTATAGACTTCATCGATGTACTTCGTTTCATGCATGCTACATGCCAATGTATGGACTTTGAATGAACGTGCATGCATTGTATAGACTTGACTTCATGGAACACACGGACAATTTGATAAATACAGTTTCATCAAAACATAAACAGTTGCCAATCAATCAAAACAAGCTGTTGCCAATGAAGTAAAGTTTATTGTCAACATCATCAACACAGAGGAGTCATAACATGTGCTTTATATAGAAGTGCAAAAAACCCTAGGGTTAGAATCTTAGATAATCACCCAAAATAGGGGGATATATGTGATTAAACTCGAGATAATCGTGGGGATAAGAGCCCTAGATCTAGGGAAACCAAGGTGGAGGCCTATCTCCCTCAAAAATGGTGCCAAGGAGGAGTCCAAAGAGTCCTGCGATGAAGAAATCAGAGTTCAGAATGATCTGGACTCTACAACACAAATGCGATCAGTGACGTGACCGTGACCTTATGAACGCGGTCACGGGAGAACCGCGACTGTTTGGGGTCATCAAAGGGTCAGATAACAGAGCCGTCGGGCTCTCGGATGCTCATGAAAAGGCCCTGAGAACGCGGTCCTTGTGAGACCGCTACCTCATGGTCGCGGTCTCCTCAAGACCGCGGCTAGCCTTTTATTTATTTTATTTTTTTAAAAAAATTCACCAAGACCGCGACTACGGGTCAGGGTGGGTTTTGCACGGATGCCCATTCGGCCGGCTGGAAGGCCCGAAGCGGTCTCAAAAGTTAGGGAATTGAAGATAAAGGCCTTCAAAGCTCAATGGGCTCGAAAAATGGTGAAGAAATGGGCTCAAAATAGGCTCAAAGAAGGCTCCAAAATAGTGGATAATTCGGGACATCATAATGGAGAATAAGAGAAGTAACTCGACTTGCAAATTGAAAACGGGTGTCAACACTAGTAAGAGAACATTTTTATTGTCATTTGTCGAGATGTTGTACAATGTATTGTTCATTCCCATGAAGGGATTGTATTTTGAAGGCTTAATTAGTACATAGGCTTTCCATTTGCAATCTGAAGAACCATTGAAATACCTACATCAAATTGCACACTACTACCAACCTCCATATGCTGATTCCCTTCATTTTTCAGCTCATTTCTTAGTCCGGAATCCTAGTAATGTAGTCTACTTGTTTTTTTGTTAGTGGAGATAAGAGTGGACGAGCTCATACCATCGAGATCATTTTGCCACATGATTATCCTCAATCTGCACCTTCAATTGTTGCAGTTAGTTAAATTCATTTTGTTAGATTATTTAATTTTTTATATGTTAGCATGTCTATTTTTTTTATAATTTTATAATCTTCCATTGATCTATTTTAGCAGCGGGTTTATTTGTATGCTATGATGAATACTTTCTTACGTGACTGATGTTGAGGTGACTACTCTAGAAATATTGAACTTTCCTTGTTTGTACCCCTTATGTAGAATGTCTTTAGACTTCCTTTATAAATGGACTTGCTACTAGGTTGTTTACCCGTGAGTGTGAACACTTTTACCCTATTCTAGAATATGATGCTCAGGTGAAAAGCAATCATACATTAAGGGTGAGGTATAGGATTTTGACTGACGGTAACCGTGACATATCATGTGTGTCAAGTGAAAAGCATTAAGGCATTTTCTCTTCCTGAATGTTTCTCTATCTTTTCATATCTCTATCTCAAGTTTTGGAATCATATTTTTCATGTATTTATTGTTATCCATTCTTTTCCAGGTGGAACCTTTGCTCTTTATTCATTGATGTGTAGGCACTCTAAGAGGGCCCTTTTTGACAGTTCCCATGCTACTCATGAACACTTATCTACCCTGAAGTCAGAAAATCCTCACAAAGAAACAAGAGCAAGTCTCCTTATTAAAGAATTCTTCGAGAAGCACTAGATTTCTCGTATTTTACAACTACTTGTGGTGCTTAAGATGACTGGTATGATGGGTGGTGATGTGTCCTGACCCCCACTATGTCAAGTAACGTTACCACATGCTACCTTGGGCCATTCTGGTTTTGAGTAGGATGATGGTTGGTCAGTGGGCAAGTGACAAGCATGCGTAGATTGACCACTGCTGACGCTCTTGCAAGTAAACATTTGTCAAGCTACTTTAAATTTACATTTCATAGAAAAAAGCAAACTTAATTTTCCATTGATGTTTGGTCTTGAGGATAACAGGGGCAAAGAAGACAAACTAGGTGTGTTCCTTTTTCTTGAAGAAGTCTCTTCATTTTTGCGGATTAGTGTTGGTGTTAATATTTTTTGTTTCAGGACACTTTGAACTGCAGGTATTGAGCGAGAGATTGGAGTTCCAAAATTTGCAGTGATTTGTTTCAGGTGATTTTTTCTACTGGGCAGCGGTTGGATCTCATGGAATTGCGGAAACTGCAAACGGTGGAAAGGCATGTCAATAGGTGTGCTGATGCCAGGAAGACATGTGACTGGAAGAGTGCGCTAAGGGAAGGTGATGCTGCCACGGCAGCTGGAGCATATTCATCCTCCTTCGTAAAACTTCTTAGCATGCACTGTTTGCAATTTTTGGGTGATAGCTGGTTATAAGGGACAGGAGAATAAGGGAGAATGAGATTCTAATGATTTGTGTGTTGCAGCTATTTGCATCAAAAGCAGAAGCCCTTTTTCGGCTTCATCGACTTAAAGAAGTTGATTCAATGTTATCAAAAACTTTGAAGCTGGAATCTTCCCTTTCGTCATCCTCACAAACTACATTCGTTGGCATGTTTTCGAATGCATAACTTTATATTGTCCAGGCATGAGTGGAAATGGCACTGTGAAGGTGAGGCTTTGGATTTAAGAGTTTTACATCAAGATAACCAATGGTGTCATATAAGTGAGATGGGTCATGGATTTTTTTATAGGTTTAAGAGTGCAATTTTTGCGACTAAGAAAGCAGGACAGATTGATCCTCGTAACGTGGAGGTTGCAACTGTCCTTGCTAATGTGAGATCTGTAGCAAGAGCCAGATCCCGAGGGAATGAATTATTTAATTCTGGAAAGTTCACTGAAGCATGTGCAGCATATGGGGAAGGCCTAAAATTTGATCCCTCCAACCCTATCCTATATTGCAACAGAGCAACTTGCCTCTCAAAGCTTGAATGAAATCTATCGAGGACGGTAATGAGGCTCTTAAGATCTAACCCAATTACACCAAGGCTTTCTCTTCACAATTTTTTTTTATTTTTTTCCTTCAGATGTGTGCTTTTTGTCTGGGATCGGACAGAGGTAAAAATTTGGCTTTTATTTTTTTATTTTTTATAAGCACAAATGTTCATGTATATATATATATATTGCACTGGTCACTTTTCTCCAAACACTTATGTTTCTTTCTTTACCAGTAATTGCTGGTTTTCTATTGCGGCATGGTTTGTATATGTTGTGTTTACCTGTGGCTTTTCATTCAGTTATTTCCATTCATCTGAATTATGAACTAAGTGAATGTTCTTCTCATGTGCCCTTCTAAGTGCAGTTACCATCCAATTCCCATGGTATTTTCTTAAGCAAAGGGTTCCTGTGTGTGGGATCCCGAGGGGAACAAGTACATAGACTTACTTTTTACTTACTCTACAGTCAACCAGGTCCGTGTAATCTTCTTTGGGTACACATCGATGCTGACAGTGATATAATCTTGAACAATGTTGAGAAATCATTTCTGGGGGATTTGCATTTTTGGTTTTTAATGATGCATATGCTTAAAGGAGTTAATCAGCATGTCTTTTAATCTGCCTAGATGATCATGTTGTGTACATGGCTTCTGTTTTGCAGGGTCATTGCCATCCCAAGGTTATGAAAGCTTTGGTTGAGCAGGCAGGAAGGCTCACCCTTAGCTCTAGAGCATTTTACAATGACAAATTCTCAGTGTTTGTAGAGCTCTTGACACGCATGTTTGGATATGACATGGTGCTACCATTGAATACTGGTGTCAATTCCTGAATGTGTAGAGAAGGCTCTAAAGTTGCCAAGGAAGTGGGGTTATGAGAAGAAGAATATACCCAAGGATGAGGTAGGGAATTTATTTCGAGGAAGCAGCTCCCTAGCGACAATGAAATTGTTGAAGCTCTATTCCATACTCAAATAGCATTGAAAAAATCTAGAGGTGAAGAGGTTTCAAATTTGAAGTTTGGAGGTGAGGTCGAGAAAATTTCAAGCATGCAACATCACCCTACAGATAATCGTGGGGATAAGAGCCCTAGATCGAGGGAAACCGAGGTGGAGGCCTATCTCCCTCGAAAATGGTGCCAAGGAGGAGTCCAAAGAGCCCTACAGTGAAGAAATTGGAGTTCAGAATGATCTAGACTCTGCAACACAAACGCGGTCAGTCGTGCGACCGCGACCTTATGAACGTGGTCATGAACTGCGACTGTTTGGGGTCATCAAAGGGCCAGAGAACAGAGCCATCGGGCTCTCGGATGCTCAGGAAAAGGCCCTGAGAACGCGATCCTTGTGAGACCGCGACATCATGGTCGCGGTCTCCTCAGGACCGCGACTAGCCTTTTATTTATTTATTTATTTTTTAAAATCACGAAGTCACGGTCTCCTCGGTGATCACGACTAAGGGTCAGCGCGGGTTTTGCGTGGATGCCTGTTCGGCCGCTCGGAAGGCCCGAAACGGTCCCGAAAGTTGGGGAATTGAAGATAAAGGCCTCCAAAGCTCAATGGGCTCGAAAAATGATGAAGAAATGGGCTCAAAATAGGCTCAAAGAAGGATCTAAAATAGTGGATAATTCAGGACATCATAAAGGAGAATAAGAGAAGTAACTCGACTTGCAGGCTGAAAATGGGTGTCAACAGTTGCCCCTCCTTGATGCCTGCTTTGGAAGGGAGCGAGCGAAAGTAACGTGGAGGCGAAATGGAAAGGAGATGGAGCGAAAGTAATAGCGACGAGAAATGGACATGAAGCAGAGATGAAGCGGAGAGAACTGAAAAGCGGGCATCAAGGCAAAAGACCCCCGACATAACCAACAAACGACAGGAATTCTCCCAAAAATGCCGAACTAACCACATGAAACGGATGACAAGGATGAAACATGTCTGGAGAGACTAACTAAGGAAGGAAAATGAAACACGACCAACCTCATCAGGGACACAATCCACGAACAATGAGGGGATCGGAAGAACACAACTGAAAAGCTAGAAACGGATAATTGAAATTGAGATAAAATCTAGACAGGAATCACGCTGGTCAACTAGACCAAGCGGGCAAATTAGAGAGAATGTTCAAATTCAGAATGGAATGAGAAACTCTTATCTAAGAGAATTGAAGTGTAATTAACCATTTCTGGGGAGAAACCTTGAGAGAATCATGAGGCGTGAATGCTCAAAAATGACATGATACATGTTGGGCTAAAATAAAGAAATCATCAAAACGAATGTAAAGAAAGAATAAAATAGAAAGTACTCAAGGATAATATTACTATACTGAGCAAGATGGGGTCAAGCGTCTTCTTACAATCATGGCATACGAGACAGAGTCCATCACCCCCCACCAAACTTAAACTAACGGCTTATCCAACGATTAACCGTGTGCTCCTAGATCATCATCATTTTTGTTAAAGGGAAACATCAGATCTCAGAACACACGGACAACCAGTCGGTCCTTGAGAGGTTATAATAACGTAGATAACATATAGTAATGCAACAAAGAGCAAGGATAGAGAGCCATACCTGACTTACCTACCAAGCGAAACGGCATTTTTTTAGATTTTTGAATTTCAATAAGACACAACTGGACAAGATAAGAATGAAGATAACATAACACAATATAATCACCAAATTAACGAAAGATAACACAACATAACATAACGAAAGATGAAATCACATGAACAACATATGCAAGACATCACATGAACAAACAATAAGCGTGAGCGGGACTAAAGAACACGGTGGGGCAAGACAACACCACAACACGGTGGGACAGCACACGCTATGGGACAAGACCATAGTGGGACAAAGGCACGTGGGACAACAAACCACGGGGGACAAAGACACATGTGGCGACACTGAGGGATGACAACAACAACACGGGGCATGGCGACATATTGGGACAAAACATAGTGGAACGAAAACATGACAGACACGGAGGGACATAACAACACGTGTGGGATGAGACGGAGGGACATAGACACGTGTGACAAGGACACGGCGGGACAAAACATGACAAATAAGCTCTTCAATCAAAGCCCAAGATCAAATGAAGCAGAACTGCCAGGTTCATAATGGTAAGGCAAAACCCTCTCATGGAGATATGACGAAATGAAGTGACGGAAAGCTAAGAAGGACATAAGCTTCAGAACAGATCGAGAGATTAGATTGAAGAGGGAGAATAGATCAGAAGAATGTGAACAGGAATCAGATAGAGCAAAACATGGAGCAAGGAAACTTGAACACCTGCAACCTACATACTTAGCAAACAAGTTATATACTTGTTCTCAAAACAAATGAAAAAAAAGAAACAAAGACGCATATTTTTGGTTTTTTAATTTTTTTTTGTTTTTTGACAATATCTATTTTTTTTGGATTTTGAGCAATATCTGATTTTTTTGGATTTTGAGCAATATTTGATTTTTTTTGGATTTTGATAATATTTTATTTTTTTAGATTTTTTTTTAGTAATTTGCAGCATCCAAAGATGGGCTCAAACTGCTGGCTAGGGGTGGTCATTCCTCCCTTCCCGCTAAGGACTTCCCTTGAGCAGGGCGTGCATGTGGGGGTGGCTCGCCAGAACCAACTACCTCTTATGAACGGTGCCCCTACTAAGGTCATACCCGGGATACAACCCAGCCTAAGAGGGAGAAAATAGAAGAAAAACTGGAGATAAGCTTTATGTAGGATGGGAAATATCAGGACTCGACTTCCTTCCAAGGCACTACCCCTCAAAGATACAGTCTGTTGCATCGGGGCTTTGTGTCTTTGATTCTGAGACCCATATTTATAGGCACACATGCGACCGGGCTCATGACGTCCCGCGGGAAACTGTACTGCCACTCTTGCCATGCCTTTGATCATAATTTTTCATTGATTTTCATAGATTTTGATTTTGATAGCCCTTGTTGGCTAAATTTATCATGAACGCTAATTTTCAAGGATCAAGATTGCCCCTATTTGAGACCTCTCTTGTATTAGGGAGCACCTAGGCTAGTCATCTCATCCATCCATCTCTTGCCCCTACACTTGGCCGAGCAGAGAAAAAGAAAAAACTTTCATGCATACCCAAAGTATGGCCAAAGCAGCAACGGTGTTGCTCAGAAGAATGGGCTACAACTCACCGTGAAAGTATGTGAAAAACCCATACTCAAAAGGAACACCCTCAACGATCGGGGAAAGAAACTAGACTCCCAGCGTGGAGCTATCACCAGCCTAAGAATGCTACCGAAGCCAACTGAAAATTTTGACACAAATTAAGCAAACATCCTAAAGCCACTCAAATGTGTTGAGGAACTAGCAATATAACCATGCGCAGAAGTGATAGAAATAGCAACGATAGCATGTTCTTGCACAAAATAAAAGATACCTTGCAAATCCATGGAGTGAAAACCGGTGTCTTGAAGCGGTCTTGATCAGCGAGCTTCACATAGCATGAGCTTTGTATTCCTTGCTTGACAGGACAAAAGATGAAGAGGATAACAAGGATCAAAGATTCCTCTACACGGAGAAGTAGCAGACACCAAACTAGACAAAGAAAGATAAAAAGGAAGAGAGACGAGGGCTAGAACTCCCTCGCTAAGGGGCAGAGACCCTGATAACAAGGAACCAGATATAGAATAAACAGAGATTAACTAAGATCAAGGCAGACTAAATCCTTGAAAACAGCAAGAAAAAGGGTGACGACCCTGAAAGGGCAAGGAAGACAGAATAGAAAAACAATGAGAAGATTGTCGCAAAAATGAGGAAGAAGGGTGATCATCTGAAGTGGTCGAAGAAGGATAATGGTCACCCGACAGGGTCGGAGATGAATAATGACAGTCATCCGACAGGGTCAGAGAAGGAGAATAGTGGTCCTCCGACAGGGTCAGAGAAGAAGAATAATGGTCATCTGACAGAGTCAAAGAAGGAAAATGATGGTCATCCGACAGAGTCGGAGAAAGAGAAAGAATAGAATCTGGAAATCCTGGAGCAGAAGAATCAGAAGATGCCCCAAAATTGGGGTGAAACTAGGGCATAGGCCAAGGCTTAGAATTGTGAAAATACGAAAAATTCGGAGGATCCGGATAAGAATGAGAGGAATGGGGATTCACAGACCCAAGAAGAGAAGAGAAAATCATGGAACCAAGATTAGGAGAAGGAAGGTACACCACCAAAGGGTGGGAGCTTAGCAGAAGAAATGATGATTTGAAAGGAGGGGAAGAAACAATGGACCCCTGAGTGTACAACTGGCGGCCCCTGAACTTGCGCCGCCGTCTCTTCTTGGCAGAAACTTATCAAAAATGGGCCCACCTGGTGCGGGCTCAGACCTTTGGGCTTCTTATCTTGCAATGTCTTCTCAAATAAGGGGCCCATTTGGCAGACGACCTGGCCCAGTTATGAATATGCAGCTTTAATGGGGCAGTTGCCCCTAGGCACCCGGTGCTAACAATAGTTGGACATTATTGAACAACTAACGCCTCAGAGTGATGAATATCAAAAAATCATGTAATCTTGTCACTCGGCACTAGAGGCATAAGGTTCGGCAACTCCACTCGATAATCAGACGAAAAGCACAACTCCCTTGATAGAAGGGCAGGATGAAATTGAGGGAGAGTGATACACGGCGTTTATGTGACCGACTTGATAAACTGAGGGAGATTGCAAAAAATGTGTAAAATGTCCTTCGGAAATGTAGAAGATATGGCCAATTTCCACTTGAATATAGAATGCATAGCATCTCTGGCAGCCGTATGGGTGAGCATAATTTGGGTGGAGAACCCTTCTTGACCTGTGAATTGAACAGCAATAGAGCGAGAGGAAGTAACAACATCAATGGTAAGACCTCCGATGAGCAAAGAGATTGCCACCGGCCTCGCTTAAGAAGAGACTGGCACCAACGCAAGAGAACTCTTCTTGGCAACCATCTTTGGAGGTGCAGGCTCATCATCCCCAAAACAACCCGGGACTGGGACACAGATCGACATCCGGCAGATATAATCATGGAACTTGAAATGCAGAACCAACACTGAATCGTCCTGACTCGGCTCATCATCTCCCTGGGGACCAAACCCAAGAGGCACCAAAGGTAATGCACACCCGCTCCGTGGGGTGGAAGTGGATAGGGAAGTGGAGGGAATAGGAATAGTTTCTAGTGCGGACACACGCCGCAATACACGCCGGTGGACGAGGACACGCCGGAGCCCCTTTAGCTCGAGGAGGATGTGGACGTATCGATCAAGCTTTCACCTTGGTTCCACTTTTTTTTAGCCTTGTTTGGGTCCTATTTAGTCCATGTGGACAATTGCTATTGTAATGGGCTAGATTAGAGTTAGTGGGCTAGAATAGTGGCCTAGGCTTATTGGGCTTCTTTTGGGCTTTTTGAATGGGTCAAATGGGCCAAGAGGGATCTAGTGTGAAAGGGATCTAATGTGAATGGAGTTAACCAATGTGAATGGGTTAGCTAATGTGAAAGGGGTCATGGCTAGGCGGCTAGGTGTGAAAGGTTCATAGGCTTAAGTGTGAATGCATGGGTGGAAGGTGGCTAGTGGAAGGGGGTGCCCCCCTTTGCTTGGTCCAAGATGGGAGGCTCTTCCTTCCGATTCAAACTTGGCATCTTGTACCCCCCCCCCTTGCCTTGGTCGACCAAGCCACCTTGACAATGAATGGAGGCCACCCTCCCCTCTCCCCCCCTCTCCCCATGCCATTTTCCAACCCCTCCCCTCTCTCCATGTCTATATAAGCATATCTATAGTGTTCTTATATGTCTAATGAAAGAATGAAATTTTGAATGAAGAGTGTTCTTGTGAGATAGTGATACTCTTGTTCTTCCTTGAGTGTGATGCTCAAGAGCTAGTCCTGCGATGGGATCTAGCCGGGGTGTGACTCCCCTTGTTATCAGTGCGACGCCGAAGTTATCGTTCGATTCGCGCTCGCGTGCAGATCCAGATCTGCCCGCCCAGATCTCATCCCTAGCTTCTAAATCAACCATGGCCTCTTCCTGAGTAGATTTGAGCCTCGTAATTTTACCATGGAATCCTATGCAAGCCATGAGCAATCCAGCGCCAGTTTTGCATCGATCGCAGTTCGAGATCTTTGGCAACAATTCCGATCGTGAAACTGCGCCACTCTCTCCGAGCCCGGTGTCCAGATCTTTAATTCTCTGATACGAGAATTCTACAGATCTACTACCAGCTTCTTTAAATCTGAGATTCTCAGTGATCGTATATTTTTCTATCTTATTCGCGCCGCCACCAAGCTCGTGCCATTCTGAGGTATGTGCTGATCGTGGCGTTGATTTTGGTGAGACTGCGCAAGCCGATCTGAGCAGATCCGACCTAGTACCAGCAGTAACTTGCAGAAGCTGCACCACCTTCAGCCTCTCAGATCTAACTGTATCCTTCGGTCTAGATCATCCTCCAGACATCGTCGACACTCTCCAGCAAGCGGCGATCCGTTTCGACACCGGAGCTATTTTTCCTATAATTTTTATTTTTCCAGTGCAGTTCTGTGCGAGCAGAACCAGAGCCTTGGTGCAGGCACTATCACGCCAAGATCTGATTAGATCTGATTACGCCGGCCGAGGTGTTCTTCATCTAGTCGTCGATGTGCACCCCTGAACGGCACCCTGATCGGACGTTGGATCCAGCCGTACCGACTTTCGTAAGTTTGCTACGCCGGGTGACCAGAGCAGGCAGAATCGCTCGACGATCAATCGGTTCACCCGATCGGCCTCGACTCGCCTCCCTCGTTTGCTACAAGTGCAGCCCGTCAACCAGAGCTCCAGCAGCCCCAAAATTCGTGCTTGTAGCTTGTTATCTTCCTGTGAGGAGTGGGCCACATTTTTGAAATTGTAATAATATTCATTTGTTGTGTATCGGGGTTGTCGGATTCGGCCGGGGTTTCTTCCCCACGTGCTAGTCATGGAGGTACGCGATGGTCCTTACATGCACCTTTGCTTATTTGGTATATTTTCTTATATGCTTCATTTGTGTGATTATGGCCGTAGCCAAATTACAAATCACCGCGGTTGTGAGTTGTGATCGCCCGTTCCGTAGCCGCAGTCTAGCACCGAGCTCGAACTGGAACACCCTAGGCAATAATGGTTCCTAAACCGCTGCCATCCCATGCTTCCCTCGCAAGGACAATCGTTGGGCTAGGTAGAGTTTCTTGTTGAGAGACGTCTCCACCCGGAGAAGGCCACGGAGGTCAGCCGCCCGGCTTACCTTAGCGTGCAAGTGCTGGCCGCACTTCGAGTCAGTCGTAGGTCTTAGCCCCATTCGAGTCTCGTCCCGCATCAAATTGGTATCAGAGCATGTTGAGTCTGGGGTAGTATCAGAGCATGTTTAAGTCTAGGGTCGTCTTGTCCTAGGTTTGCATTTCATTCCTATATCTGGTATATCAAAAGGTGTTATCAGAATGATAGGTTACGCCTATCGGGAAGGTAGCAGTCTTGCGTGAGTGGATCTTCGGATCAATAACTCCGCCACGTACTAGATAGTGGTTGAGTCTAGGTTCCTCATTTCGCATTAGTTAGTGCATTCCAACCTTTGTGTTGTTGCATGCCCACCCAGCGAGGTACCCAATACCATCGCCCCGTGTCTATGGCAAACCCACGAGATACCGCCCCTGGAGACCTACACTCCTTGAATGAGGCGATGATGGCCGTCATGGCCCAGTTGGACTAGTCTGAGGCTACCTTTAGGAGCTTTACTGACCGGATGGATGGCCGCCTTAGGGCCATGGAGGAACGTATGGAGTCATCCGACATATCTATCCAAGATCTGGTCGGACGGTTGGATAGAATGTCACACGGGGAATCGCTTGGAGTGGCCCAAGGCCCATCCGCACCCGCTCCAGCAGCGGCCCAAGGCCAAGTCCGTCCCATGGCCCAGGTCCAGCCCGCTCCCGCGACCCAGGACCAGCCCACACATGATCCTCAGCCCGCCCCTCACCGGGCCCTCGAACCGTACTTCGTGACCTTGGTCTTGAGGACTATGGGTCCGATAATGCTTATGAGGGGTATGGCCGATGCCGTCATGGCTTTCATAAGCAGAGAGATGAGGAGGACGATAGAGTCCTTAGGACCGTACGAGCAGGCCCTCCCACTTTTAACGGGTCCTTGGACTCGAAGGTCTATCTTGATTGGGAGGCCGGCATGGACCGGTACTTCAAGTGGTTTAAGATGACGGACCACCGGAGAGTCAAGTTTGCTAAGATGAGGCTGTTAGGGCAAGCATAAACTTATTGGAGAAATATGGAGAGCTTGCTATTTCAGCGGAAGGAGCCTCAGGTTGAGACTTTGGATGAGATGAAGATCAAGCTTAGGCTCAAGTACCTTCCTCCCATGTACCGTCAAAGGCTCATTCATAGGTGGTAGAATCTCAGCCAAGGGGATCGGTCTGTGACCGAGTACATCACTGAGTTTGATGAATACTATTTGCGATGTGGTGTTACGGAAGAGAGCACCATGTTCGTTTCCCGCTTCCATCGTGGTCTACGGCCTCACTATCAGTATGAGCTTTTTCGCCACAATGTGACCACCCTGGAGGATGCATATCAGGTCGCTCTCGAGTTGGAGCAGTTTGAGCCAGAGTTCACTACCATCCAGCGACCGGGGACCATCTATCCGCGTGGGTCTGACCCTCATACCACGCCCAATTCTTATAGTCAGTTTTCGGTGGCTCGTCCCCCGGAACCCCCTCGCCAGGACCCCACTGCTCCTAAGCCTTGCACTTTTCCTCCTAGGGATCCTTCCCCTAGCCAACAGGCGCCATTCCCCACCCCTCACCCTTAGCAGCCCACGTTGCCTGCCCGACCCCAGCTCCCAAGACCCCCGGCCCGTCGAGAAGACAAGGGAAAGGGGATGATGACCGGTGGAGCATCTTCAAGCATGGGGCCACGTGACTAGTGCTATAGGTGTGGTGGAATTGGCCATTATGCGGCCAAGTGTCCCACTCAGGATTCGCTGGTTATTTCGGACACTCCAGCCCGCGACCCGAAGCCAGAGCTAGTGCCAGTCAACTATGAGCCGGATCTAGATCTCGCAAAGGAGTTCTTTGACGAGCTATTAGAAGAGCACGCTGACGTCTTGGATACTCAGCACTAGGACAATGTGCAATTGGGTGTGATCCTCCCAAACCTCTGAAACCCAATAAGAAGCCAGTAGGTACATGTTAGGATGTCAAGGAGTCCCAACCTTGGGTTGCGTCATTTGTATGCTAGTATTACTTATGGGTGTCTAGGTTTGTCTAGGATCATGTATGAGTCTGTTTTGATTTATTTATATAGTTTGTTTGTCGAGCATATAGGAGTTTGCATAATCGTCGTTTAAAAGGCTAGTAACGCACGTTACAAGGAGTTAGCGGACGCACGCCCACGCGTCCATGAGTTCTGAAAGGGAGAGTACGTCATTATCAGGGTTAGACCGGAACAGTTTCCCTCGAGAACCGTGAAGAAACTCACGGCCCTCAGTGCCACCCTTTCCGAGTCGTGAAGAAAGTGGGATCCAATGCGTACGTTATTGAACTACCAGACGACTATGGTATCAGTTCGACGTTCAATATTTCAAATCTGGTAGCATATCGGAACCCTGTAGTGATCCCTAGTGAGCCTTTTGGGCCGTCTCATCCTATTGTGAGTTACACACCACCCGAGAGTCCACCTCTTCCAGCCCCATTACAAAATACGAGCATATAGATTGTATACTGGATGAGCAGGTGACCACCACCAGGAACGGAGCCTACTAACACTTCTTAATGCGTTGGAGGGGACGCCCCGCGGCAGATGACGCCTAGATCACACGCGGAGATCTCAAGAATCGGACCCTTACTCGGTGGAATCGAGTTCCTCCCACCTGGGGAGAATTGGTGCGGACACACCCTGGTGGACGAGGACACGCCGGAGCCCCTTTAGCTCGAGAAGGACGTGGACGCATCAATCAAGCTTTCACCTTGGTTCCACATTTTTTTAGCATTGCTTGGGCCCTATTTAGTCCATGTGGACAATTACTATTGTAATGGGCTAGATTAGAGTTAGTGGGCTAGAATAGTGGTCATGGCTTATTGGGCTTCTTTTGGGCTTTTTGAATGGGTCAAATGGGCCAAGAAGGATCTAGTGTGAAAGGGATCAAATGTGAATGGGGTTAACCAATGTGAATGGGTTAGCTAATGTGAAAGGGGTCATGGCTAGTTGGCTAGGTGTAAATGGTTCATAGGCTTAAGTGTGAATGCATGAGTGGAAGGTGGCTAGTGGAAGGGGGCGTGTAATGACCCGGTTTCTTGTCGGATCTTTGTCGAATCCTTTGCAGGTCTCGTAGGATCTTTAATGTATCTTTCGGGTCTGTTTCGGATTGGTTTCGTTGAGTTTCGGTTCGCTTTGGTGGCTTCCGAGTTGAGTTTGACGAGCCGTGTGGGTTTTTCTCACGTACTAGTTACGGAACCCTACGGTGAGTTTGTTTGTCGATTCTCGAACTCGTGGATGCTGCTGCGACGATGTACTCTTCGAGCCGGTCGTTTCGACTATTTTTGCGTATTTTTCTGAATTTGTGCATTTTCGGCGTATTTTCGGAATTTTCGAAATTAGGAAAATTTCCTAATTTCTTTTCTATTTTCTTTTCTCTTTCTCTCTCTCCTTCTCATTCGCGCGACCGTCTCTCTCTCTCCCGTTCTCTCTCGTTCTCTCCCCTTTTCGGCTCCGGCTGCAGACGGAGGCGTGCGTGGGCGAGGTGGTGAGGCCGTGGAGCTGTCGAGGTGCGCGATAGGGCGAGGATCGGATCGATTCTGGCGCGATCCCGATCGGTGGATTCAAAGCCGGTGAAATCGGTTCGCGAGTGGTTTTCGGCGTGGTTTAGTCCCTTCGGGGCACGGTTTCTTCGGTGGAGGTAGGGTGACGGATCCTTGCTTCTCCACCTTCGTTTTCCCTGCCATTGCACGGCGTTCGGCTAGGAAACGAGCGTGTTTGGGCTTGTTTTGCCTAAACCGTGATTTTCGTGGTTTTTAGGGTCGGCCGGTAAACGGTGACCGTTTACGGTTCTGTTAGTTTCTAAATGACCGCAGGGATGTTAGAATCCCATCCACGTTGATTTCGTGCGATTTGGTGTTCATTCGAGGCCGGTAGAAGCCCGGGAACCTCGGTGACCCACTTAGGGTTGATTTGTCTAAATCGCCCGGATCTTGCATTTTTGATGTTGCATGTGGGGTTTTTGATGCCCTGGTGTTGTCTTTTGCCGTTGTGGTTTGTTCCCCTGCGTTTCGGCGTGAATGGGGCGTGGATCGGGCCGATTCGGCCAATCCTATGTTTTCCCGCCGTGACCGAAGTAGCGGTCATGCCAGCGACCGTTACTTGATTTAGCGGCCCTACGACTGACCGTCGTTTGGTCTGCGTTGTTTTTAGCTCTTTTGCTTCTGGGTAAGCGACGGCCCCAGGATGGAGCGTTATTTCCATGTAACGCCCCAGTGCCTGGCCGTTACTTTCCTTCTTGTCGTTTTGTGTTGAGGTTAAGTCGGTTGATCTAACGCACTTGACCCAGTGCGTCAGATGGAAGCGGCGCGCCTTGCCCAGGCCGTTGCTTGCCAGTTGACTGACGTTGACTCGTTGAGGCGATGCCTTCAACGGTCGGAGCCTCATCCGTTGTTTGAGAGTAACGGTGGAGCCCCTGGCCATTACTTTCTGCTTTGGCAGAGCTGGGTTTGCTGCACCGTTGGATGTGACGGTGGCGTCCCTGTGCGTCGTTAGTGAGTAACGCGCATGCCTCTGTCCGTCATTTGCTATCGTGTTGGGTTGAGGGTGGCTATGCCGTTGGATGTAACGGATAGGCCCCTGTGCGTCGTTTGGTATGCGACGGCCCTCTCCTGCCGCGTCGCTTGTAAGTAACGCGCCTGGCGTCGCGCGTTACTTCACGTTGGTTTGGGTTTGCTGCACCATTGGATGTGACGGTGGGGACTCCGTGCGTCGTTTGCTTGTAACACCCCTGGTCCCGTGCGTTACTTGGCTTTTGTGTGCTTTGTAGGTTGTTAGGGTGGTGTGAGTGACGGCCTAGCGTCCGTCCGTCGTTTGGGAAATAACGGCTATGCTCTAGACCGTCACTTGCTTGTAGCGGTCTAAGGCCTATGCGTTACTTCCTTTTTGCCTTGGTTTTCCGCCCGATGATTCTGTGTGTCTTGGCTTGGCCTAGTGGTCTGCCCGTTGTCTTGTGGATGTCTCTTGATGTCCTATGAGGGTTAAGACTACGTTGTAAGGTAGCCAGGAGTCTTCTTACTTGTGGCAGGATTCTTGATCCTGTTGCTGTATGCTGTTGTTGTTTGGTTTCGGTCAACCCGATTTGACCCAGTGGTTGACATGTGACCTTGTTTGTGCGTGTCTTGGCGGTTCTGTCCTATCCAAGACACTGCTCCTGGATGTTTCGAGGTGTTATTCTACCTCGGTTCGCGTGTCCAGCTGTGCTGAGGGTTCTTGGCGTTTCCCTCAGGTCTCCGTGTGTTGTTTTCTGCGGAGTGTGGTTTCTCTGGCTTAGGATTAGACTGATTGGCGGCTTGTTCCGCTGGTTGTGACGATCTTGCCGTTTAGTCGTTTGACTCAAGGATCGTTACATAGGAGGTCTAGTTGCTTGTCCTGAGTTGTCGGCAGTGGCGATGCTGCCATTTCGTGCCTCGAAGTACGTGTTGAGGGGCGTGGTCGCCCGTTTGTACTTCGGCACTTGTGTTTTGAGCTTCTGTGTCGTGTGAAGCCTCCACTTGTTGTTGACCTAAGGCAGAGAGGTGCCGACCCGCTAGCGGATGGTGGAGGGATTTTCCCGGTGAGCGGTTTTTAGTTAGTTCCGCGGGCTCCTAGTCAACGGTGGCGTCTTGCCGAGGGAGAATACTAGCTTGAGGACCTGGCTTAGACTATAGCCAGTGTGTGCACATGTGGTCAGGGACTGAGGACTTACGTCGACGGGCGTGACCCTGACTAGTTACTTGTTTTGCTGTTACTGTTTGGTTCAGCTGGTGTCTACATCTCTGCTGTTGTTACAGCAGTACTGTAGGTGAGACACTTGAGGTGCAGCGTGAGACGTCAGTGGACGCAGTTGGCTTTGTAAGGGGGTGCTTCCGTCACGTGACGCGTAGCTCTTCGCGTTTTCTTACGCGTTGTGACCTTTGCGAGTTGCCCGTTCGTGGCTGCACTCGGGGTCAGTGTTTTGCTGTCCGCACGGTGTTCTGTTCTTGCGTGGGGCTTTGTGCACGACGTTCTCTGTCGCGCTTTGTCTGCTTCTCGGCGTCGGCGTTCGCCTTCGCCTTTGTTGGGCTGGTTGACAGACTGGTGTACCCTTCTGTGTGAGTTCAGGGTCATCCATCTGTTGCCTTTTGTTTGGAGTAGTTTGGGGTGCTGAGGTTAGTTCAGCAGCCGCTTGTTTGGTGCGGGTTCTCACCCTCTCCTGCGTGTTCCCTACTCCTACTTCCCGTCTGTTCCTTTACAGCTTTGTAGTGTAGCTTTTCCTGCTTTGCTACGTCACTGTTCTTGTTGCGTTGTTACTGCTTCCGTTGCTTTTGCTTTGTGCGCTGTCCAGTGGGGATCCGCGTGACCCCTACTGAGTTTCTGTTGAGACTCACCCCTGCTGCTTTTCAGGTGGGTTTCGCCGTCTGCCTCTGCTGTTCTTGGTGGAGCGCTCTCTTGCTGTTGTAGCTGCCTGCCGTACCTGCATCGGGCTTCTCCCGACTTCTGTGTACGTTTCTTTCTGTCGTACTGTACTGTGCTAGACTTGTTGTCTTTCCGTTGGGCTGGACTCTGTGTATAATTGTAATTGTTGAAATTATTAATGAAAATGTAATTTTATTTCTGCTACTTTATCAATCCAATCTAATGAAATTTACTTGCTTACTGTTATATCTCTGTGGCTTCAATGTACTCTACACATGCCTTTTATCCCTTCGGCGCTTTCCCGCGCTTGGGAGGCCTCGCGGGTCCCATGTGGTATCACGTGTATTCGGTATTTATACCGGGTGCAACGGGTATCCGGAATCCGAGTCGCTACAGGTGGTATCAGAGCAGTGTTCTGAGATGCTCGGAGTTTCTTTTCTGAGCTATCAGAGCGTTGTTGTGTGAAGTACATGGGAATCCGAGATATACAGTTTCCAGAGTCCTTAGGCCCAGTACAGTCTCTTGCTGGCGTAGGTGTTGCGATGGTTTATCGCGGTGCTTCTTGTGTGTGGTCTTGTACGTGCTTGGTTAGCACTGTACGAGGTGGTTTTTGCTCTCGTCTGGATGAGACGATGTGCTTCGTTCGTTTTGAAGTTGGTCTCGATCGTGTTGCGCTTGGCAGTGTTTGTCGGTTGGCATGAACCTGCAGTGCATTGTTCGAGCTGTTTTCTGTATTTTGCTCAGGTAGCTTATGACTTTTAGCATTGGTGTGATGGCCATGCACGTTTTTACGTTGCTTGCGTTGTCTCGGCTTGAGTCTACTTAGCTTCTGATGCATTGTTGTTTCGGTTGTTTTGTTGCCGTGTTGCCTCGATTGAGAAGTTGCTCGAGCGAACCTAGGATTTTCCCTTCCTGGTGAGCTGCTGTTGTTGAGCTTGTTGCTTCTCGTCCTTCGTGGTGATGCTTTTCCGAAGTTTGCCTTGGATTTGCTGTCTTAGTGATGCCTTTGTCCTGTGTCTGCTTAAGCGTAGATAGCTTTATTTTGAGTCTGATCTGCTCCTTGTTGTACGGTTGCTTGGCTTTGGACTCCGTAATGGTGTTAAGAGCTGTTGTGCACCGTAGTTGTCGTGCTGTGTCTAACGGCCGATGCGTTGTGAAGGCTCATTTATTGTGTCAGGACGTGATGGTAAACTGAGATTGATGCTTTCCTTGTGCTTTGCGCTGAAGCTGGTGCTCTTCCCTTGTTGCACTTAGGCTCCTTGTGTTCGGCTATTCGCTGGATTGGTACTCGTGGCGTGTGAATTGCGATCTTGTTGATTGCGATGGCGCTGGTGTGTGCTGAGATGCAATTACCGATGTTGTTCTGTTGCCTGTGCACGTTGTTGAGGGTACAACTGTTGTGTGTGGGTTGGCTACCCACTTGTCGAGAGGTTCTTTCTTTCTCGATGTGACTTCATCTTGGCTTTTTGTGCCTTGACCTTGTCGGTTGCCGTGCCATTATTTTTGGTTTTTCGGTGTTGGCATGGGCTTGTGCGAGTATTGGGGAATTTGTCGGCATTTCTTGCTGATTGAGTACCCTTTTTTCTCTGTATTTTCTTTCTTGGGTGTTGTGCTCTTGAGGCGTGTTGCTAGTCCTTGAGTTGCGTTCCCCGAGATTGTTGTCGTTTCTTGTTGTTGTGGGTCTTCTCTTGGTGAGCAGTCTGATGCGTAACCCGCTCTTGTGTGGTTGTGTGCTCAGCTGTTCTTGTGCCTTGTGTGACCCCGCTTGCAGATGTGTTTCTTGGCACTGCGTGTTGCGCGGAGCCAGAGTTCTGCAGGTGCTGCCGTTGTGTTGTTTTGGCGCTGTTTCTCTATGATTTTGTGTTTTTGCCTTTGGACCATTGTCTTGTCAGTTAGCTTTGTTGTACTCTTTTTCCTTGGAGTTAGCTTGCGACTCTATCAGATGTGATATCTGAGTGAGTGCTGACTTGATTGTGTCTTTGGTCCAGCGTTGTTGTTGTCATTGGTGTCCTGTGTGCCAGGTGTTCCCTGTTGCCTTTGGCACTAGAGCCGATGATGTGGTCGAGCTGTCAGCTGAGAGGACTGTGTCTCCTTGTGTAAGCTGCTGCTTGCCGTGTTGTTGTTGTGTTTGTTCGGTTGTCTGTTGTTGTGGCTGTCGTGTCTCCTGCCCTATGAGACGTAAACGACGTTGCCCTTGCTTCGGAGGTGTCAGATGTGTTCACTTTGGTGCCGTACTCGTGCTGTGGACTTGCTGTCTTGGAAGCTAGAGTGTGTACCTGTAATTGTGATCTGACGCTATTCCTCTGAGCTGTGTTTTCCGAGATTTGTGTTGTTGGGTTGCTCTCCCTTGCTTCTCCTTTGCTAGTCCTTAATTTCGAGGGCGAAATTTCTTAAAGGAGGGGAGGATGTAATGACCCGGTTCCTTGTCGGATCTTTGTCGAATCCTTTGCAGGTCTCGTAGGATCTTTAATGGATCTTTCGGGTCTGTTTCGGATTGGTTTTGTTGAGTTTCGGTTCACTTTGGTGGCTTCCGAGTTGAGTTTGACGAGCCGTGTGAGTTTTTCTCACGTACTAGTTACGGAACCCTACGGTGAGTTTGTTTGTCGATTCTCGAACTCGTGGATGCTGCTGCGACGATGTACTCTTCGAGCCGGTCGTTTCGACTATTTTTGCGTATTTTTCTGAATTTGTGCATTTTCGGCGCATTTTCGGAATTTTCGGAAATTAGGAAAATTTCCTAATTTCTTTTCTATTTTCTTTTCTCTTTCTCTCTCTCCTTCTCATTCGCGCGACCGTCTCTCTCTCTCCCGTTCTCTCTCGTTCTCTCCCCTTTTCGACTCCGACTGCAGACGGAGGCGTGCGTGGGCGAGGTGGCGAGGCCGTGGAGCTGTCGAGGTGCGCGATAGGGCGAGGATCGGATCGATTCTGGCGCGATCCTGATCGGTGGATTCAAAGCCGGTGAAATCGGTTCGTGAGTGGTTTTCGGCGTGGTTTAGTCCCTTCGGGGCACGGTTTCTTCGGTGGAGGTAGGGTGACAGATCCTTGCTTCTCCACCTTCGTTTTCCCTGCCATTGCACGGCGTTCGGCTAGGAAACGAGCGTGTTTGGGATTGTTTTGCCTAAACCGTGATTTTCGTGGTTTTTAGGGTCGGCCGGTAAACAGTGACCGTTTGCGGTTCTGTTAGTTTCTAAATGACCGCAGGGATGTTAGAATCCCATCCACGTTGATTTCGTGCGATTTGGTGTTCATTCGAGGCCGGTAGAAGCCCGGGAACCTCGGTGACCCACTTAGGGTTGATTTGTCTAAATCGCCCGGATCTTGCGTTTTTGATGTTGCATGTGGGGTTTTTGATGCCCTGGTGTTGTCTTTTGCCGTTGTGGTTTGTTCCCCTGCGTTTCGGCGTGAATGGGGCGTGGATCGGGCCGATTCGGCCAATCCTATGTTTTCCCGCCGTGACCGAAGTAGCGGTCATGCCAGCGACCGTTACTTGATTTAGCGGCCCTACGACTGACCGTCGTTTGGTCTGCGTTGTTTTTAGCTCTTTTGCTTCTGGGTAAGCGACGGCCCCAGGATGGAGCGTTATTTCCATGTAACGCCCCAGTGCCTGGCCGTTACTTTCCTTCTTGTCGTTTTGTGTTGAGGTTAAGTCGGTTGATCTAACGCACTTGACCCACTGCGTCAGATGGAAGCGGCGCGCCTTGCCCAGGCCGTTGCTTGCCAGTTGACTGACGTTGACTCGTTGAGGCGATGCCTTCAACGGTCGGAGCCTCATCCGTTGTTTAAGAGTAACGGTGGAGCCCCTGGCCGTTACTTTCTACTTTGGCAGAGCTGGGTTTGCTGCACCGTTGGATGTGACGGTGGCGTCCCTGTGCGTCGTTAGTGAGTAACGCGCATGCCTCTGTCCGTCGTTTGCTGTCGTGTTGGGTTGAGGGTGGCTATGCCGTTGGATGTAACAGATAGGCCCCTGTGCGTCGTTGAGTATGCGACGGCCCTCTCCTGCCGCGTCGCTTGTGAGTAACGCGCCTGGCGTCGCGCGTTACTTCACGTTGGTTTGGGTTTGCTACACCGTTGGATGTGACAGTGGGGACTCCGTGCGTCGTTTGCTTGTAACGCCCCTGGTCCCGTGCGTTACTTGGCTTTTGTGTGCTTTGTAGGTTGTTAGGGTGGTGTGAGTGACGGCCTGGCGTCCGTCCGTCGTTTGGGAAATAACGGCTATGCTCTAGACCGTCACTTGCTTGTAGCGGTCTAAGGCCTGTGCGTTACTTCCTTTTTGCCTTGGTTTTCCGCCCGATGATTCTGTGTGTCTTGGCTTGGCCTAGTGGTCTGCCCGTTGTCCTGTGGATGTCTCTTGATGTCCTATGAGGGTTAAGACTACGTTGTAAGGTAGCCAGGCGTCTTCTTACTTGTGGCAGGATTCTTGATCCTGTTGCTGTATGCTGTTGTTGTTTGGTTTCGATCAACCCGGTTTGACCCAGTGGTTGACATGTGACCTTGTTTGTGCGTGTCTTGGCGGTTCTGTCCTATCCAAGACATTGCTCCTGGATGCTTCGAGGTGTTATTCTACCTCGATTCGCGTGCCCAACTGTGCTGAGGGTTCTTGGCGTTTCCCTCAGGTCTCCGTGTGTTGTTTTCTGCGGAGCGTGGTTTCTCTGGCTTAGGATTAGACTGATTGGCGGCTTGTTCCGCTGGTTGTGACGATCTTGCCGTTTAGTCGTTTGACTCAAGGATCGTTACATAGGAGGTCTAGTTGCTTGTCCTGAGTTGTCGGCAGTGGCGATGCTGCCATTTGGTGCCTCGAAGTACGTGTTGAGGGGCGTGGTCGCCCGTTTGTACTTCGGCACTTGTGTTTTGAGCTTCTGTGTCGTGTGAAGCCTCCACTTGTTGTTGACCTAAGGCAGAGAGGTGCCGACCCGCTAGCGGATGGCGGAGGGATTTTCCCGGTGAGCGGTTTTTAGTTAGTTCCGCGGGCTCCTAGTCAACGGTGGCGTCCTGCCGAGGGAGAATACTAGCTTGAGGACCTGGCTTAGACTATAGCCAGTGTGTGCACATGTGGTCAGGGACTAATGACTTACGTCGACGGGCGTGACCCTGACTAGTTACTTGTTTTGCTGTTACTGTTTGGTTCAGCTGGTGTCTACATCTCTGCTGTTGTTACAGTAGTACTGTAGGTGAGACACTTGAGGTGCAGCGTGAGACGTCAGTGGACGCAGCTGGCTTTGTAAGGGGGTCCTTCCATCACGTGACGCGTAGCTCTTCGCGTTTTCTTGCGCGTTGTGACCTTTGCGAGTTGCCCGTTCGTGGCTGCACTCGGGGTCAGTGTTTTGCTGTCCGCACGGTGTTCTGTTCGTGCGTGGGGCTTTGTGCACGACGTTCTCTGTCGCGCTTTGTCTGCTTCTCGGCGTCGGCGTTCGCCTTCGCCTTTGTTGGGCTGGTTGACAGACTGGTGTACCCTTCTGTGTGAGTTCAGGGTCATCCATCTGTTGCCTTTTGTTTGGAGTAGTTTGGGGTGCTGAGGTTAGTTCAGCAGCCGCTTGTTTGGTGCGGGTTCTCACCCTCTCCTGCGTGTTCCCTACTCCTACTTCCCGTCTGTTCCTTTACAGCTTTGTAGTGTAGCTTTTCCTGCTTTGCTACGTCGCTGTTCTTGCTGCGTTGTTACTGCTTCCGTTGCTTTTGCTTTGTGCGCTGTCCAGTGGGGATCCGCGTGACCCCTACTGAGTTTCTGTTGAGACTCACCCCTGCTGCTTTTCAGGTGGGTTTCGCCGTCTGCCTCTGCTGTTCTTGGTGGAGCGCTCTCTTGCTGTTGTAGCTGCCAGCCGTACTTGCGTCGGGCTTCTCTCGACTTCTGTGTACGTTTCTTTCTGTCGTACTGTACTGTGCTAGACTTGTTGTCTTTCCTTTGGGCTGGACTCTGTGTATAATTGTAATTGTTGAAATTATTAATGAAAATGTAATTTTATTTCTGCTACTTTAGCAATCCAATCTAATGAAATTTACTTGCTTACTATTATATCTCTGTGGCTTCAATGTACTCTACACATGCCTTTTATCCCTTCGGCGCTTTCCCGTGCTTGGGAGGCCTCGCGGGTCCCATGTGGTATCACGTGTATTCGGTATTTATACCGGGTGCACCGGGTATCCGGAATCCGGGTCGCTACAGGGCGCCCCCCTTTGCTTAGTCCAAGATGGGAGGCTCTTCCTTCCCATTCAAACTTGGCATCTTTTACCCCCTCCCTTTGGCTTGGTCGACCAAGCCACCTTGACAATGAAAGGAGGCCGCCCTCCCCTCTACCCCCCTCTCCCCATGCCATTTTCCAACCCTCCCTTCTCTCCATGTCTATTTAAGCATATGTATAGTGTTCTTGTAAGGCTAACGAAAGAATGAAATTTTGAATGAAGAGTGTTCTTGTGAGAGAGTGATTCTCTTGTTCTTCCTTAAGTGTGATGCTCAAGAGCTTGTCATGCGACGGGATCTAGCTGGGGTGTGACTCCCCTTGTTATCGGTGCGACGCCGAAGTTATCGTTCGATTCGCGCTCGCGTGCAGATCTAGATCTGCCCGCCCAGATCTCATCCCTGGATTTTGAGTCGACCATGGCCTCTTCCTGAGTAGATCTGAGCCTCGTGATTTTACCAGGGAAGCCTCTGCAAGCCACGAGCAATCCAACGCCAATTTTGCGTCAATCAGAGTTCTGGATGTCCGGCAATAATTCCGATCGTGAAACCGCACAACTCTATCCGAGCCTACTGTCCATATCTTCAATTCTCTGATACTAGAATTCTACAGATCTACTCCCAGCTCCTTTAAATCTTAGATTCTGAGTGATCGTAGATTTTTTTGTCTTCTTCGCGCCGCCGCTAAGCTTGTGCCGTTCTGAGGTCCATGCTGATCGTGCGTTGATTTTGGTGAGACTGTGCAAGCCAATCTTAGCAGATCCAACCCAGTACCAACAGCAACTTGCAGAAGCTGCGCCGCCTTCCTCCTCTCAGATATGACCAGATACTTCGGTATGGATCTTCCTCCAGACGTCGCCGACACTCTTCAGCAAGAGGCGATCCGTTCCGACACCGGAGCTATTTTTCCTGTAATTTTTAATTTTCCTGTGCAGTTCTGTGAGAGCAGAACCAGAGCCTTGGCGCAGGCGCTGTCACGCCAAGATCTGATCGCACCATTTGGCTGAGGTGTTCTTCATCCAGTCACCGACGTGAACCCCTAAACAGCACCCTAATCGGACGTCGGATCCAGCCGTACCGGCTTCCGCAAGTTTGCTACACCGGGTGACCAGTGCAGGCAGAACCGCTCGAAAATCAATCGGTTCACCCGATCGGCCCCAACTCGCCTCCCTCATCTCCTACATGTGCGACCCGTCAACCCGAGCTCCAGCAGCCCCAAAATTTGTGCTTGTAGCCTGTTATCTCCCCATGAGGAGTGGGCCATATTTGTGAAATTGTAATAATATTCATTTGTTATGTATCGGGGTTGTCAGATTCGACCGGGGTTTCTTCTCCACGTGCTAGTCGTGGAGGTACGCGACGTTCCTTACACGCACCTTTGCTTATTTGGTACATTTTCTTATATGCTGCATTTGTGAGATTAGGGCCATAGCCAAATTATAAATCACCTCGGTTGTGAGTTGTGAGCAGCCGTTCCGTAGCCCCAGTCGAGCACCGAGCCCGAACTGGAACACCCTAGGCGATAGTGGTTCCATAATCGCTGCGATCCCGCACTTCCCTTATAGGGACAATCGTTGGGCTAGGTAGAGTTTCTTGTTGAGAGACGTCTCCACTCGGAGAACGTCACGGAGGTCAGCCGCCCGGCTTACCTTAGGGTGCAAGTGCTGGCCGCACTTCGAGTCAGTCGTAGGTCTTAGCCATGTTTGAGTCTTGTCCCGCATCAGGTTCAGATGGCGCGGAGGCTTCAATGGGTATGGTAATGTCAAGTGGTGGCAAAGGCGAAGGTAAAGGGCTTGCAGGTTCTGGCAATGGCGGCGAAGGGGGAATGGCAATGATAGGCTCGGGCGAAGAGAGAATCGACGGAGATGGGGAAGATGGGGTAGATGAAGGTGGTGGAAATGATGAAGGCGGTAGAGGTAGTGGATTAGGCTATTTGGGGAGAGGAGGTGGCGAAAGCGATGGAGGGTTAGGCAAGGCTGAGGATGGTGGAGATGGTGAAGGTGGTGAAGAGGGCAATGGGAAAGGCCGCGGTGCCCACCGTCGGCGTATCGACACGACTCACCGGGCGGAGTTAGGAGTGGAAGTTGTAGTGGTAATGGGAGTAGAAGAGGTGGAGGCACTAGCCTGGACAGAGGTTTGGGTTTGCGGGGATCATGGAGACGGGGTAGAAGGTAGCAAAGATGATGGGGTAGATGGAGATGGAGCAGGCGCAGCATTAGACGGAGAATCACAGGGGTGCCCCTGGTCTTGCAATGACGGAGACGGCTACCTGGGCAGCGCTTGTTGCTGCTGCTTGCTGTGGAGATGTAGAATGACCTTGTGAATGGCAGACCAATCGATCCTCTTCTTATCTTCCAAGCCATAAACATAATCCCTGAACTCGGGGCAATCCTCGACCAAATGCCCCTGCTGGCAATGATATTCACTAAACTGGAGCAAATTCCCGGCCGTGGGTCGGTAAGGCACAGCTGGAAGGATCGGCAACGCGTGAGTGGCCATCAAAGCCCTAAAAATATCCGTGAAAGACTCCGGCAACAGAGGGTAATGGGCCCGCTTCAGGCAAGGTGAATGCCGAGGGGAAGGTTGTGGAGGTTGTGTGGCCAAGGGCGCATGGCTAGTCGAAGGAATAGGCAATGGCGCATGGCGAGTGGGATGAGGGGGAATGTTGACGGCATCCACTTGCTCGGGGTGTGGCATTCCCTTGACTGTAGGTGGAGACACAGGCGGGTATGCGGAAGCGGAAGGCTGACTATGGATGGCGGAAGGTTAACTCATGGAGGGTTGATATGTGGGAGTGTATGGGTATGTAGGAGCAGAAGGCTGACTCGCAGAAGGTTGACTCATAGAAGGCGAGTAGGTGGTGGAAGGCTGGCTCGTGGAAGGTGCATAAACGGTATAGGAAGATGGCGAAGTGTGTGGAGATGTAGAAGGCGGAGGGGACTCAGAGTCAAGGAACCTTGGAGTTGTTGACGGATGAAGCGGGCTCGGCTATAAAGCTGTTGCGAGGAGGTAATGTCATTAAGGGCTAAGATAAAGCGATACTCAGACGTTGCATTGGAGATCAACATCTTGATTTGCTCTCCCTCCAGAATGTATCCCATGACTTGCACAGAAAGGTGATGCTAGTGGTCAGCAAAGGTTGAGAAATCCTTGTCGGGCTTCACCTTCTCATGGGCCAGATCCACAACGGAATACTTGGGCCCAACCTGGTCTTGAAACTGCTAGATGAATTTCTCTTGAACAATTTGAAAATTCACAACTTGCTCTTGCGGGAGGGAGAAGAACTAATCCCGAGCTAGGCGTTCTAAAGACAGACCAAATAGATAGGCCATCAAGCATTGGTTGTGTCGAAATTGGGCCGACTCATAAACGAACTCCTTCAAGTGCACAAAGGGGTCGCCGGTTCCACCATAGCAGTGATATGTGGTGATTTGCGAAGGAGGTGAAAGATGGAGACCTTGAAATGTAGAGGGGACACTTAAGCAGGACCTGGGATCGATCCGACGTTGAAGTTCATCAAGCTGGCACAAGATTTGAGCAATCATCTCCGGGGTAGGGAGTGATCGAGAGAAATGCGGGCCAGCTTGAGCTAGAAGTTGTGAATTTGGACCAGAATTCTGATAATGGCGGGATAAAAGGATCCGGACTGAGAAGAAGAAGGGCCCATTCCAGGAGTAGAAGCATACATGGGCTTGGAAGGGACATGTGTATATGGGCCCATTGGACCAGCAGCATAAGGAGAAAAAGGTGGAGGCCCATTAAGATAAAATTGACCATTAGAAACTGGGCCAGCAGCATAGGAAGGAGAAGGCCCATTAAAGAAAGAAGGCCCACAATGAGAAGAAGGCCCATTAAGAGGAGAAGACCCATTACAGTGATTTTCAATGAGTCTTTGGGCCTGGGCCGGGCCCATTTGGCGAACAAGGCCTGATAGGTGGGCCATAAGATTGGCCTATTCCTCAGATGGGTCAGAGAGACCACATGAAGATGGGCCCGCGTGGGAAGAGGATTCCACGCAGGAGTAGGAGGATTGAGAAGGATAAGGGTACAAGGGATTAGAGCGATGCTCCATGAGGGCAAATGGAGACTTAATACATGGATATCTAGAGAAGCAAGGGCTTGAAGGGCCAAAGAAAGGAGAGGGTTGACTCACTAAGACTAATGCAAGACCGACCTAGGACAATGAATACACAAAATGGGTTAACCTAAATGGGCCAAACAACCAAGTCTATGTGGATGATGAGGGTAATGCAACACAAACACCACAAATGGGCTTGGACAAGCCCAAACATCACAAACAATGTGAAGGGTTTCTCCCAAGTCAAACAAGTTAATATGATGGGAAATTATTTATTCTTCAAAGTTTTGGTGGGCCTTTTAATATTTTTAAATTAAGCACAATTCCCTCAAGATAGGAATCTTATGGGAATAAGGTTCAAACCTTGGGTTGACTAAGGTTAACTCCCTCACACGTATGCAAAATGCAAGCCTAAGGGGTGGAAAGGTACAACCAGCCCGGCGTCTGTGCGGGAATCCATGGCTCACGGGGACTTACGGAGGTCCCAGATAAGATCACCTAGTCGACCCCAAAGAATATGTAGGTGAGAGGATCACTTACCAAGGGGGAATGCAACTATAGTATGCAATGCATGGTCCTATGTACACCGGAGTGCATGCAGAATTCTAGCATAAAAGTATGAATGGGTGCAAATAAAAGGCGGGAGTGTTGTGCATGCATAGGATTTAAAATCACGAGAAATGATTGAGAGATCAGAGAGAAAAGTGTTGTGCAAAATAGAGAAAAATACAGAAATGTGCAGAAAACTATGCCAAGACTAAGTGTGGAGACAATGACGATTTGCTAAAAGTAGGAGAGAAGGACTAAGCATGGAGATGAGGAAAATAAGCCCAAAGAGATGGAAATGAAAGAAGAAACTCCCCTCTTTAATATGAAGTCAAAGGAGGACGAAGAGGATGAAGCGTGACTCCGGCCAGAGCAGACGAAGAGCGCCCCGTCGCACAGGTTCAAAAGATGTGCAGGACACCCAGAAACTGTGACAAAATCAGAAAAGTTAGGGGGAAGAAGAGAGGACAAACGATGACCAAATGAAGCCCAAATAGATAGAATGGAAAGCTAATACTTCCCTCAGAAGCCTAGGGTCGAAGAGTTGAGTCGACAATCCGGTATGGCTTCGCCCCAGGTCAAAGAAGAGCCCCCCGTCGCGCAGGCGAACTACGCAGGTTTATATAGAAATCTACTGGAATCCAAAAGTTTCTATCGAGATTGCAGGAGATAGAGTCCACCAAATCTTGAGATCTCTCGATCAATCTCAAGATAATAGTCAAGATAAGAGGTAGGAAGAAACGAGACTCTTTTTGGTGGAAGGGTCTGGAAGATATTAGCTCTGGAAGGTGGCCCTGGAGCCTAATCTCGAGAAGTCTGTGTTAGATGAAAATGCCTAAAACCAGATATTTTGCCCATGATTCCAGTGAACATACTCCACTAAAATCTGGGTTATATGGCTCAAACTCGAGATAATAGTGTGGAGAAGAGACATAAACAAACAGGAGGTGATTTGGTGGAATATTTTGGAAGATAGAGCCCTAACTAGGAGGCCCCGTCGAGCAGAAATCGGCCTTAGAGTCCAGCGGCGAAGAAGTTGGAGTTCAGAATCATCTAGACTCTCTGTTATAGAGACGGTCTATCGAGCGGCTGTTTTTGACAAGAAACGGTCATGAGAGGACCACAACTCTCCTTGGGACATCATTAAAAATAGAACCGTTAGCGAACACGGCGCTTCAGGCAAAACAGGTGGAAAACGGTCTAGTGGATGACATTCTCTATGATAGAAATGGTCTAGTGAAGACCTCCTTCAAGAGCTGGGCGGTCCACGAAAGGACCTCCTTCAGGAGCTGGGTGATCCACCAAAGGACCTCCTTTAGGAGTTGGGCGCGATTTTGGAAATCAGAGTATATCTCAAAAATGGTACAGAACTAGCGAAAATGGTAGAAGAAGAATTTGTAGATAACTGAAAAATGAACAACTTTCATGAAGAGAGCAAGCTGAAAAGATGACCATAAGAGAGAGAGAATGGGGTGAGAATAGAGAGGAAAATTGTCAGGACGCAGGTGAATAGCACAGTACCGGAAAAATGCGAATAACTTGAAATCAGTGGAGAACTAGCCAACGGCGTAAAGAATAAAATGTAGGGCTTTAAAAACGGAACAACTTTGGTGAAGGACACTTAATGAATAGAGGAATGGAAGGGTATGAAAAAGGACAATGTTTCAAGGCTACGCAGCGGAAGGGACCGAACGCTTGAGGGAAGTCGACCTAAATGGGTCGTAAGTTGACTTGGAAGGCCGGAAGGTGATAAGATAAGCACCAGGGCTCTTAGAAATCATGATCTCCAAGGCTCAAAGGCTAGGGAACAATCAAATGGGCTCAAAATTTTGTTGTGCCCCTGTGGTTTTGATGATTGGCTTTGATGTGAGTTAATCATTTGATGATTGGTTTATGCTGTGAGTTATCCTGATGTGTAAGTCATCTTCATATGTTCAGTCATTCTGATGTGCAGTCTGTTTATCAAAGCATTGCATTGCTGTTAGTTAGTTTATCAGATCATAAAGCATTGCATTTGATGTTCAGTCATGTTATCTGCTGCATAAAGTATTCACATGCATATACATCAGTTGTTTTATTCTGCTTATTGAATTCTGTTCAGGCTAAACATCCTTGCATCATCACAGTCAGCTTAGTGTGGGTCGACCCCCCTTTCTAGATGGGTCGACTCCCCAGATAAGTGTAGTCTATACACTCTTCGGTTGGCTTCAACTGAAATCTATACATTAGCTTGCATGAATTCAAAGTGTGTACATTGAATAGCATGCATTTCATGAAGTCTGTACATCCTGTGTCTCTGTTAAGCTTCAAAGTCTGTACATGGCTCACCGTCTCATGCATAGTCTTCACATCAGTTTTTCAAGTGTGTACATTGGCACATGCATTTCTTGATCATGTCTACACTATGTCTGCATAGTCTGAACAGTGATGGGTCGACGCCCCCCTTTTGATGGGTCGACGCCCCCTTTGCTTTTCAAGTCCATACAACGACACTGAAGCTTGCATCTGAAGTCTATACATCCTTTCAAGGGGTCAAGTCTATACATTCTCCCGTTCATTTCAGAGTCTACACATCGCCTTCCATCTTCCAAGTCTGTACACCCAGTTGAACCCCAAAGTCTACACATCACCCTTCATCTTCCAAGTCCATACATCCATGCATCAAGGGTCGACCCCTTTCTTTGATGCGTCGACCCTCCAGACTACCAAGTCTATACATCTGCCTTTGCATTGCTCAAGTTTGTACAGCCCTCTCGTTGGCAAGTCTATACATCGGTCTGTTTGAGCAAGTCTGTACAGCGGTTACATTCATTGGAAGTCTATACATTGGCAGCACTGTGCAAGTCTATACAATCCCAGCCTTTACCTACGTTCAGAACTTCAAGTCTATACAGTGGTAAAGTCTGCACATTCTGCTCTGAAGCTCACCAAGTCTATACATTGCTGAGCCATTCGTCAAGTCTCTACATTGGCTTCGGTTCTTCAAGTGTGTACACCCATCAAGGGCCTCCAAGTGTATACATCATTCACAGCACACACGTTCAAGTCTGAAGTCTGTACAGCCAAGGCATGTGCTTCGCAAAGTCTATACAACGCTCAAAGTCTATACAGCATGCTTCGTCGTTCAAGCTTTCAAAACTCTATACATCGCTGTTGAGCTAAAGTCTATATAGCCGTTTCTTGTGCCAAAGTCTACACACTGTGAACTTCCAAGTCTGTACAGACTTTACCTTGTTCAAATATGTACATCGACCAGTTGTCTTTGGCATGTTTACACACTGGAAGTCCATACAGTCAACTGCTTTGCTTTGATCTAGTATGTACAGAGTTTCTTTTGGCAAGTCCATACATTGAATGTCTCTACTTTTTATTCTGATGAGTTGACGCTGCAATAGCGTGGATTCGACGCACTGACATTATCTCAGTGTTTTATATTGTTACCTCTTCAACTGATGAAATTGTCTGTACATCGAGTGAAGTCTGGTGAAGTCTATACAGCGCCCATCTCTCTTAGAGTCTCATGCATATGTGAAGTCTGTACATTACATTTGCATTCACAATGTCTTCACACTTGAAGTCCATACATCGTTGGTTGTCTGTCAAGTCTTCATATTGCTTAAGTCTGTACAGCGGCTGCTTCACATATGAAGTCTGTACACTGTGCATCACTTGAATTCAAGTCTGTACATCGTGCTTTCATCGAGTTGAAGCCTGTCTAAGTCCATACACTGGCTGCTATTCTTCAGAGTCTGTAAATTGCATACTTTGAAGTCTATACATTGGCTTTGAGCTGAAGTCTACACATTGCTTCAGGCTGAGCAAGTCTATACATTGCATGCTCGCTCATTCAAGTCCATACTTAGTCCTGAAGCATGTACAAGTCTGTACATTGTCTGCCTGTCGATTGAAATGTCTATACATTACTGTTTGCATTGTAAAGTCCATACATTGAACAATGTCTGCACATTGCATTACACTTCAGCAACTCTATACACTGCTTCAGCTCTGATTCATGAAGTCTATACATCGCTACAGCTTTGTCTTCACATAGTATGTACAACGCAATAGTCCATCTTCATAGTCTATACATTGCATCACTGTACATGCATTGAATTCATTGAAGTCTATACACTGCATACAGTTATGCTTCGCAAGTCTACATATTGCTGTTCTTCACAACAAGTATATACACTCTCTCACGTTGTACACACTTGCCTAATTGACATCTCATAAGTATATACACTCGATGGCTTTATACATTCCACAGAAGTCCACACATTCCCCCTGTTGTGTTAATACATTATTCAGCTAGTCTATACACTGAGGTCGCATGAAGACTCACAAGTCTATACACTTCCCCAGTGTACACACTTACTCATTTGCTGTTCTAAAGTATATACACTCGTTGTTAAAAGCCTGAACTAACTAATTCGTTTCATTATTGTTTTGTCTCTGTCTGCAGATGACTCAGGTTAATGACTGGGCGCATGATCCGAGGATGATTCCTGGCACGTGATCCGAGGTGCTCTCTGGGCGGGAACCTGAAGGACACATGCCCTAGCACCTGTTGAAGCTGATATAAATAGAAGCCTTCGTCCACTGAAGAAATAACAAGAATAGAAGAGGGCTGATCGAGACTGTGTGAAGAGAAGCAGAAGAAGAAGAAGAGTGAAGATAGAGAGTGAGAGCAGCAGAAGAAAAAGAGAAAGAGAGAGCTCGTGAGGATTGAAAGAAAAGAGAAAGACAGTGAGAGTGAAAAGGAGAGCAGAGAAGAGAAAGATTGCGTGAGCTGAGAAGAAGAAAGAAGAGGAAGAAAGGAAGAGAGGAGAGAGTCATATTGAAGATATGTTCAGTCTGTTCGTGGATCAAATCCAGAATGACTATGCTCATTGAGAGCTATATTTCTTGTGTTTCATTACCAGCTTTTGTTGCTGTGCTTTTTATGTTTTCTTATTTTTCTTTTTGTTACTCAGGCTACTATTGTTCTTCCGATTCTTAGTAGTGAGGTCGGGTTCCTCCTGTGGACTCAAGAGAAGGGAGATCTGATCTCCGGTTCTGGGCTTGTGGGTTGCAAGTCCAGGGGTCCCTCCTGATCTGGAGGAAGAGAGGTCTGCGACCTCTGGTTTGCTGGTGACGGGGAGTCACTGGTGTGTTCCCTCCTGGTCTGGAAGAAGAGAGACTGTGTGTCTCTGGTTTCCAAGTGGCAGGGAGTCACTTGGGGTGTCCCTCCGGTTGGGAGGAAGAGGGGAGGTTGTTCCCCTGCTCAAGCTGTGTGGCAGCGTTCTTTTCGCAGACTGAGTCTGCTTTCTAGCTTGTGCTAGTGGAAGCCTCACTCCGGTTGGGAGTGAGGGGTGGACGTAGGTCTTGGTGACCGAACCACCTAAAAAGTCTCTTGAGTAGTGGTTTGTCTGTGTTTGCTTCCGCTAGATGATTGCTTAGGCACGCTCCATGTGTTTGCTCATGAGTTTAATTGAATTAGTTTTATTCTGTGATTGCGTCTAGCATCTGTGTTTTAAATTGGGCATTATTTCTGAAGGGGATACATTCACCCCCCCTCTGTATCCGGGCATAGCACCCTATCAAATTTATCCAAGGAAGGCTCCAAAATAATGGTTAATTTGGGACATCAAAAATGATGAATAAGAGAAATGACGCAACTTACGGGTAAAAAATGGGTGTCAACAGATGCCCCTCCTTGATGTCCGCTTTGTAATGGAGCGAGCGAAAGCGGCACAGAGGTGAAATGGAAAGGAGATGGAGCGAAAGCGACAACAATGCGAAATGGAGATGAAGCAGAGATGAAGCGGAGAGAACTGAAAAGCGGGCATCTAGACAAAAGACACCCGTCACAACCAACAAGCGACAAGAATTCTCCCAAAAATATCGAACTAACCACCTAGAGTGACTGACGTGGATGAGACATGCCTGGAGAACTAAACTAAGGAAGGAAAAGGAAACACGACCGACCTCATTGGGGACACAATCCACGGACATTGAGGGGATCAGAAAGAACACAGCTGAAAAGGTGGAAAAGGAGAAAGTAAAACTGAGATAAAATCCAGACATGAATCACGCTGGCCAACTAGACTGAGTGGAAAGATCAGAGAAATCATTCAAATTCGGAGTGGAATGAGGATCTCTTATCTAATAGAAATTAAGCGCAATCAACCATTGCTGAGGAGAAATCTTGAACGGATTACGAGGCGTGAGTGCTCAAAAAATGACATGATGCATGCTGGACTAAAATAACAAAATCCTCAAAACGAATGCAAAGAAAGCATAAAATAGATAGTACTCAAGGATATTATTACTAGACCAAGCAAGATGGGGTCAAGAGTCTTCTTGCAACCACGTCGTGCGAGATAGAGTCCATCGTCCCCCCACCCTACTTATTCGAGTGGTCGATCCAACGATTAACCGTATGCTCCTAGATCATGATCGTTTTTGTTAAAGGGGAACATTAGATCCCAGAACACACGGGCAACCAGCCGGTCCTTGAGATGATATAATAATATAGATTACTATATAGTAATGCAACAGAGAACATGGATAGAGAGCGATACCTGACTTACCTGCCAAGCGAAACGACATTTATTTTTAGATTTTTGGATTTTTGATTTTTATGGATTTTTTAAATAAGACAACCAACAACATGAATAAACAAGCATGAACGTAACGAGACAAACAAATGAATGCATGAACAATAACGAATGAACAAATGAAGGAAAGACGACACAACATAACATAACAAAGGACGAACCAGCAACACATGCAAGACACGAACCAACAACATGCATGTATGACGAACATAGTGGGACAAGACAACAATGCAGTGGGACAACACACGATTGGGATAAGAACACGTAGTGAGGCAACACATGGTTGGGACAAGAACACGTGGGATGACCACATGGGATGAGACAACACGAGACACGACAGATATGTTCTTCAATCAAGCCCAACACCAGATGAAGCAGAACTGTCGGGTTCACAATCGTGAGGCAAAGAGCCCTCTCACAAAGATATGATCAAAACTGAGCAACGCTAAGTAAAGCGTGAGAAGGACATGAGCTTTAGAATAGATCGAGAGATAAGATTGAAGAACAGAGAACAGATTGGAAGCACGTGAACATGAGACAAAGCGATAGATAGAAGAGCCAGGAAGCTTTGAAACCAGCTCTGGTTTCTTCGTCTCGACTGGTTGCCCCCTCCTTGCCGGCCATGGCTGGTTTGGCGGGGGGTCCCCTGGTGCCACCGAGGGTTGCATCTGCTTCTCAAGAGGCTTTCCCTTCGAATACAGATCGTAAGACATTTGCGCAAGTGCTCATGGATAGTTTTTAGCGAGTTTCTCCACCCATTCCGATCAAGGAACCAGCTCTCACCGATCGGGGAGAACCTACGGTTTTCTTTTCGAAATCGGATATCCAGACTTCTGTACAGCCCCTTCAGCTTGCAATTGTGGCCAAATGTTCATATGGTAGGCCATCGTTTACTGAGATTAAGAGCTGCATTTCTCAACGTCTGGTGCTCTCTTCTGATTTTATCATCAGCAAGTTGAATCCGAGACATCTTTTATTTCGATTCCATAATGAGACTGACTTCATGAAACTGATTATACAAAAACATTTGTATATAAAAGGTTTTTTGTTTCGATTCTTTCGGTGGACTGTTGATTTTGATTTTGATGGTGATCCCTCTACGACTCCAGTTTGGATAGGTTTTCCTGGGTTACCGGTTAATCTATACCATGAAGATTGTCTTCGTTCCATTGTTGGGAATTTTGGTTCTGTGTTGAGCCTTCATGAAAGAACTCTAACTTTGTCTGATACTTCTGAAGCACTTGTTTGTGTTGAAGTGGATCTCTCAGTTCCTCGTCGGGAACATCTATGGATCGATATGGATGGTGTTGGATATTGGCAAGCTGTGAATTACAATAGAGCTCCAGCTCTTTGTTCTTACTATCATAAATTGGGGCATTCCAAAAATGATTGTAAGAAGCTGCTTAGTCGAAGCCGACCTTTGTTGGGAGATAAGCCAGACTTGAAGCAGGCCAAGATGAGTTTTGTGCCACGACCGGCACATCTGACCATTGCTCGACAAAATGCGTGTGTTGAAAATCAAGTTGAAGATGCTATTCAGGAGAAGGATCCGAGTAGTTCCTTGCCGGAGGAGGGTACGTCGAGTAATATTCGGTTGGAAGGAGAGTCCAATAAGGCTTTATCTTCGGATAATATCTTGGGGTCTGATGTTGCTGGTACCATTGAAATGAATGGTAGTCATTTGGTTGTGGATGTTAATGATTTGCACATGAAGGAGATTATTCTTCACAGGAGCTCTGTGGTTGCTGATCTTGCCAATTCTGAGAATATTCAGGTGATGACTTCTCATAATACTGATCATGAGGGGATTTCTGAAGCATCAGAGTTTCCTGGAATTTTAATTAATGATGCTCGAATCACTCGAGGAAAAGCTAAGGCTTTGGCTGCTTCTTTCTTTCCTTTTAATAATGATTGACTCTGTTCTTTACTGGAATGTTAGGGGCTTAGGCAATAAGGCGACTGTAAGCAGTCTGGCCAACTTAGTGAAGGTTCGTAAGCTGAGTTTGGTAGCTATTTCTGAGCCTCATATTCCTTTTAGTCGTGCAATGAAGGTGGCTCATCGTATCCATCTCCCTTTTGTTCTTGGTAATAATGGAGATGCTTCCAATATTTGGCTATTTTTTAATTCTGACATTAATCTGGAGATGATTAAATTGCATACTCAATTCATTACCGTTGCTATTAAGGAAGATGATATCACTATTCTTTACTTCACTGCTGTTTATGCATCCTGCTGCTCCAATACTCGGCGGGAGCTGTTTGATGCTCTTATGGATTTTAATTCTAGCGAAGATACTCCCTGGATCATTGGTGGGGACTTTAATTGTGTCATTTCCCCTGATGAGAAAATGGGAGGTTTAATGGCTTCTGCTTCTTCTATGTTGGATTTCCAAAGTTTTATTGCGGCCACTGGTTTAATTGACCCTGGTTTTTCTGGTTCTCCTTTCACTTGGTCAAATAATCAGACTGGGGCTTCCCATATTCGGGCCAGACTTGACAGAATATTGGTTAATTCTAAATGTATGAGTTCAGGATTTCAGTTATTGGTTCAGCATTTGAATAGAGGCCCATCTGATCATGCTCCATTGTTACTTAATATGAATATCAGGAAACAACTGCCTGGGAGATTTATTTTTCAACATATGTGGACTACCCATTCTACTTTTAGGGAGTTCATTGTTAGTAACTGGAGCCATTTGGAATCTCTGGATCATCCTTTTTATTCTCTATAGAGTAAGCTTAAAAAACTCAAAGAGGCATTGAAGATTTGGAATAAGGAGGTGTTTGGTGACATTCATATGGCTATCAAGAATGCTGAGATTCATCTTCAAAGATCCCAGAATGCTTTTGATACTCAACCTTCTATGGAAAATAGAATGAATTTGTCCAAAGCTAATGCTGAGTTGAGGCAAGCACTTCAAAGAGAGGAAATTTTCTGGCTTCAAAAATCTAGAATTCAATGGCTTCAGCATGGGGATCGGAATACTAGATTTTTTCATAATTATACCAAAGTTAGAAGACAGAGGACATTTATTCACAAGCTTCAGATTAATGGAACATGGGTGGATGATCAGTCTTTGTTAATGGGTGGTGCGGTGGATTACTTTAAAAATCTCCTTGCTTCCGAGAGTCATTCTATTAATGAGCAGCTTGTGGACTGTATTCCACAGTTGGTCACTGTTGAGCAGAACAACTTATTATGCTCTGTCCCTACATCTGAGGAAATTAAGGACATTGTTTTCTCTTTATCTGGTAATAGCTCCCCGGGCCCTGATGGCTTCTCCGGATAATTTTTTACCTCTTGTTGGGATATTGTGGACAAGGATGTGATTGCTGCATTGCAGAGTTTCTTTCAGGGGTGGGGTCTTCCTAAAGGTGTGACCTCTTCCATTCTTTGTTTGATTCCTAAAGTAAAGAATCCTTCTTCTTTTGCTGACTTTAGACCCATTAGCCTTTGTAATTTTCTTTACAAGGTGGTTTCTAAAGTTATAAGTAACAGATTGAGGAGTATTTTACCTGTGCTTATTTCTGAAAATCAGAGTGGCTTTGTTCAAGGCAGAAGTATTACTGACAATTTCCTTCTGGCTAAGGAGTTGTTTATGGAGCTTGATAGACCTGTTAGGGGTCATAATATCCTTATTAAACTTGATATGGCTAAGGCGTATGATCGTATAGAATGGGATTTCATTCTTCATGTGCTACGCAAGTTTGGTTTCTCTCACAGATTTAATTCCCTCATAGCTCAGCTATTGATGAACTGCTGGTTTTCTATAGCATTGAACGGTCAGACTCATGGTTATTTCAAATCCACCAGAGGCGTTAGACAGGGTGATCCACTTGCTCCAGCTCTTTTTATATTAGCTGAGGAAGTGCTGAGCAGGGGGTTGCTTCAGCTCTTTTCCTCTGGTCAGTGTCACTATTTTCATGTCTCTCGTAATGCAACTCCTATCTCCCATATTTTGTTTGCTGATGATTCTATTATCTTTATGAATGGGGGTATTTACTCCATTAAAGCTTTACTCAAGTTTTTGAAGAAGTATGAGGACAGCTCAGGTCAGAGGATAAACTCTAGTAAGAGTTCTTTTATCACTTCCAAGAGCATGCATCATCAGGCTATTGAGAGGATTCATAACATTACTGGTTTTCAACACAAATCTGATAGTATGGTTTACCTTGGAATTCCTCTTTTTAAGGGTCGAAGTAAAGTTCTTCACTTTAAATTTCTGCTGGAAAAAATTAATGCAAAATTGATGGGCTGGCAGAGTAAATTTTTATCCCAAGCAGGAAGATTGTCTTTGATTAAATCGGTGCTATCGGCTATTCCCATTTATACTATCAGTTCTACATCCATTCCTTACAGTATTAGTAATCAAGTGGGGTGTATCTGTGCTAATTTCTTTTGGCAAGGATTGGACCCTGTTCACAGGAGACATTGGGTTAACTGGGACTTGATTTGCTGTCCCCAATCCACTGGGGTCTGGGTGTGCAAAATCTTCGAGATTTGCAAGTGTGCTCTTATGTCAAGCAGTTATGGTTGGCTCTTTATGGTAATTCCCTTTGGGCTAAGTTTACCAGGCAGAAATATATTAGGGAGCAACATATTTCAGATTGTAGAATTCCTTTTCCTGTGGGCATTAAATGCAGAGATTTTATTAAAGCTAAATCCATTTTGATGGCTGGCAAGAAGATGATTATTTTTAATGGTAAGTGGACCAACTTTCTCAAAGACAATTGGTTTAAAGGGAAACCTCTCTCAGATGATATCAGTGATCAAGAGGAATTTTTAGATGATTGTTCGGTTCAAGATGCCTTGGCTAATCACCAACACCCTATTTGGCATTATATTGTGGACAGTGACTTGAAAACTGAGGTCCAGAGTTTTAATATTCATGATGGGGAAGATATCCCTATCTGGTCTTTCTCATATTCAGGCTGCTTTGACTTTAAGTCTACTTATAAATTCATCAAAGAGCAAAGAGTTGAATATTACAAAGCTAAGCTTTGGAACTCAAAATTCCCTCCACGTGCAGCCTTATTTTATTGGAAATTGTTGAATCACGCAGTTCCAGTGGATGGTAGAATCCAGCAGAAGGGTATTTCACTTGCCTGTTGTTGTAGTTGCTGCTACTTGTCACATTCTATAGAAGAAATGGATCACCTGTTTGTCACTAGCGAACTTGCTAGTTTCTTATGGAACAAATTCAGCCCTCTGTTGGATGATACTCATCTATTAATTCTTCCTATTCGGACAAGGATCCTATTGATTCTGAAGGAATCTATAATATCCAGCCCTCGGGGTTTTCTGAACCTTTTGGTATCCATGATGATTGTGTGGGAAGTTTGGAAACAGAGGTGCCTAACAAGATTTGAAGGGTGCAAGGTTAATTTGTTGCGTTGGGGCAGTATGATTAAAGAGGAGATTGGCCACATCCTCAATCAACATATCTTCTCCATGGAGTCCAATCGTCCTTATCTACAGACTCTTCAACAGTGGGGTTTCTCCTTTCAATGCAAAGCTATACAAATTAAGGTTGTCAGATGGTCTGCTCCATCTGTCGCGTATGCTCTTAATGTCGATGGCTCTAGTAAAGGCAATCCGGGTGTTTCTGGCGGAGGAGGGTGCTTTAGAGATGGTCATGGAAATGTTCTGCTGGGATTCTCCTACTATTATGGCATTGGTTCTAGTATTGTGGCTGAAGGAAGAGCTCTTCTTGATGGACTCCGTCTGGCCAAGCTTCATGGTATTCCTATATCTATTATATATACAGATTCCAAGGTGCTGTATGATCTCTTGAAAGGCATTGGTCGTCCTCCGTGGCACTTTCTTCCTTGGTGGAGCCTCTTGAAGGAATCTTTCCAGTCTAGTACATGCCCTTTATTTCATATTTTTCGAGAGGCTAATCAATTAGCGGATTCCTTGGCCAAGGTTACAGTGAATATTAGAAGTAACTCTGAGTTTTTCTCTTTAAGGGATCTCCCTGCAGCGGCCAAAAAGTTTGCCAGGGTGGATGCTATTGGTATGCCAAATCTACGTATTCGGTGATATTAAACCTGCTGTGGTTTAAGGGAGCGGGAGTGGGATCCGAAGCCTGATAAAATGTGGTTTAATGGAGTGCTGTTCGTGCAGCCTATCATTTTGTGTAGTCAGATTTCTTTGTGCAGCCAATTACTTCGTGTTTCTGTGGATTCCTTTGTGTAGTTATTACCTTTGCACAGCTGGTTTCTAGATTTTTTCTTGATGTTATCAGTCTTCGGACCTCATGTTTTGTAATATCCCATCCTATATAAATAAAAGAAAGCATCTTGTGGGGGAGGTGGAGTGGGAACATTCCCTACCTTTGGTATGGGGGTGCACTCTCCCTTTTATCACTTGATGACTTTGGTTTATGGAAAAAAAGGAAGCCTTGAAACCTGCAACCTGCACACTTAGCAAACATATCATACCTGTCCTCAAAACAAATAGATAGAAACACATGAAAAAGAGAAACAAAAGACACATATTTTTTTTAGATTTTTTTTGGATTATCTGATGTTTTTTTGCCTTTGATAATATATGATTTTTTTTTGATTTTGAAGTATGTGATTTTTTTTTGGGTTTTGAAAATATATGATTTTTTTGTATTTATTTTCTTTGTTTTCTGTGGATTTTGATATAAAGCTACCTGCAGCACCTAAAGACGGGCTCAAACTACTGGCCAGGGTTTGTCATCCCGCCATCTCATTAAAGACTTCCCTTAAGTAGGGCGTGCATATGAGGGTGGCTTATCACAACCAACCGCTTTTAAAGAACGGTGCCCCTACTAAGACCATACTCAGGATTCAACCCAGCCTAAAAGGGAGAATCAGAAGAAAAATTAGAGACAAGCTTTTTGCAGAATGGGAGACATCAAGACTCGAATTCATTCCAAGGCACTACCCCTCGAAGAGTTGGTCTGTTGCGTCGGGGCTTTATGTCTTTAATTTCTGGACCCATTACTAGGCATGCATACGACCGGGCTTATGATGACCCACGGGGACTTTGCCACTCCTGCCATGCCTCTGATTTCATAATTTTGATATTGATTCATCGAATTTGATAGCCCTTATTGGCCAGACTTAGCATGAAAGCTCATCTTTGAGGGTCAAGACTGCCCCTATTTGAGACCTCTCTCGTATTAGGGAGCGCCTAGGTTGGTTATCTCACCCATCAATCTCTTGCCCCCGCACTCCACCGAGCAATGAAAAGAAAAGACCTTCGTGCATACCCATACTATGGCCAAAGCAGCAACGGTGTTGCGTAAGAGGAATCGACTATAGCTTGCCGTGAAGTGTATGAAAAACCCATGCTTAACGGTCACCCTCAACGATCAGGGAAAGAAATTAGTCTCCCAGCATGGAGCTATCACCAACCTGAGATGCTGTAGAAGCAAACTTTTTTATTTGACACAAAGTTAAGATCTAATTAAGCAAAGACTCCTAAAGCCACTGAATCATGTAAGGAAATAAGCATTATAAGCATGCACATGAATAATAGAAACAATGACAAGGAAAGCATATTCTCGCAGAAAATAAAGATACCTTACAAATCCATAGCGTGAAAGTAGCGTCCTAAAGCAACCTTGATCATCAAGCTTTGAGTAGCGCGAGCTTTATCTTCCTTGCTTAACATGACAAAAGTGGAGATGATGGCAAGGATTGAAGATTCCTTTACACGGAGTAGCGGCAGACACCAAACTGGATGAAGCAGGATAAAAAGGAAGAGAGACGAGGGCTAGAACTCCCTTGTTAAGGTGCAGAGACCCTGATAACACAGAACCAGATATAGAATGAACAGAGATCAGCTGAGATCAAGGCGGGCTAAAGCCTCGAAACTATCATGAAAAAGGGCACGATCCCCGAAAGGGTGAGATAGAGTGAATAGAGGGAGGAGAAGGAAGATCATCCGACGTGGTCGGAGAAGAAGAGTAGCGACCACCTGGTAGAGGCGGGGAAGAAAAAGGAAAATCACCCGACAAGGTCGGGAAGAAGAATAAGGGACACCCGACAGGGTCGGGGAAGAACAATTAGAATCACCCGACAGGGTCAGGGGAAGAGAATCAGAAGTAGAACTTGGAGATACTGGAGGGGAAGAAGAATCGGAGGGTATCCCAGGATTGCGATGATGAGAGGGCATAGGCCAAGGCCTAGAATAACGGGAATGTTGAAAACCTGAAGTCCCCGGATGAGAAAAGGAAGAATGGGGGTTCGCGGACCCGAGAGGGGAGGAGAGAATCACGGAAACATGATTAGAGGAGGGGAGATACACCACCCAAGGGTGGGAACTGAGCAGGAGAAAAGATGACGAATGGAATGAAGAAGAAGAAGGAGAAGTGGACCCCCGAGTACACAACTTGCGGCCCTTAAACTTGTGCCGCCGCCTCTTTTTGGACAAAATCTCTTGAACACGGACCCGCCTAGCACGGGCTTGGACCTTTGACCTTCTTATCTTGCAACATCTTCTCAAATAACAGGCCCATCTGGCAGACGGCCTGGCCCGATTATGTACATGCAGCTTCGTCAGGGTGGTTACCGCTAGATGCCAAGTGCTAACCATAGGCGGACATTCTTGAACAACTGACTCCTCATAATGATGAACTTTATGAAACCATAGAGTCTTGTCACTCAGCACAAAGAGCCTAAGATTCGGCAACCCCACTCAGTAGTCAGGCATGAAGCATAACTCCCTTACCAGAAGAGCAGGACGAAACTGAGGGAGAGTAATGCGCAGCATTGACGTGGTCGGCATACCAATAAACCGAGAGAGGTTGCATAGAACGTGCAGAATATCCATAGAAAATACGGTGAACTGCCCCCTGGACATAGGATCCAGCAAACTCTTGGTAGCCATATCAGTTAGCACAACTCAGGTAGAGATCCCTTCTTGGCCAGTGAACTGAACAGCAACGGAGTGAGAGGTAATAAGAGCTTCGATCATAAGTCCTTCGGCGAGCAAAGAGATTGCCACCGGTCTCGCTTGAGAAGAAACTGACACTAATGCAATGGAGCTCCTCTTGGCAACCATCTTTGAAAGTGTAGGCTCATCATCCCCAAAATAGCCAGGGATCAAGACGCGGATCGGCATCCGACAGATAAAATCTTGAAGCTTGAAATGCACAACCGGCATAAAACTGTCCTGACTTGGCTCATCGTCTCCCTGAGGACTAGACCCAAGGAGCACCGTTGGTAGTGCACACCCGTTCCGTGAGGTGGAAGTGGATGGAGAAGAAATGGAAGTAATAAGTTTGGAAGGCGGAGGCAAAGGTTTAGAAGGCGTAAGTGGGGGTAAAGGCATGCGAGTGGTCAAGGGATAGCGGTAATGACAAGCTTAGGTGGAGGCAAAGGCAAAGGTGGAGGTGTAGGCAGAGGTAAAGGTGTAGGAGTAGCTTGTTCAAGTTCGGGCGAGAAGGGTAATGGCGGAGAAGGAGACATCGATGGAGATGGTGCTGACAAAAGCGGTGGTGATGGTGGAGATGACAAAGGGGGAAGCAATGGGTTAGGCGATTTGGGGAGAGGACTTGGTGAAAATGATGAAGGGTTAGGCAATGGTAAGGATGAAGGAGATGGTGATGCAGGCAATGAGGGTAGTGGAGGTGGTGGAGATGGAGTGGGTTAAGAGGAGGGTCACGGCGCCCACCGTTGACGTATCGACACAACGCACCGAGCGGCGTTGGGAGTAGAAGTGGGGGTAGAAGGAATAGGAGTAAAAGAAGTAGAGGTACTCGCCTGAGTAGAGGCTTGGGTAGGTGGAGGAGATGGAGACGAGGTAAGATATGGTGAAGGTAATGGGGTAGGTGATGGAATAGGTGAGGGAGTGGGCACTGCGATAGGTGTAGAATCACAGGGGTGCCCCTGGCCTTGTACTGATGGAGACGGTTGCCTGGGCTTCGACTACTGCTGCTGTTGCTTGCTGCGAAGATCTAAAGTAACTTCATGCATGGCAGCCCAATCAATACTCTTCTCGTCTTCCAAACCATAAACAAACTCCCAAAACTCGGGACAATCCTCCACTAAATGCCCCTGCTGGCGGTGAAGTTCACAATATTGAAGCATATTCCCGACCACGGGGCGGCAAGGCACATCTGGAGAGAGCTGCAATGCGTGAGTGGCCATCAAAGCCATAAAAATATCAGTGAAAGACTCCGGAAACGGAGGGGGAGGAGCCCGCTTCAGGCAAGGCAGATGCCGAGGGATAGAGGAAGGTGATGGAGAAGGTTGTGGTGATGGAAATAGAGGTTGCGTAGGCAATAGCGCATGGCTAAGGGAAGGATTAGGCGATGGCGTATGTGGAGTGGCGCAGGGAGGTATATAATGGACGGCATCCACTTGCTCGGGGTGTGGAGTTCCCTTGACTAGAGGCGGAGGTGCATGTGGATATGAAACGGCGGATGGTTGACTGTGGATGGCGACAGGTTGACTCATGGAGGGTTGATATGTGGAGGCATATGGGCATGTGGGAGCGAAAGGCTGACTCATGGAAGGATATGTGGTGGAGGGCTAACTCGTGGGAGATGATGGATAGGAGGGGTATGTGGGCGTAGAAGGTGAAGGAGACTTGGGGTCAAGGGAACCTTGGAGTTGTTGGTGAATGAAGCGGGCTCTATTATACAATTGTTGCCAGGAAGTGATGTCGTTGAGGGCTAAGATAAATCGATATTCGGGTGTTGCATTAGAAATAAGTATTTTGATTTGCTCTCCCTCTTGAATATGCCCCAGGACTTGCGCGGCGAGGTGACGCCAACGGTCGGCGAAGGTAGAGAACTCCTCGTTGGGCTTCATCTTCTCATGGGCCAGATCCACAACAGAGAACTTGGGCCCTACCTGGTCCTGATACCGCTGAATAAATTTCTCTTGCACCACATGAAAATTCACAACTTGCTCTTGCGGGAGGGAGAAGAACTAATCCCGAGCCGGGCCTTCCAAAGACAGACCAAATAGATAAGCCATCAAATATTGGTCGTGTCGAAACTGGGCCGACTCATAAATAAATTCCTTTAAGTGCACAAAGGGATTACTGACTCCACCAAAACGGTGATATGTGGGAATTTACGAATGAGGTGGAAGTCGAAGATTTTGGAATGCGAATGGCACAAAAGAATATTTGGGATTAATCTTACGTTGAAGTTCATCAAGCTGGCGTTGGGTTTGAGCAATCATCTCCTGGATAGGGAGAGATAGAGAGAAATGCGAGCCAACTTGAGAAAGATATTGTGAAGCTGGACTAGAATGATGGTATTGGGCCGGACGAGTAGATCCGGGCTGAGAAGAATAAGAGCCCATTCTGGGAGTAGAAGGATGTGCAGGCCTAGAAGAATCATGAATATAGGGACCCATTGGGCTAGCAACAACATGGGTAGAAGGAGTGGGCCCATTAAGAGAATAAGAATACCCACTAAAGGAAGGATGAGGCCCATTAAGTGAAGAAGAAGGCCTGTTATTAAAGGAAGAGGGCCCATTGAAAGAACAATGCCTATTAAGAGAATGTGACCCATTAGTGGAAGATAGAGGCCCATTAAAGGATGGGGGCCCATTAAGATGATTGGCAATGAGTTTTTTGGCCTGGGCCGGGTCCATTTGGCCAATAAGAGATGATAAGTGGGCCAAGAGATTGGCTTGTTCATCCGACAGGTCGAAGAGGCCACGAGGAGATGGGCCCGCGCGGGAAGAGGAATCCACGCGGGAATAGGAAGATGAAAGAGGATAAGGGTAATGTACAGGAGAAACATGGCACTCCATGAGGGCAAATGGAGACTTTATATAGGGAAATCAGGGAAATACAATGAGGGAAGTAAGGGCTCGAAGAATAAGGAGAGGGACTTAATAATGTAAAGGAAAAAAAAGGACCTAGACAATGAGACTAGACAATGGACACACAAAATGGGCTAGCCTAAATGGGCCTAACAACAAAACCAATATGGATGATGGGGGATGCAACACAACACACCACAAATGGGCTCAGACCAGCCCGAACAATATGAAGAATATGAAGGATTTCACCCAAGTCAAACAAGGTTGATATGATGGGAAATATTTTATTGTCAAAGTTTTGGTGAGCCTTTTAAATGTTTTAAATTAAGATTAGTTCCCTCAAGATAGGTATCCTATAGGGAATAAGGTCCAAACTTTGGGTTGACTAAGGCTAACTCGCTTACAACGTATGCAAATGCAAAACTATAGGGTGGGAAGGTACAACCGGCCCGACGTCCGTATAGGAATCCACGGCTCGCGGGGACTTACGGAGGTCCCTGATAAGATCACCTAGTCGAGCCCAAGGAATATGGGAGCGAGAGGATCACTTATTAAGGAGGAATGTAACTACAATATGCAAATATGCATGATCCTATGTGCACCAGAGTGCATGCAATTCTAGCCTAAATCTAGCACATCAAGACAATAATAAAACTATGCAAGCATAACCAAATGCATGAAAAATGTAAGACAATATGAATAACAATAATGCAAGACCAGAAACAAGGACAACTAAGTACTAGAAGATAAGAAAAATCATAAAAGAACAACGTACCTTTGTGTTTGCTCCCGGACCTACAGGTGGATTTTATGCATAAAATGCAAAAATGAAGGCAAGTTTTAACAATGCAAATGGAGTCCAATGCATGCAAATGATATATGGATGCGAAGATAATACAAAAGACTATGCAATGGAACTAAAAAATAACCAAAACAAACCCTAGAAGGCAATTTAAATCAGCAAAGAAAATAGGCCTCTGAATCTATCCCGAATCTGCCAGTAGACCAAATGTAGAAAATGCAAAAATGGAGGCAATTTTTAAATATGCAAATGATGTTCAAATGATGCAAATTTTAAATGGATGTAAAGACAATACAAAGGATAACACAACGTAATAGAAATCAGCCCAATCCAATGTCAGGAGACAAAGTTATGCATGAATGAACAAGGCCCCTGTGAGCAGTGCGCCTGTCCTGCCAGAACCAGGAGAAGGTCACTGGATGACCGTTTTTAATATAGTAGCGGTCTACTGGAAGACCGCCAAGGTCCTGGAATGGCCGCTAAAAGGGCTTGGCGGCCCTTCGATAGATCACATTTCCCTGACAGACCCGAGACTGGACAGAACAGTAGAAAAATGGGGAGAAGACTACCCAAACATGCATAAACACCCACCCAACTTGCAGGAGACTAAAAATATAATGTGATGGGCACTAGGTGTCCCACCGTGATCGCCAAAAAACTAGGATGTAGATAGATTAATCTACCCCGTCCCCAACTAAACAATATATGAACATGCATATACACATGAGATTGCATGAAAAATAAAGGGGCGATGAAGAAGAAGAACCTGACCGTGATCGCCACCAAGGTTCTACGGCACCAAAAGGATGGAGAAAGGATGAAGATGGCGTCGTTACCTTGGAAAATGAAGAAGAAGACTCGGCCTAATGGGAAGCCGCTACAACGTGATCGCGCTTTGAAAAGGGGTGCGGGGAACCGATGTGGGTGACACCTCCTCACCTTCCATCCGGCTAGAAAGCAAGGGCCTCACGTTCTATCAATAGTCTCCTACCAAACAAAGCCACACAAAAAAGAGAGAAAACCCATTAGAATGTGAAGTGTAGCATATGTTTTTTTTTTTTTTTGAACCAAGTCATCTAACAGGGAAGAAGGGAGAGTGCACCCCCGTTCTAGAGGAAGGGAATGTTCTCACTCCACCTATCCACCATTAGATGCTATATTTTATTGCTATATCAAAGTGTATACAAGTCATGAGAGGACATGCCTCTGTAGTACAATGAAAGAGTAAAAATAGCTATACACGCCTTCTACGAAAATTAGGAATGCCAATTGCATCAGCAATGGCATATCCTTTTGCTAACAATGGCAACTCTCCAATAGATGAGAATTCCAAATTTCTGCCCATACAGACTGCATAGTTAGCTAATGCATCAGCACACTGGTTTGCTTCTCTGAAGGAATGAATAATGGGACAGTTGCAAATGGAGAAATGGAGTTTCAAACTTTTCCACCAAGGAAGAAGAGACCATGGAGGTTCTTTTTTGTTCTGCAACAACTCAACAAGAACCATCGAGTCGGTAAAAATGATAGATAACTGAATGCCATTTGATTGAGGTAATCAAAGACCATCAAGGAGAGCTCGACCTTCAGCCACCATATTTGTACCAAATCCATAATAGTAGGAAAAACCCAGCTTGAACTGACCATTAGAATTTCTGAAGTAGCCTCCGCCTCCTGAGGGACCAGGATTACCCTTGCTAGCACCATCCACATTGAGAGAAAAATGAATAGAAGGAGCAGTCCACCGAACTACAAAGTATTCTAAACGACTGCACTTTATTGTTATACCAAAATCTTGTGCAAGTATCAGATAATCAGGGCTAACACCATGAATGAATCTAACCTGATTCATAATTTGAGTAATATCTGCAAGGATCAAATCCGAAATCAGCATAGCATTTTCTCTTTTGTTATCATACCTTGCACGACATCTGAATTTCCAGATTTCCCAAGTAATCATGATAGACACAAGAAGAGAAATAAAGCCACGAGGAGTGTGGATATTTGTTTCATTTAGTACTTCTCTCAGCCTACATCTAATAGTAGGAGCTTCAAGAAATGAAGAGGGAAGCAGAGGTGTGAAATAATTCCAAAGCAGCTTGGCCAAATCACTGTTGACAAATAAGTGTTCAGTATCCTCAATGTCATGAGAAGTAAAACAGCAGTTACAGCAGGAAGCTAAGATAACACCACTTTTTTGTATTTGAGTATCGACAGGGATAGCATAATTTAACAGCTTCCAGCAAAACAAAGATGCCCTTGGGGGAATTTTTTGATTCCACAGTTTACTGATTTTAATTCCCCAATTAGACGAATATGCTTGCCCTTTAATAAAACTGTAGGTGGACTTGATGCTGAACTTGCCAGAATTGGAAAAAGACCTTACAGGTATGTCTTTTCCATCTTGAATAGCAAAAGTCTGAATTTCATTTAGCAACTATTGATCTCTAAAGAAGTGCCAAACCGGATGCTGTCGGTTTGTTAAAGCCATATGGACAGAACAATTATCAATCTGAGGTGAGTTTTGTACAGACAAAGTATCAGCCAGTATCATTCCTTTGTACCAGTTATCTTTAAGAAAATTAGTGTCAGTACCATCTTGAACAATCTTCCGAAAGCCAGTTTTCAGAATAATCTGAGCCTTTTTGAAATCTGAAGCTTTGATTCCTGCTGGGAATGGATTTTTACAATCTGTAATATGACTGCCATGAATATATTTGCTTCGAACAAAATTGGCCCAAAGAGAGTTACTGTGTATGGACAACCATAATTGTTTCACATATAAACATAGCTGTAAATCTGATAGACTTCGAATGCCAAGACCACCATCCGAAATAGGGCAGCATATTTTATCCCAGGATACCCAATGTTTCCTGTGAGAATTTTCAAATCCCTGCCAGAAAAAATTAGAACAAATCCTCCCAATATGTTTGAGTAATGTATAGGGGATAGAGGCTGCATTAGCTATGTACACAGGGATAGATGAAAGAACAGACCGAATGAGAATTAATCTGCCTGCCTGAGAGAGTAATTTACTCTGCCAACCAGCTAGCTTTGCATTAACTTTATCTAGCAAGTATTTAAAATGAGGGACTTTAACTCTACCTTTGAAAAGAGGAATACCCAAATATTTAATGCAGCCAGATTTATGTTGATATCCAGTTAACTGGCAGATTCTATCAATAGAGCAATGGGGCATTTGTTTAGCAACCATAAAACAGCTTTTTTGAGCATTGATACGTTGTCCCGATGACAATTCATATTTTCCCAGAAACATCAATAGATGTTTGATCGATGAAGTCCCACCATTTATAAAAATTATAGTATCATCAGCATAAAGAATGTGTGAAATGGGCTTCACACCCCGAGTGTAGCACCCCAAAAATTTTAAAGGATACATATTAATATTGGTAATGAAATAAATATAGAAAATAAAATTTTGATAATGGAAATAGCCTAAATTGATAGTGGGCCTAAATATTAATTAGAAGGCTATGAATAAATCTTTCAAAAAGGATTAAATCCCAACCATTAGCTAAAACCCTAATGAGTCACAAATAGATAATTGAGTTAAAGATCATAGGATCGAACCCGACTCTGATATGCGAGACAACGATGGAAATGAGTAAAGTATATATATATATATATATATATATATATATATATATATATATATATATATATATATATAGTTCTACCAATTAATTTAGATAAAACCATTGATAGTTCTAATGATATAATAAATGGGCCTTAATAATATATTGTAGTCTCTAAATTAAAAACCCCAAAGAAAATGTGTATGAAAATGTATATATGAGGATCCTACGTTGAAGGGGCCATGCATCAATTAATAGGTTTTAGTAGAAACCAAGGCCAATAAATGGGCTAAATAAACACACAACATATATATGCATATATAAACATTAATGGGCTTCAATAGAAACAAGATTTATAATGAACGAATATATATATATATATATATATATATATATATATATATATATATATATATATATATATATATATATATATATATATATATATATATATATATATATATATATATATATATATGCAAGTAAGGTAAGTCCATAAACCCTCCCACGTCTGAAGGTGCATGGGGCAGAATATAACCATATATATAATGGGTTTAGTAAACTCTAATGTGAAGGGCTTGAATATTTGGGCATTAATAAAATAATTCAATAAATGGGGCAACTAACAGACCACAAATATAAACCCTTATGCCCCCAACGTAGATAACCCAAACTCACCATGCATGCAAAGTGTGCATGGGCTTTGTTAACAGAGAAACCCACAACCCAAATTCACTCAAGTTCGAATAAGCCTGACATGGCTATTAGCTTAGGGTTTTTATATTAAAATACGGTAGGCGGCAAGAAAACTTAGCAGGGTTGAAGGCTTTGCGGATGGCAAGAGGAAGTCTTGCCTTATTGACGTTCGACCCCCTTAGAATGAACACCTTTTCCCTATAAAACCAACACCCTCACGAACGGACTAAGGCTACTGCAACCGGAATGTTCGGAGGAGTTGTTCGCCACCCCTGTCATCCTCGTCCGTTGCATCCTACTGCAACTATCCAAGGGGAGGCGTTGCTGGGACGTCATCCTTCATCTTCCCACGATCGTCCGCCTACTGCATGTTAAGTGTTGCTGCCATTGCTTTGTATGTGCTGCGACTGCTGCTGCAATTGTTCCGTGCGACCGACGTTGTTATATGTGGAGCAAACGAAATTCTTCGATTCTTCCTTTGCTGCTGCGTATTGCTGCCGTTGGGGTTATTCTTGCGTCCCACATCTTAAACCGTAAACCGCATCAAGGTAGGCAATCTCCCTAGCAAAATATTATATAATCATCGGGCTAGATCTAGAACATGTAGCAGATTCTCTCGGTTTGCCTCTGCGATTTTTTTTTATAAAATAGGTAATTAGCGACCCTAATCAGGGCGCTAATTCAATTGACGACTCGTACACGGTCGTTATTCTTTTAGTTAATTAATTAAAATACACATGTTTAAAATTTAATAACCATGCAAAATGATGTCTAAATTAATGTATGATCATAGTTCTGAAATCCTGCTATTTTTCTCTACGTGACCATGTGATTATTTGTGTAAAATTTATTTTATCCGAAAAATATTACTGTTCATAAATCAATCTGTGATAAAGGAAATGACGCCTTACATTCGGATGTTTCTTGAAATTAACGACCCTGATTAGGGCGTTATATTCATAGAAGATGGCATCACATAAGTCGTCAATTAACAAAATTTAAAAATCTTACCAACAACCAGTCGTCAATTTAATATATGTTATTTATGAGTCATTCACATTAATACTTTGTTCACGGGTATAGAAGTCTGCTTTGGCCATGAAAATTTACTGGCACACTATTGGAATAGAGACGGAGGTAGTGAAGGTGGTTGCACCATTTTTCGTGCCCCCTATTGTAAGATCTCCCGTCTCTCATCGAAAAATTATTTTAAACATATGGTTAGGTAGAGTTTTTCGAGCCGGTCATTTCGGTATATTATAAGCTAGATTCCGACACCATTTAGTATAAAAACCGGAGGCTTGAAAAAATCAATTTTTTTGAATAACGACCTAAACATGGTCGTTTCTTACAATTCTGACGCCCACACACCTAGGCGTCAGATTATATATATATAAATATATATATATATATATAAGTATATATATATATATATATCATGTATGTGTATCTTTGAAAGTCTATATTAATTAAAATATGTAACCGAAAATTATGGAAAATATATTTTTGGAATCATTGTATTTTTCTCCTAATTATCATATATTCTATTTCCTTAAATTATTTTAAATAAATTAATGTGCCTTTTAATGTACGTTTTTGAATTTATTCAATTAAATAGATATAAATGTGAATTCTTGTTAAATAAATTTATTTAAAAATCATGAAAATTAATGTTCCCCAAGGGGACGCTAATAAAAAAAATGACGCCACCCACGGGTGTCAAATAATATAAGTTTATTTAATTATAGTTAATTATAGAATTGGAGGGACTTGAATTCTATAATTAACGCAATCATGTTCTCACCGTTTTCTTCCGTTTTTGACCCATACCGCGGGTCTTTTGGCACTCTCATCTTATGTTCGTAGATGGAGTCCCTGTTTCATGATTGGTTCACGTTATACACTCAACTCTCGGTGACATACGAGTCCTCCGTTGGACATTCCGTTCCTTCGGACTGGCAAGTTAGTCATTGGGACCTCCGTAAGTCTCCTCGTAGCCTTGGATTCCCTCAAGGCCGACTGAGCTGGTTGTACCTAATCACCCAGATTTCCAGAATGTCATGGTTTTCATCTGGTTTATTAATATATCATCCTTATTACAAGTTCTGTCCTTGAACTCTATATTTCATGAAATCTATCTTACAGTTCTTACATGCTTGATCCTTGAAATTCTTGGCCATTAATATGGAATTAGTCTAGACTAAATGTCAGGGGCTATGGGTCCTACTAAAATGACATTTTAAATGCTACGGGTCCTGATCTGACCCTATTGGGCGAGGCAAAGTCCAAACGTTACCGGTATACGATGATCGGGTGCAGGCATTCACCAACTTGGTTATTGGCATTTAGGAGCAATCATATAGTCGTGAGAACTCCTAAGTGTACGACCAAATACTAACTAGTGCTATTTCCATGAGGGGTGGTCATATCGTCGTGATTTTCCCCTTAGTGCATTGGCCAATGCTATATAGTGCTAGATGTACAAACGCCCTCGTGATAGTGATGATCGAGAGTAATTGCCATCATAGTACATCTTTCTACAACTTATTGCTCATCATGAAAAGATCATGATTTGCCTTATTGGAGGGGTTATCATATCGTCGTGATATTCCCTTAGTGTCTTGGCAACTGCTATATAGTGCTTGTAGAAGTAATTGTTCTACTTCTATATCGATCATCCTAAAAGTTCTTGGAATTATCTCATTGATAGTACTCGTTATCTTGTCACAAAGATCCTTCACAATAATGGATACATTGAAGCTCTCGTGATAGTGTCGTCATAGAGAGATGAATGTTATATTTCCTAATGAATGCTCTTGACCTAACTTGAGAAAGTACTTGATTGGATCTCGCTATACTATCTTGATTATCATCGTCCTTACTCTTCATGAGATTATCTAGCATCTTGCTTACTCGTTTGTTTATTATAGCTCTTAAATTTATCTCATGTTATTATACTTCTCGATTTCTATATCTTGCATGACCTGCATGAGCATGTTAAACTGTAATTGACTTAAAGCTAGCTTGGAGCATGAGATATTAAGTCCTACTGAGCGTTCGCTCACCCTGCGTTTTTAATATTTTTCAAGTAATGACCTTAATGACGATGAGACCGAACATGATGGACAAGGGCAAGAGTGAAGAGTACCCCGACAACCTAGATGAACCATCTAGTGTGGTTATCCTGCGTCTTATGTCTCATTGTAATTTTCCTTTATTGAGTCTTTTCATTTATTATGGGCCCGAATATGTAAAGAACGTATATTGGAAATGAAATTTATTATTTATCCAATTGTGTTTTGTGGAATGACTATGCTCTGATTGACATGACTGTTTAACTGTCACGTTCCGAGAAAACGACACGTTCCGATGCTATCGGTTCGGGGCGTGACACCGAGGGAGGTGGAAGAACTGACATTGTCCAGAAGAAAATAAATGATATAAACCCCTGCTCAAGACTTCTTCTGCTAAAATGAATAATGCAGGGGCCAGAGGATCTCCCTGTCTAACCCCTCTTGAGGATTTAAAAAAACCATGAGTATGTCCATTTAGAGAAATAGAAAACCAGCAGTTCATCAGCATTTGAGCAATTAGAGAAATGAATCTATTAGAGAATCCAAATCTTTTCAGTACCATGAAGAGGAAATCCCACTCTATTCGGTCATAAGCTTTAGCCATGTCAAGTTTAAGAAGCAAGTTGTGACCCCTAACGGGTCTATCAATTTCCATGAACATTTCCTTTGCTAATAAAAAGCTGTCAGATATTTGCCTTCCACTAATGAATCCACTTTGTTCATTTGAAATGATGCCAGGTAGAATGGGCCGCAGCCGATCACAAATGATTTTAGCAATAATCTTGTATGTGAAATTGCAAAGACTTATGGGTCTGAAGTCAGCGAAGGTAGAAGGGCTGTTTACCTTTGGAACCATACAAAGAAAGGTTGATGTGGTTCCCTGAGGCAGTCCCCAACCCTGGAAAAAACTCTGAATTGCATTAATAACATCTGTACCAACAATATCCCAGCAGTGAGTGAAAAAGCCTCCAGTGAAGCCATATGGCCCAGGAGAGCTATTACCAGATAATGAAAAAACTACTGTTTTAATTTCTTCTGCTTGAGGAATGGAGCACAGGAGACTGTTTTGGTCTTCATTGATCAATTGAGGAATAACTGAGAAGATATCTTCATCAATACTGTGTACTTCAGTTGTGAGAAGAGATTTAAAAAAATTCAACAACACCTTCTAATATAAGATTCTGATCTTCCACCCATTGATCATTGATTTTCAGTTTATGAACATAGTTTCTTTGCCTTTTGACCTTGGCATATTGATGAAAAAAATTAGTATTCCGATCACCACAAGACATCCATTGTATCCGAGATTTTTGAAACCAAAAAATATCTTCCCTATAAAGTATCTGACGAAGCTCAGCATTAGCTTTTTGAAGAAAGATTCTATTTTCTGAAGAAGGATTATTGTCAAAAGAAGATTGAGCCTGCTCAACCTTAAACTCAGCAATCTCTTTGGCCTGATTAATATTGCCAAAGATCTCTTTATTCCATATCCTAAGAGCTGCTTTCAACTTTTTTAGTTTCCCCTGCAGAGCCTGAAAAGGATGACATTCCAGTTGTTTGAAATTAGACCACTGAATTTTAACAAATTCCAGAAAGCCTTCATGAGTATGCCACATATGCTGGTACATGAATCTCCCAAGGGAGGGTAAAATAGAGTTTATTTGCAATAATAAGGGCGCATGATCAGATGGTCCTCTAATTAAATGTCTGACTGACATATTGTGACCTGTTTGCAGCCATTGAGAATTATATAAGACTCTGTCCAACCGAGCTCTAATATGAGACAAACCAGACTGATTGTTAGTCCAAGTGAAAGAGGAACCAGAGTATCCAGCATCAACCATTCCAGTGGCCGACAGAAAGCCTTGAAAATCTATCATTGCTGTCATAAATGATAATGAACCACCTATCTTTTCTTCAGGAGAAATGATACAGTTGAAATCTCCTCCAATAATCCAAGGGATTGAGACACCTTGGTTGAATTCCATCAGAGAGGTAAACATTTCTCTTCGACTGCTCACATTGCAGGCAGCATATATAACAGTAAAGAACAAAGTGGCAGTGTTGTTTTCTGTAATAGCAACAGTTAGGTATTGATAATGACTTTCTATAATGTCTAGGGATAAGCTAGACTTATAAAATAACCAAAATTTGGAGGAATCTCCATTATTGCCAATAAAAGAATGAAGATTAATGCGATGAGCCACTCTCTATGCACGGTTAAAATCAACTCGAGGCTCTGAAATTGCAGCAATACTTATATCATAAGCTTTTATGTGATGAGCCAAACTTCTTACAGTGGCTTTATTACCTATACCGCGAACATTCCATATTAGTGCTGAGTTAATCATGTTCAAGATGATATGAGGTAGAAGCCAGAACCTTAGCTTTAGCTCTGGTAAGACGAGCATCACTAAAAAGCACTCCAGGGAGAACTGAGACCTCATTCTGTTTAAAAACCCGAGGTTGATTGTTCCTTACATTGTCTTGATATTGCATTCTAGAATTCTCCAATGTTGAAATTATTGAAACAGATTCTGAGCTTATGATAGTATTATCAATAGCATGAGAGCATTGTGGGTCTTGAGCAATAATAGAATTTCCATTGTGATTGACTTCATTTTGCTGGATTGAAGGAAGCTCTGGTACCTCTATAATCTCTTCTATTCGGGAAAGAGGTGATGCATTTGCTTTGTTGGAGCCATTTTTACAAACAGCTGGAGGGGGATCAAAACAACTTAAATCTAGCTCAGAATTATGAATTGTTGACTGATCGAGCTTTGTGTCACCAGGATATATATAATTTCCAGCAACAAGCTTATCTTGTATCATATGTTTTTCCGAATCCAACATATCTGATGCGAGATTCAAGACTGAAAATCTATTCGTATCTTGAACTACTATTTTTGGAACAAGAGATTTAGGCCTGAACTCTTGACGAATAGATTGCCGATTCACTCTAGAAGCAGCATTAGTTGAAATTTGAGTTTGGACCTTCTTCTTACTTGATTTCTTTTTGCAATCAGCTTCCAAATGACCAATCTTATGACAAGAAGTACATAAATGCGGCACTCTGTGATAATTAATTTTATGCCAGAATCCATTTCCTTCCATACCAATCCAGAGCCGATCCTTTCTCTGCACTGAGAGATCAAGTTCAACACAAACTAAGGCCTCTGATGTTTCTGTTAAAGCTATAGTGGCTTCATGAATTCGTAAAACCAATCCCACATTCCCTGCAATTGAACGAAGCAAATCCTCATGGTAGAAATTTACTGGAAGGGCAGGGAAGCCTATCTACACAGGAGCTGTCGGAGGATCCGAATCAAAATCAAAATCAAGCGACCATCTAAAGAATCTGAATAGAAAACCTTTTATATAGAGATTCCTTTGAAGAAGAATTTTAATAAAATCAGTTTCACAGCTCAAACGAATCAAAATATGCCTGGCATTCATCCGACTGATAACAAAATCAGAACAGAGATGAAGACGCTGTAACAAACAGGCTTTAATCTCTGGAATCGATGGTCGGCCATAGGAGCATTTGGCTATTATAGCATTCTGAAGATGTGAATATGAAGCTTGGATCTCTTCTTGAGAAAAGAACACCGCCGGCTCTCCTTGATCTGTAAATGAAGGGGCCTTTACCTGGAACGAAGTACACAGCCGGAATTGAGATTTTAACAATGTTTGAGCATAAGTTCTCCGTGGGGCTGCCTCCACTGCATCAGAACAACCAGTAGCAATGCTTTTCGAGACAGTATCCTCCCCCGCCACTTCTGCCATGAGCGGCAAGGGGAGTGGACAAGAAACGAAGAAGACAATGCGCGGGAGATGTAGAGATTCTCACACTAGAATTGTAGCATATGTCCTGAAATGATAAAGTAGCATGAAAGAAAGGGGGAGAACGCACCGGGGGAGGGTTTTTAACCCCTATGAATGGGTGCAAATAAAAGGTGTGAGTGTTGTGCATGCATAGGATTTGAAATCACGAGAAATGATTGAGTGATCAGAGTGAAAAGTGTTGTGCAAAACAGAGAAAAATGTAGAAACGTGCAGAAAACTATGCCAAGACTAAGTGTGGAGACAGTGACAATTCGCTAAAAGTAGGAGAGGAGGACTAAGTGTGGAGATGAGGAAAATAAGCCCAAAGAGATGGAAATGAAAGAAGATACTCCCCTCTTTAATATGGAGTCGAAGGAGGACGAAGAGGATGAAGCGTGACTCCGCCCGAGCCGACGAAGAGCGCACCGTCGTACAGGTTCAAAAGATGTGCAGGACACCCATAAACTGTGACAAAATCAGAAAAGTTAGGGTAAAGAAGAGAGGGCAAACGGTGACCAAATGAAGCCCAAATAGATGGAATGGAAAGCTAATACTTCCCTCAGCAGTCTGGGGTCGAAGAGTTGAGTCGACAATCCGGCATGCCTTCTCCCCAGGTCAAAGAAGAGCCCCCCGTCGCGCAGGCGAACTGCGCAGGTTTATATAGAAATCTGCTAGAACCTAGAAGTTTCTATCAAGATTGTAGGAGATAGAGTCCACCAAATCTCGAGATCTCTAGATCAATCTCGAGATAATAGTCAAGATAAGAGGTAGGAAGAAACAAGACTCTTTTTGGTGGAAGGGTCTGGAAGATATTAGCTCTGGAAGGTGGCCCTGGAGCCGAATCTAGAGGAGTCTGTGTTACATAAAAATGCATAAAACCAGATATTTCACCCATGATTCCTGTGAATATACTCCACTAAAATCTGGGTTATATGGCTCAAACTCGAGATAATAGTGGGGAGTAGAGACAGAACAAACGGTAAGTGATTTGGTGGAATAATATGGAAGATAAAGCCCTAACAAGGAGGCCCCGTCGAGCAGAAATTGACCTTAGAGTCCAGCGGTGAAGAAGTTGGAGTTCAGGATCATCTGGACTCTCTGTTATAGAGACGCTCTATTGAGCGGCCATTTTTGACAAGAAATGGTCATGAGAGGACCGCAACTATCTTTGGGGCATCATTAAAAATAGAACCGTTGGCGAACACGACGCTTCGGGCAAAATAGGTGAAAAGCGGTCTAGTGGATGACCTTCTCTATGATAGAAATGGTCTAGTAAAGACCTCCTTCAGGAGCTGGGCGGTCCACCAAAGGACCTCCTCTAGGAGCTGGGCGCGACTTTGGAAATCAGAGCATATCTAAAAAATGGTGCAAAACTAGCGAAAGTGGTAGAAAAAGAATTTGTAGATAGCTGAAAAATGAACAACTTTCATGAATAGAGCACGATAAAAACACGATCAGAAGAGAGAGAAAATGGGGTTAGAACAGAGAGGAAAAATGTCGGGACGCAGTGAACAGCGTAGCATACCGGAAAAATGCAAATAACTTGAAATCGGTAGAGATTTGGGCGACGGCGTAGAAGAATAAAATGTAGGGCTTCAAAAATGGAACAACTTTGGTGAAGGACACATAATGAATAGAGGAACAGAAGAGGATGAAAAAGGATAAAGTTTCAAGGCTACACAGCGGAAGGGGCCAAACGCTTGAGGGAAGTCGACCTAAATGGGCCATAAGTCGACTTGGAAGGCTAGAAGGTGATAAGATAAGCTCCATGGCTCTAAGAAATCATGATCTCCAAGGCTCAAAGGCTAGGGAACAATCAAATGGGCTGGAAATCCATCCAAGGAAGGCTCCAAAACAATGGTTAATTTGAAGAATGAAAAATGATGAATAAGAGAAATGACGCAACTTGCGGGCTAAAAATGAGTGCCAACAGATGCCCATCCTTGATGTCCATTTTGCAAGGGAGCGAGCGAAAGCGGTGCGGAGGTGAAATGGAAAAGAGATGGAGCGAAAGCGACAGCGATGTGAAATAGAGATGAAGCAGAGATGAAGCGGAGAGAACTGAAAAGCGGACATCTAGGTAAAAGACACCCGTCACAACAAACAAGAGACATGAATTCTCTCGAAAATGCCAAACTAACCACCTAGAATGGCTGACGCGGATGAGACATGCCTGGAGAACTAAACTAAGGAAGGAAAAGGAAACACGACTGACCTCATTGGGGACACAATCTACAGACAATGAGGGGATCAGAAAGAAGACAACTGAAAAGCTGAAAAAGAAGAAAGTAAAACTGAGATAAAATCTAGACAGGAATCACGCTGGTCAACCAGACTGAGCGGAAAGATCAGAGAAATTGTTCAAATTCGGAGTGGAATGAGGATCTCTTATCCAAGAGAAATTAAGCGCTATCAACCGTTGCTAAGGAGAAACCTTGAGCGGATTACAAGGCGTAAGTGCTCAAAAAATGACATGATGCATGCTGGGCTAAAATAACGAAATCATCGAAACGAAATCAAAGAAAGCTTAAAATAGAAAGTACTAAAGGATATTATTGCTAGACCAAGCAAGATGGGGTCAGGAGTCTTCTTGCAACCACGGCGTGCGAGATAGAGTCGATTGTCCCCCCGCCCGACTCAATCGAGCGGCCTATCCAACGATTAACTGTATGCTCCTAGATCATCATCATTTTTGTTAAAGGGGAACATCAGATCCCAGAACACACGGGCAACCAGCCGGTCCTTGAGATGATATAATAATGTAGATTACTATATAGTAATGCAACAGAGAGTAGGGATAGAGAGTGATACATGACTTACCTGCCAAGCGAAACGACATTTATTTTTGGATTGTTGGATTTTTAATTTATATGGATTTTTTAAATAAGACAACCAACAACATGAATAAACAAGCATGAACGTAACGAGACAAACAAATGAATGCATGAACAATAACGAACGAACAAATGAAGGAAAGACGGCAGACCATAACATAATAAAGGACGAACCAGCAACACATGCAAGACACGAACCAACAACATGCATGTATGGCGAACATAGTGGGACAAGACAACAATGCAGTGGGACAACACACGGTTGGGACAAGAACACGTAGTGAGGCGACACATGGTTGGGACAAGAACACGCGGGATGACCACATGGGATGAGACAACACGAGACACGACATATATGCTCTTCAATCAAGCCCAACACCAAATGAAGCAGAACTGTCGGGTTCACAATCGTGAGGCAAAGAGCCCTCTCACAAAGATATGATCAAAACTGAGCAATGCTAAGTAAAGTGTGAGAAGGACATGAGCTTCAGAACAGATCGAGAGATAAGATTGAAGAACAGAGAAAAGATTGGAAGCACGTGAACAGGAGACAAAGCGATAGATAGAAGAGCCAGGAAGCTTTGAAACCTGCAACCTGCATACACAGCAAACAGATCACACCTGTCCTCAAAACAAATATACGGAAACACATGAAAAAGAGAAACAAAAGACACATATTTTTTTTGGATTTTTTTTGGAATATCTGATGTTTTTTTACCTTTGATAATATATCATTTTTTTGATTTTGAAGTATTTGATTCTTTTTGAGTTTTTGAAAATATATGATTTTTTTGTTTTTATTTTCTTTATTTTCTGTGGATTTTGATATAAAGCTACCTGCAGCACTTAAAGACATGCTTAAACTACTGGCCAAGGGTTGTCATCCCGCCCTCTCATTAAAGGCTTCCCTTAAGTAGGGCGTGCATATGAGGGTGGCTTACCACAACCAACCACCTCTAAAGAACGGTTCCCCTACTAAGGCCATACTCGGGATTCAACCCGCCTAAAAGGGAGAATCATAAGAAAAATTGGAGATAAATTTTATGCAAGATGTGAGACATCAAGACTCGAATTCCTTCCAGGGTACTACCCCTCAAAGAGTAGGTCTGTTGCGCCGAGACTTTATATCTTTAATTTCTAGACCCATTACTAGGCATGCATACGACCGGGTTTATGACGACCCACGGAGACTTTGCCACTCTTGCCATGCCTTTGATTTCATAATTTTGATATTGATTCATCGAATTTGATAGCCCTTATTGGCCAGACTTAGCATGAAAGCTCATCTTTGAGGGTCAAGACTTCCCCTATTTGAGACCTCTCTCGTATTAGGGAGCGCCTAGGTTGGTTATCTCACCCATCAATCTCTTGCCCCCGCACTCCGCCGAGCAATGAAAAGAAAAGACCTTAGTGCATACCCATACTATGGCCAAAGCAGAAATGGTGTTGCGTAAGAGGAATCGGCTATAGCTTGCCATGAAGTGTATGAAAAACCCATGCTTAACTGTCACCCTCAATGATCGGGGAAAGAAATTAGTCTCCCAGCATGGAGCTATCACCATCCTGAGATGCTGTAGAAGCAAAATTTTTTATTTGACACGAAGTTAAGATCTAATTAAGCAAAGGCTCCTAATGCCACTCAATCATGTGAGTAAATAAGCATTATAAGCATGCGCATGAATAATAGAAACAATGACAAGGAAAGCATATTCTCGCACAAAATAAAGATACATTGCAAATTCATAGCGTGAAAGTAGCATCGTGAAGCAACCTTGATCATCAAGATTTGAGTAGCTCGAGCTTTGTCTTCCTTGCTTAACAAGACAAAAGTGGAGATGATGACAAGGATTGAAGATTCCTTTACACGGAGAAGCGGCATACACCAAACTGAATGAAGCAGGATAAAAAGGAAGAGAGACGAGGTCTAAAACTCCCTTGTTAAGGAGCAGTGACCCTGATAACACGGAACCAGATATAGAATGAACAGAGATTAGCTGAGATCAAGACGGGCTAAAGCCTCGAAAGCAGCATGAAAAAGGGCACGAACCCCCAAAGGGTGAGATGGAGTGAATAGAGAGAGGAGACGGAAGATCATCCGACGTGGTCAGAGAAGAAGAGTAGCGACCACCTAGTAGAGTCGGGGAAGAAGAAGGAAAATCACCTGACAAGGTCGGGGAAGAAGAATAAGGGACACCTGACAGGGTCAGGGAAGAACAATTAGAATCACCCGACAGGGTCGGGGGAAGAGAATCAGAAGTAGAACTTGGAGATACCGGAGGGGAAGAAGAATCGGAGGGTATCCCAGGATTGTGATGATGAGAGGGCATAGGCCAAGGCCTAGAATAACGGGAATGTGGAAAACCCGGAGTCCCCGGATGAGAAAAGGAAGAATGGGGGTTCGCGAACCCGAGAGGGGAGGAGAGAATCACAGAAACATGATTAGAAGAAGGGAGATACACCACCCAAGGGTGGGAGCTGAGCAGGAAAAAAGTGGACGAACGGAATGAAGAAGAAGAAGGAGAAGTGGACCCCCGAGTACACAACTGACGGCCCTTAAACTTGTGCCGCCGCCTCTTTTTGAGCAAAATCTCTTGAACACGGACCCGCCTAGCGCGGGCTCAGACCTTTGACCTTCTTATCTTACAACATCTTCTCAAATAATGGGCCCATATGGCAGATGGCCTGGCCCGATTATGTACATGCAGCTTCATCAGGGCGGTTGCCCCTAGACGCCCAGTGCTAACCATAGGTGGACATTCTTGAACAACTGACTCCTCATAATGACGAACTTTATGAAACCATGGAGTCTTGTCACTCGGCACAAAGAGCCTAGCGTTCGACAACCCCACTTGGTTGTCAGGCATGAAGCATAACTCCCTTACCAGAAGAGCAAGACGATACTGAGGGAGAGTAATGCACGGCGTTGACGTGGTCGGCATACCAATATACCGAAAGAGGTTGCATAGAACGTGCAGAATATCCGTAGAAAATACGGTGAACTACCCCCAGGACAAAGGATCCAACAAACTTTAGGCAGCCATATCAGTTAGCACAACTCGGGTGGAGAGCCCTTCTTGGCTAGTGAACTGAACAACAATGGAGTGAGAGGTAATAAGAGCATTGATCATGAGTCCTTCGGCGAGCAAAGAGATTGCCACCAGTCTCGCTCGAGAAGAAACTGGCACTAATGCAAGGGAGCTCCTCTTGGCAACCATCTTCGAAAGTGTAGGCTCATCATCCCCAAAATAGCCAGGGATCAAGACACGGATCAGCATACGACAGATAAAATCTTGAAGCTCGAAATGATGGAGGGTTAGACAATGGTGAGGATGGAGGAGATCATGATGCAGGCAATGAGGGTAGTGGAGGTGGTGGAGATGGAGAGGGTGAAGAGGAGGGTCACCACGCCCACCGTCGACGTATCGACACAACGCGCCAAGTGGCGTTGGGAGTAGAAGTGGGGGTAGAAGGAATAGGAGTAGAAGAAGTAGAGGTACTCGCCGGAGCAGAGGCTTGGGTAGGTGGAGGAGATGGAGACGGGGTAGGAGATGGTGAAGGTAATGGAGTAGGTGATGGAATAGGTGAGGGAGCGGGTGCTGCGATAGGTGCAGAATCACAGGGGTGCGCCTGGCCTTGTAGTGATGGAGACGGTTGCCTGGGTGGTGACTTCTATTATTGTTGCTTGCTGTGAAGATCTAAAGTAACTTCATGCATGGCAGCCTAATCAATCCTCTTATTGTCTTCCAAACCATAAACAAAGTCCTGAAAATCGGGACAATCCTCCACCAAATGCCCCTACTGGCTGTGAAGTTCATAATATTGAAGCATATTCTCGACCGCGGGTCGGCAAGGCACAACTAGAGGGAGCTGCAATGTGTGAGTGGCCATCAAAGCCGTAAAAATATCAGTGAAAGACTCCGGCAACGGAGGGGGAGGAACCTGCTTCGGGCAAGGCAGATGCCGAGGGATAGGGGAAGGTGATGGTGATGGTTGTGGTGATGGAAATGGAGGTTGTGTAGGCAATGGCGCATGGCTAAGGGAAGGATTAGGCGATGGTGTATGTGGAGTGGAGCAGGGAGGTATATAATGGATGTCATCCACTTGCTCGGCGTGTGGAGTTCCCTTGACTAAAGGCGGAGATGCATGCAGATATGAAACGGCGGAGGGTTGACTGTGGATGGCGGCAGGTTGACTCATGGAGGGTTGATATGTGGAGGCATATGGGCATGTGGGAGGGAAAGGCTGACTCATGGAAGGATATGTGGTGGAGGGATGACTCATGGAGGGCTGACTCGTGGGAGATGATGGATAGAAGGTGTATGTCGGCGTAGAAGGTGAAGGAGACTTGAGGTCAAGGGAACCTTGGAGTTGTTGGTGAATGAAGCGGGCTCTATTATACAATTGTTGCCAGGAAGTGATGTCATTGAGGGCTAAGATAAACCGATATTCGGGCGTTGCATTAGAATTGAGCTTTTTTATTTGCTCTCCCTCTAGAATATGTCCCGGACTTGCACGGCGAGGCGACACCAGCGGTCGGCGAAGGTAGAGAACTCCTCATTGGGCTTCATCTTCTCGTGGGCCAGATCCATAACAGAGAACTTGGGCCCTATCTGATCCTGATACCGCTGAATAAACTTCTCTTTCACCACTTTAAAATTCACAACTTGCTCTTGCGGGAGGGAGAAGAACCAATCCCGAGCCGGGTCTTCCAAAGACAGACCAAATAGACAAGCCATCAAATGTTGGTCGTGTCGAAACTGGGCCGACTCATAAATAAATTCCTTTAAGTGCACAAAGGGATTACTGACTCCACCATAACGGCAATATGCGGGAATTTACGAATGAGGTGGAAGTCGAAGATTTTGGAATGCGAATGGCACAAAAGAATATTTGGGATTAATCTTACGTTGAATTTTATCAAGCTGGCGTTGGGTTTGAGCAATCATCTCCTGGGTAGGGAGAGATCGAGAGAAATGCGAGCCAACTTGAGCAAGATATTGTGAACCTGGACCAGAATGATGGTATTGGGCCAGACGAGCGGATCCGGGCTAAGAAGAATAAGAGCTCATTCTGGGAGTAGAAGGATGTGCAGGCCTAGAAGAATCATGAATATAGGGACCCATTGGGCTAGCAACAACATGGGTAGAAGGAGTGGGCCCATTAAGAGAATAAGAAGGCCCACTAAAGGGAGGATGAGGCCCATTAAGTGAAGAAGAAGGCCTGTTATTAAAGGAAGAGGGCCCATTGAGAGAATAAGGCCTATTAAGAGAATGTGACCCATTAGAGGAAGATGGAAGCCCATTAAAGGATGCGGGCCCATTAAGATGATTGGCAATGAGTTTTTGGGCCTGGGCCGGGTCCATTTGGCCAATAAGAGATGATATGTGGGCCAAGATATTGGCTTGTTCATCTAACGGGTCGACGAGGCCGCGAGGAGATGGGCCCGCGGGGGAAGAGGAATCCACGCGGGAATAGGAAGATGAAGGAGGATAAGGGTAATGTATAGGAAAAAAATGGGACTCCATGAGGGCAAATGGAGACTTTATACATGGAAATCAAGGAAATATAATGAGGGAAGTAAGGGCTCAGAGAATAAGGAGGGGGACTGACTCAATAATGCAAAAGAAAAAAAAAGGACCTAGGACAATGAGACTAGATAATGGACACACAAAATGGGCTAGCCTAAATGGGACTAACAACAAAACTTATATGGATGATGGGGGATGCAACACAACACACCACAAATGGGCTTAGACCAGCCCGAACAATACAAACAATATGAAGGCTTTCACTCAAGTCAAACAAGGTTGATATGATGTGAAATAGTTTATTGTCAAAGTTTTGGTGAGCCTTTTAAATGTTTTAAATTAAGATTAGTTCCCTCAAGATAGGTATCCTATAGGGAATAAGGTCCAAACTTTGGGTTGACTAAGGCTAACTCCCTCACAACGTATGCAAATGCAAAACTATAGGGTGGGAAGGTACAACCGGCCCGGCGTTCGTGTGGGAATCCACGGCTCGCGGGGACTTACAGAGGTCCCTAATAAGATCACCTAGTCGAGCCCAAGGAATATGGGAGCGAGAGGATCACATATCAAGGGGGAATGTAACTACAATATGTAAATATGCATGATCCTATGTGCACCGGAGTGCATGCAATTCTAGCCTAAATCTAGCAGATCAAGACAATAATAAAACTATGCAAGCATAACCAAATGCATGAAAAATGTAAGACAATATGAATAACAATAATGTAAGACCAGAACAGGGACAACTAGGTACTAGAAGATAAGAAAAATCATAAAAGAACAGCGTACCTTTGTGTTTGCCCCACGACCTACAAGTGGACTTTATGCATAAAATGCAAAAATGAAGGCAAGTTTTAACAATGCAAATGGAGTCCAATGCATGCAAATGACAGATGGGTGCAATGATAATACGAAAGACTATGCAATGGAACTAAAAAATAATCTAAACAAACTCTAGAAGGCAATTTAAATCAGCAAAGAAAACATGCCTGTGAATCTATCCTGAATCTGCCAACAGACCAAATGTAGATAATGTAAAAATGGAGGCACTTTTTAAATATTCAAATGATGTCCAAATGATGCAAATTTTGTTTGGATGTAAAGATAATATAAAGGGCAACACAATGCAATTAAAATCAGCCCAATCCGATGTCAGGAGACAAAGTTATGCATGAATGAACAAGGCCCCTGTGAGCAGTGCGCCTATCCTATCAGAACCATGAGAAGGTCACTGGATGACCATTTTTAATATAGTAGCGGTCTACTGGAAGACCGCCAAGGTCCTGGAATAGCCGCTAAAAGGGCTTGGCAGCCCTTCGATAGACCGCGTCTCCCTGACAGACCCGAGACTGGACAGAACAGTAGAAAAATGGGGAGAAGACTACCCGGACATGCATAAACACCCACCCAACTTGCAGGAGACTAAAAATATAACGTGATGGGCACTAGGTGTCCCACCGTGATCGCCAAAAAACTAGGATGTAGATAGATTAACATACCCCGCCCCGAACTAAACAATATATGACCAGGCATATACACATGAGATTGCATGAAAAATAAAGGGGCGATGAAGAAGAGGAACTTGACCGTGATCTTCACCAAGGTTCTACGGCACCAAAAGGATGGAGAAAGGATGAAGATGGCGCTGTGTACCTTGGAAAATGAAGAAGAAGACACGGCCTAATGGGAAGCTGCTACAACGTGATCACGCTTTGAAAAGGGGTGTAGGGAACCGATGTGGGTGACACCTCCTCGCCTTCCAGCCGGCTAGAAAGCAAGGGCCTCACGTTCTATTAATAGTCTCCTGCAAAACAAAGCCAAAAAAAAGAGAGAAAACCCATTAGAATGTGAAGTGTAGCATATGTCCCGAAATGATAAAGTTGTATGAAAGAAAGGGGGAGAACGCACCGGGGGAGGGTTTTTAACCCCTATGAATGGGTGCAAAAAAGAGGTGGGAGTGTTGTGCATGCTTAGGATTTGAAATCACGAGAAATGATTGAGAGATCAGAGAGAAAAGTGTTGTGCAAAACAGAGAAAAATGCAGAAACGTGCAAAAAACTGTGCCAAGACTAAGTGTGGAGACAGTGACGATTCGCTAAAAGTAGGAGAGGAGGACTAAGTGTGGAGATGAGGAAAATAAGCCCAAAGAGATGGAAATGAAAGAAGATACTCTCCTCTTCAATATGGAGTCGAAGAAGGACGAAGAGGATGAAGCATGACTCCACCCCGAGCCGACGAAGAGCGTCCCGTCGCACAGGTTCAAAAGATGTGCAGGACACCCAGAAACTATGACAAAATCAGAAAAGTTAGGGCAAAGAAGAGAGGGTAAATGATGACCCATTAAAGCCCAAATAGATGGAATGGAAAGCTAATACTTCCCTCAAGCCTGGGGTCGAAGAGTTGAGTCGACAATCCAGCATGGCTTCGCCCCAGGTCGAAGAAGAGCACCCCGTCACGCAGGCGAACTGGGTAGATTTATATAGAAATCTATAGGAACCCAAAAGTTTCTATCGAGATTGCAGGAGATAAGTCCGCCAAATCTCGAGATCTCTGGATCAATCTCAAGATAATAGTCAAGATAAGAGGTAGGAAGAAATGGGACTCTTTTTAGTGGAAGGGTCTGGAAGATATTAGCTCTGGAAGGTGGCCTTGGAGCCTAATATCGAGGAGTCGGTGTTACACAAAAATGACTAAAACCAGATATTTCGCCCATGATTCCCATGAATATACTCCACTAAAATCTGGGTTATATGGCTCAAACTTGAGATAATAGTGGGGAGAAGAGACAGAAACAAACGGGAAGTGATTTGGTGGAATATTCTTGAAGATAGAGCCTGGAGAGGGGGATTTCTGTAGCCTATCTAAGAGCAGCCGAACTAGGCCCATCAGGACTGAACGAGGCTCAGCTCATCCAAGTGATAGCCCCACAGGGCCCACTTAGGCTAAAAAGCCCAATAAGGATTACTCGGGATCCCACCCTTCCTCGGTGGCCCTTAGGCTCGGAGGGCCTGAGCGTCAGAACGGAGGAAGACCCATGTCCGAGGTATCCCATCATCGGGATAGAGGCAAGCGCCCTGCGCCCACTCCGACCTGACTTCATCCGAGCTATGCCTATCGCCCGGACAGGGCTGGTACCCTTTATGCTCGGACCGACTGACGAGTGCTTATCCACGCAGTCGTTGAAGAGCCCTTCATGAGTAGGAGTTTTTGAGGATAAAGGATCCATGATCCCTCAAGGCCATGAAGAGCCCACGATGAGGACGTAACGATCCCATGATGAGGATGTCACTCCCGCCTGAAACTCCTCAGCTTACAGGACTCATAAGGTGAGCACACTATATAAACCAGGGATTCCCTCCAGTGAAAGGTAAGGGCAGTACACACCTAAAAACCCCTGAGCAGGAACCACTTCACCACCTTGGTGTTGGGGGATCTCGTGCACCTCTTTCTACCTCCCTCCATATCTTCCACCATTGCTCTACTGACTTAGGCATCGAAGGGTTTTCCCCAGGTAACCATCCATGGGCCTCCTGATCCGTTTTCCTTTCTCTGTAGTTCACTTTTCGGTGATCATCCTACCAGCTCAGGATAAGCACGAGATCACGCCCCTTCATCTGGCGTCGTCTGTGGGAAACGACCAAAGAGCCAGGATGGTGCGAAGAAGTTCAGGGAGGAGGTCCGCCGGTGACAGGGGAAAGGCCATGGTGGCGGCGGGGGGAGGCCCCTCTCAAGCCTCCCAAAACCCCCCCTCCGGTGCCAGCACTCCCACCGACGGACAGCCCCCTCCCCCCGTGGAAGGGCTGCCACCCCCTCCCCCCGCGGCAGGGCTGCCGCTTAACGGCGTCGCTGACGCCTTCCAAGCCCTCAACACGAAACTGGACGTCCTCGTGGAACTCATGAGGACCCAGGCGGCCAGGGATGGAAGGTCATGCGCCCCTCCGGAGAGCCCTCCCCACGAGAACGTGTCCCAGCACACCGCCGGAGGCCGCTTCACCCTCCGAGGGCAGTGGCTTATCCGCAACAAAGTAGGAGGACCCTTGCAAGCCCCCCCTCCGGAGCAAGAGGCTTCCTCCACGCCGAAGCGGGGTATGCATGAGGCACGCCGTCCCCTCCCGGAGATCGAAGTCCCCAGGGAGCGCCAGGACAGCTTGCCGTCACGCCCCCTCAGCCCTACGGCGCAGCGGCAGCCGGAGCTATCCCTCCGACTGCGAGAATTCGAGAGGCGTTTTGTAAAGCAGGAGCGCGCCCTACGAGCCCTGCAGAAGACCACTCCACCAGAGGACGAGGAGATATCCCCGTTCTCTGACCATATCTTGAAGGTAGAGGTATCTCCCAGAGCCTCCATCCCGACCTTCAAGCCCTACGACGGCCAGGGTGACCCGGCCGACCACTTCGACAGCTTCAACACCCTGATGACCCTTTATGGAGCGTTCGACGCCATCAAGTGCCGAGCCTTTGCGACCACCTTGGTCCAAGACGCCCAAGCATGGTTCCGGGCCCTCGCCCCCGGATCCATCCGAGACTTCAAGCAATTCGGGCGAGTACTCAAGGAGAGTTTCACCGGCAGCGGGGCTTTTGGCCCTTAAACAGGCGCAAGGGGAGAAGCTTCGGGCCTACATTATCCGATTCAAATCGGAAGCCCTGAGGATCCCCCGCCTGGACGTCACCTCGGCCATAACCGCACTGATCGGGGGTACCCGCGACAAGAACCTCCGCCTCGAGCTTGTCCTCCACCCTCCCTCGACCCTTGCCGCGCTAGTGACTCTGGCATTGCGCCACGCCGAGTGCGAAGAAGTGCTCAGCGCATGCAGGGACGCAACCGGCTCGGGTCGGGAGGGGGACAAGAAGCGGGCACCTGAGCCAAGCTCGGGCCAAGGAAAAAGGCGGAACCGGGATTGGGAACGCAAGGATCCGTCACGGAAGTACGAGCGGTACACTCCCCTAACCGCTCCAGTGTATGAGATATATGAAGACATCAAAGGCTCGGGCCTCCTCCGCCAACCCGAGCCAATGAAGTCAAAGAACCGCAGTCGCAGCAAGCATTGCCTATTCTACAGCGACCACGGGCATCACACCGGCGACAGCCATCAGCTCCAGGACGAGATCGAGCGTCTCGTTCGTCAGGGGCACCTCTCCCGGTTCGTGGCCGGGCACCAGGAAGACCGAGGTGCCCTAGAGGAAGTCGACAACGCCCCCCGAGGGGTCCACATCAACGTCATCGCCGGAGGAGTTGCATCAGGAGGAGACAGTGGCCGAGGAAGGAAGTGTCATGCTGAGCGGGCGAGCCAAGCCATCGAGCCTCCCAGGGCCCCGCCGAGTGAGCCCCAGGTCATAGTCTTCTTCGACCAAGACCTGGAAGGGCTAAGCACCCAGCATGACGACGCCCTAGTCATATCGGCCACAATAAACCATTGTAACGTAGATAGAATTCTAGTCGACAATGGAAGTGCCCCTGATGTATTATCCTATGAGTGTTTCCTTAAGATGGGGGAGGATCCGTCTAAACTCTGCCCGATCCGAACCCCCCTGTGCGGGTTCAATGGCCAGGCCACTTATCCCGAGGGAGCCCTAAGCCTGCCAGTTACCCTTGGCACCCCACCCAAAACCGTTACGGTCATGGTGGACTTCATAGTGGTCAAAGGTATGATAGCATACAACGCAAACTTTGGCCGGAGAATCTTCAGCCGAACGAAAGCGGTGCCTTCTACCTATCACCAAAAGATGAAGTTCCCCACCAAAAATGAGTTGGGGGAAGTCCGAGGCAACCATGCCATGGCCAGAAGGTACTACAATATCTCGGTTGAAGCCACAAGGCCGGACGGGAAGAACAAGGGCCCCCGGGAAGTCAAGGAAAAATCCGCAACCGCCGAGCCTGGAGGCGAATTGCTAGCGATTTTCCTAAACGACGACTCGACCCTAGGAGTAAAGATCAGAGCCGACCAAACATCTGAGGTGCAACAGCAATACAAGAAGTTTCTTTCCGCGTACATCCGGGTCTTTGCATGGTCTGATGATCAACTCCCCGGGATACCGGAGGAGACGGTGAGGCATAAGCTCAACGTCGACCCAGCCATGAAGCACGTGCAACAACACAGAAGGAAGCACGCACCAGGGAAGCAGGCGATTATCAAGGAGCAAGTCACCAAGGGGCAAAAGACTGGCCTTTTTAGACCGGTCCTGTACCCGACGTGGCTAGCTAACGTCGTCCTGGTGCCAAAAGCTTCGGGAAAGTGGCGGATGTGCGTGGACTTCACCGACTTGAATAAGGCTACCCCAAAGGACTGCTATCCCTTGCCGAGCATCGACCAACTGGTTGACTCAACCTCGGGCAATGAGATACTCAGCTTCCTATATGCCTATTCAGGTTACCATCAGATCAGGATGCACCCCGAAGACATCGAGAAGGCCGCCTTTATCACCGACTTCGGCGTACACTGCTACACCCAGATGCCTTTCGGGTTGAAGAGTGCTGGAGCCACGTACCAGAGGCTGGTCAATCATATGTTCGAGGGACAGCTCGATCAGAACATCGAGGCCTATATCGACAACATGCTCATGAAAACCCCCAAGGCCGAGGACCACTTCACCGACCTAGCGGAAACCTTCGACACCCTCCTGAAGTACAACATGAAGCTCAATCCTGCCAAGTGCGCCTTCGGAGTAAGGTCCGGGAAATTCTTGGGCTTCTTAGTCACCCAGCGTGGGATCGAGGCCAACCCCGACAAGGTCCAGGCCATCCTGGACATGCGCCCACCCACCTGCATCAAAGATGTTTAACGCCTTACCGGGCGCGTTGCCACGCTCAGCAGATTCCTGTCCCGTGTGGCTGAACGATGCCTACCCTTCTTCAAACTGTTGAGGGGGCCTAAAATGGCATCTGCTACATTCGCGTGGGATGAGAAATGCCAAAAAGCGTTCGCCAAGCTTAAGGAGTTCCTAGCTTCCCCACCGGTGCTTTCCAAGCTCGTATCAGGAGAAACCTTGCATCTCTATGTCTCGGCGACTCCATCCACAGTTCGCTCGGTCCTAGTCAGAAATGACTCAGGAATCAAGAGACCGGTCTACTACACCAGCAAGGTGCTCAACGAGGCTGAGAAAAGGTACCCCGCAATCGAGAAACTCGTGCTAGCGTTGGTTACCTCGGCCAAGCACCTCCGACCCTATTTCCAAGGGAACTCCATCACCGTGCTGACCAGCGAACCATTGAAAAGGATCCTCGCTCACCCTGAAGTCTCGGGATGCCTCGTCAAGTGGGCCATCATGCTCGGGGCCTATGATATATCATATCGGCCTCGCTCGGCTATCAAAGGCCAGGCGCTCACTGACTTCATCGCCGAGAGCACCATCCCGACTGAAGAAAGATCTCTGTCCGCGTCCGGGCCAACCTGGGAACTGTTCGTCGACGGATCTTCCAACTTGGCCGGGAGCGGCGCCGGGATTCTCCTGAAGTCCCCCGAAGGAGCGGAGCTACAGTACGCCCAGAAGTTCAACTTCCAAGCATCTAACAACGCTTCCGAGTATGAGGCCCTCATATCGGGAGTCCGCATGGCCCGGCGGTTAGGGGCTGAGCGAGTCAGGATTCACAATGACTCCCAACTGGTCGATAGCCAGGTCAACGGCGATTATGAAGCTCGAGAAGCACCGATGATCAAATACCTCCAACTGGTCAAGACTGTGGCACAACAGTTCGAGAGTTTTGAGGTAGTCTGAATAGCTCGGGAGGAAAACTCCCGAGCGGATGCCCTCTCTCGGCTGGCCTCCTCTCTTGACCCCGAGGGTACTCGATCAGTCCTTCTCGAAGAGCTAGAGCTACCGAGCATCGATTCAGAGCTCCTAGCTGTTGACTCAGCCTCCCCAAGCGACTGGCGTACCCCCTATCTATCGTGGCTTCAAGACTCTCAGGAGCCTCCCGACCCTCAGGAAGCCCGAAGATTGAAGTATCAAGCTCGGCGATTCGTCACTCTGGATGGTGCTCTCTACCGGAGATCCTTCTCCGGCCCTCTCTTGAAGTGCCTCAGCACCGACGAAGCCAACCAAGCGATTGAAGAAGTTCACGAAGGTCTGTGCGGAGCGCATTTAGGGGGAAGGTCGCTCGCCAGGATCTTGCTACGGCAAGGTTATTGGTGGCCCACCCTGCAGCGCGACTACTCGGCCTACACACAGCAGTGTGACCGCTGCCAGCGATTTGACCACTTGGTCCATCAGCCAGCAACGGAGCTCATCACCCTAGCCGAGCCTTATCCTTTCGCTCGCTGGGGAATCGACATCCTCGGGCCGTTCCCCACGTCCCAGGCCCAGAAGAAGTTCATCATCGTCGCCATCGATTACTTCACTAAGTAGATCGAGGCCGAAGCCACAGCAAGGATCACCGAGACAGTCGTCTGGAATTTCATCTGGAAGTCGATCATCTGTCGTTACGGCATCCCCTGGGTGATAGTAAGCGATAACGGTCGGTAATTTGATTCTCGTTATTTCCGAGACAGGTGCGCCGACCTTAACATTTGCAATCACTACACTTCAGTCGCCCAACCTCAGGCTAACGGGCTGGTCGAAAATGACAATAAGACTATCTTAAAAGGCATCAAGACTAGGCTCGGCAAAGCCAAGGGCAACTGGCTTGAGGAATTGCCGAACGTACTTTGGTCACACAGAACGACTCCCAGAACAGCAACCGGTGAAAGCCCCTTTCAGCTGGTATACGGCACCGAGGCCGTGATCCCGTTGGAGATTGGCAACCCCTCCCTCCAAGTCATCTGCCTCTCGTCCGAGGCAAACGACCAGAAACTGCTCGAAAACCTCGACCTAGCAGATGAAGTCCGAGATATTGCCAGCATCAGAGCAACGGAATACCGACGCCGCCTCACTCGATACTACAACGCCAAAGTCCGAGATAGACACTTTCAACCGGGAGACTTCATCCTCAAAAAAGCCGAAGCCTCTCGACCACTTGGGGCGGCGGGCAAGTTATCCCCTAATTGGGAAGGCCCCTACCAAGTGGTCAAAACGCTCAGAAAAGGAGCATACCATCTATCCACGATGGAAGGAGAGCTCATCCCTCGGACCTGGAACGCGACTACATTACGCAAGTTCTACTTCTGAGTACTGAGCATTGTGCAAGCGACATGAGATAAAACAAAAGGCTCCTCTCTTTTATTTAAACAACCCGCTTGTACATCAGGAAGGCCGAAGCCAAGAAAATACATGTCAAAAAAGCAAAAAATCTAACTGACGCCGTTGTATGAGCCCATCACTCGGCTGACTCGGATGACCTCCCTGCGTCCAGCCACTGACTCTGCCTCGTGTAGAAACTGGCTCGGATAAAGGATAGTCGACCCCATTGGCTCGGGTAGCTCGAGACAAAGGTGACAGAGGGATTAGGAAAGAGAAGGCTACCTTCCACTACCAAAAAAAGCGGGATTTCAGACGGATGTTTCAGACGGAAAGTTTTCTGTCTTAAAATCCGTCTGTATTTGTGACGGATTAGTTTCCGTCACAAATTCCGTTGTTATTAAGGACACACCAGACTCCCTCTGAAGATCCGTCTATAATTATAGACGGAATATATTCCGTCTTTATATACGTCGCAAATTTGGGACGGATATTTCGACGGAAATAATCCGTCTGAAATTTCAGACGGCATTGAGTTCCGTTCGTATTTCCGTCGGAAAATTCCGCCTTTCCCGCCTCTTCCACCCGGCCCCATTTCCACCCCCCCACTCTCCCTCTCACTCTCTCCTTCCTCTGCCCTCTGCTTGCGGTCGTCGCCGCAGGAGCCGTCTTCGCCGCCGGAGCCGCCATCCTCGCCGTAGCCGGAGGCCCCGCCATCCTCGCCGTCACCGGAGACCCCGCCGTCCTCGCCGTCCTTGCCGTCGCCGCCATTCGCCAACCTCCCTCCCTCTCACGGTCGTGGTCGTGGTCGCCGTCGCCGCCATCATCCTCTTCCCACGGTCGCCGTCGCCGCCGGCCGGTAAGTGGCCTCCCTCTCCCTCTCTCTCTCCCGATCATGTTCCCCTCCCTCAATCCCTCTCCCTCTCCCCTGTCCGGCTCCCTCACTCCCTCTCCCTCTCCCCTCTCGCGCTCCCTCACTCCCTCTGGCCGCCCTCCCCCACCCCCTCCACTGCCCTCTCTCCCCTGTCCGGCTCCCTCACTCCCTCTCCCTCTCCCCTCTCGCGCTCCCTCACTCCCTCTGGCCGCCCTCCTCACTCCCTCTCCCTCTCCCCTCTCGCGCTCCCTCACTCCCTCTGGCCGCCCTCCCCCACCCCCTCCACTGCCCTCTCTCCCCTGTCCGGCTCCCTCACTCCCTCTCCCTCTCCCCTCTCGCGCTCCCTCACTCCCTCTGGCCGCCCTCCCCCACCCCCTCCACTGCCCTCTCTTCCCCTGTCCGTGGCCCCTCTCCCCCTCGCATTATGATGCTGTTCTTGTAAAATCTAGTTTGAACATTAGGTGGATGTATTTTAATTTGTAGAATCTATCTAAAAACTTGTTGGAGTGAGATATCGCAAATTTCGAAAATAGACTCAGTTTGAACATGTCTTATTCTCCTCCAAAAATCTATCAGGGCGCATAAGTCAAGATCTTAATCTACATTTGATTAAAATGATAGAGATGTCAGATATTTTAATGAGTAGAATTTTAAAACTCATCCCCACAAATCCAGCCAAACTCCACCTAACGGAGTCATAGATAATTTGGACCCGTGGCCTAAGTGACCGTCTCACTCCCTGCCCAAATTGGCCACTGTGAACAATTTCACATCACTTGGGATCTCCCTGGGTAGCTTCTTCCTGATTAATTTGGACTGAATTAGACTGGGGAGACTCGTCGGACCCACGGAGACTGATTTGGACTGAACAACCATGGGTTTAGTTTAACGATACACAGGTTATTTTTTTTAAAAAAAATAAATCGCTTGTGTGAAATGCTACACATGTTCCTAGTCTTGCCCCGGACAGAACTTGATGATAGCTGCATTTTTCCTTTCCCGGGCATGTGACATTCTAAACGCAATAAATAGCCAGAGTTTACAAGAACACCATCAAAGAACCTTCATTCAATCAACAATCATTAATTTTTAGTTCAGATGGTATGCAGGAAAGTGAAGTTCCAACTTCTGATCCGAGAAACAATGTCCTTTTTGGAGTTGACATTGATAACCCTCTTGGGATACCAATGCCTAGTGATCCTTTACTAGCAAAAAATATAAGCTCTGGCAAAGACTATCAGACTAATCTCACTTCAAACAACATTATTTCCAATTCCAGTGGCTCCAAGGAAACTCAAGCAGAATTCTCAACATCAATTGTTTCTCAATCTTTTGGGGTTCCAGATGTGGCATTTAATTCTAGTGACTCCACTAATGATAGCAGCTTTTTGATTGGTAGATCAATAGATATCACTCGGTCTTCGGGCAATGATGAGTTGAAGTAGGATCTTGCTCGACTGTTCAGCATACAGAGGAGAGGGGGGAGCTCTGTGGGAGGGGGGTGGAGCTTGGTGGGACGGGGAGCTCCGTGGGAGGGGGGAGGGGCATCCGAGAGGGTTCCAGTGGGGGGGAGCTCATTGGGAGGGGGGAGGGGCATCCGAGAGGGTTCCAGTGGGGGGGGAGCTCTGTGGGAGGGGGGTGGGAGGGGGGGAAGCTCTGTGGGACGTGGAGCTCGGTGGGAGGGGGGAGGGGCATCCGAGAGGGTTCCAGTGGGGGGGAGCTCAGTGGGAGCAGGAGGGCGGGTGGGAGGAGGGGGAGCTTTGTGGGAGGGGGGTGTCATGTCTCGAGTGGCTCGACAGGCCGAGTCGCAGACCGTTGAACCAGCTCGGAAGCTATAACTCAGTTCTGAGCGGGGTTAGTTAAATTAGATATCCCTGTTGCATTTTTTTAGTTAGTGGCTGATGGATTAGTTGTTAGTTAGTGGTTGATGGATTAGCTGGAGTCATGTCTAATCGGATGCAATCTTTGGAGTCCAACTTCGAGAAATTTGAATCCCAAAATTCTCTGTCTGCTGTGGCTGATATTCCTGGTTATTTTCGCCATAAGTTGCACGAGTTCCCTAAATTTGATGGGAGTTATGACCCAGCTGAATGGCGATTCAAAGCTAATCGCTATTTTTACTGTAATAATGTTCCGGATACGCAACGAGTTACTATAGCATCTTATTATTTGGATGGAGAGGCCTTACAGTGGTTTTGGCATTTCTCTAGCTCTAAAGAATCTGTTTCTTGGCATGACTTTTTAGCTGGGTTAGAGTCACGGTTTGGTGCAGTTTCTTCTGTGGATTCTCATGGGCAACTGAGTAAACTCAGACAAGTGGGTACAGTAGCTGCGTATCAATGGCAATTTGAGACCATGTACAATAGAATAACTGGACTTTCTGAGAAGCATTTGCTGGGTGTTTTTCTGAGTGGTTTACGAGAGGATCTTGCCTGTGAAGTTCGCTCCTTCATGCCCCATTCCTTATCACATGCTATGGAGTTGGCAAGAATTCAAGAACAAATGTTTACTGCCAGACGCCGAGCTTCACCACACTTTATCTTCTCAGCACCGTAGACACTGAAACCTTTTACTCCAAACTCTCAGCCAGCATTCTCCCCTAAAGGAGTAAACCCACCAGTTAAAAAGTTATCTACACAACAGTTGCAGGAACGAAAGGCTAAAGGCCTATGTTATAATTGTGATGATAAATGGCTTCTAGGCCACACATGCCAACCTCATAAACTTTTTTTACTGTATCTTATTCCGGATGATAGTGATTTTGCTCCTTTAGACGGTGTGGATCCAGAACCCTTCATTGAATTCTCTCCTGTCATACAACCCTCTCTGTCAGCTCAATATGTTACTCACTTAGCATCACCGGGCACATTGAAAGTATTAGGGAAAATGGGTACCATGTCTGTCCTGGTTTTGATTGACAATGGGAGCACCCATAATTTTTTGGACCCCCATGTTGTAAAGAAGTTGGGATTATCTGTGACAAACTTTGATTCCCACCCTGTCAAAATAGCTGCAGGTCTCCAAATCTCTTCACAGGGTTGGTGTCCTGGAGTTAACCTTAAGATGCCTGGCATGTAATTTACTTTAGACTTTTTAATTCTTCCTCTTGGCAGTGTTGATGTGATCTTGGGGAATACTTGGCTCTAGTTACTTGGATATATAACCCTAAACGTTTCTCAAATGTCCATGAAGTTTTCCTTGAATGGTCAGGATTTCATATTACAAGGGCTTCTTAACCCTTCCACAAGTATTGTTTCTGCTAAAACAATATCTGCTGACCTTCCTAAATCCCAAAGCATCTATTCTTTACACTTGTTTTCCTTGGAAGCTTCGGATATTTCATCTACTTCTTGTGGGTTTACTGGGACTTCTTATTCTCAAGACATTTCCAGCATTCTAGAATAGTATTCAGCAGTTTTTTCTGAACCTCATGGCTTACCCCCATCCAGACCTTATGACCATCGGATTCAACTACTAGATGAAACAAAGCCAGTTTGTCAACCTTCTTATAGACATTCACCTCTACAGAAGACGATTATTGAGCATCAAGTCAAGGACCTACTCTCCCTCTCTCATGTGCAATCAAGCACATGCCCTTTTTCTGCTCCAGTGTTATTAGTTCAGAAAAGGGATGGCTCATGGAGAATGTGTGTAGACTACCGAGCTCTGAATCAAAACACTGTTAAAGACAAATATCCCATACCCTTAGTAGACGATTTGTTGGATGAATTACATGGGTCCAAGTACTTTTCCAAGCTGGATTTGAGATCGGGTTATCATCAAATTAGAATGCATCCTGATGATGTTTACAAAACTGCCTTTAGAACACATGAGGGACACTATGAGTAGACAACCAATTGTATGCTAAAATGTCTAAATGTGTGTTTGGGGTCAGAGAAATTGAGTATCTTGGCCACATTATTTCAGAAAAAGGGGTTGCTATGGACATGTCTAAACTACAAGCCATTTGTACTTGGCCTGTACCCTGGTCTGTGAGGGCTTTGAGAGGATTCTTAGGGCTTACAGGATACTACAGAAAATTTATTAAAAACTATGGTCTTATTGCTGCACCTCTGACCAGTCTTCTTAAGAAGGACAGTTATAGTTGGAGCCCATCTTCTCATCAAGCCTTCTTATAGCTTAAAGAGGCTATGTCAACTGCCCCAGTTCTTGCCTTGCCTGATTTTTCAGAAACTTTTGTAGTCGAGTGTGATGCTAGTGGAACTGGCATGGGAGCAATTCTCATGCAAAAAGGACGTCCTACCATTCTTGAGGCCGTACATGCTCCACTGAGGTTGAAAGTGATCCCATTTGAACCTTGTCTTATGATGATAAGAAGATATAGAGAAATGGAATGACCACATATCTTAAGTAGTACATATATACAAAGATGTGGATAAATGCAAAGAAATCAGAATTCTCTATAGCAATAGGTAAATACCCAAAAAATTCGTTTTGTGATTTAAAACTTTGTGGATTTTAATTGCATGTAAATATAATTTTAAATCTGATTTTAATAGAAATTTGATGTTAATTTAGCTCAAAAATGTAGATTGTTTTGCTTCGATGTTATTCATTTGAAAATTTTTGTAATTTGGGTATTATTTAATTTGATATGTGCATAATGATAATTACGTTGTTATTTAATTTTATGTTATATAAATGCATGGGGTATTCCCTGTGAGTTGAGGTGCGTGGGTGCGACCTAACATTACACGCACCTCAGGAGAGCGCGTTAAAACCGTGTCAATGTGCCTTCCCGTTCAAGACTTTGGGATTGATATGTATGTTCTCATTTATTTATGAGAATGTATATATCTACCTCAAAGTCTTGAATTGTCCCGTTTGGACAGTCTGTGAATGTTTGATCGCACTTAGGCAGTCATTTACTATATATGTTTGTATGGTTTGTTGAGAATTTCGGTTGCGTCTCCTCACTCTTCTCTGATATACCATTATTGATTTTGAGTGTTTTCTTAACCACTTACTTGTAAGTGTTTAAGAAAATTTCAAAATCAATAAATATATTTGGTATATCGGAGAAGTGTGGGGAGATGATGCCGAAATTTTTAGCAAATCGTGCAGCACATATAGTAAGTGATTGTGCGATCAAACCTTCATGGATGGGTTAAAAAGTGATAATCTAATCAATATTCCTCTTCCAACTGCAAATGGTCTATGATGAACGATGTGAGGAAAGGGTCGGGTGTAATATTATGAGTAATGATTTGAAAGTTAGGATGTGTATTGTCATTTATTGGGTGCAGGCAAAATGTCGACAGATCGTTCATGGATGTATCGTAGAATAGTTGACCGGGTGGTGTCAGATGACTTTAAGCTTGGGGTTGAGAGTTTCATTCAATTTGCATTGGGGAATCCAAATGCAGCAATAGATCGCGACGGTCACATTCGTTGCCCTTGTTCAAGTTGTAGAAACTTGAGGTGGTGTTCAACATGGGATGTGCAACATCATTTGTACACGAAAGGGTTCGTGGATGGTTATACGAATTGGACGTGTCATGGTGAGCAATTCGGGAGGTATGATCCCGACAATATTGCAGGCACAAGTGGGTACGTGGATATGGTTGTAGATGCTGCTGGTCCTAGTTTTAATATTCACGATGAAGTGCCGAATAAGATAGCCGGAAGATTTTATGAACTACTTAGGGATGCTGATGAGCCGCTGTGGGATGGTTGTGAAAATCACACTCGATTGTCTGCAGTGTCACAGTTGTTGAACTTGAAATCTGAATTTCACATCAGTGAGACTTGTTTTGACCGTCTCCTCCTCTTGATCAAGAGTATGTTATCTCGAGACGAGAAGTTGCTAGAAACTTTTTACCGTGTAAAAAAGATGGTCAATGACTTAGGACTTGGATATGTGAAAATAGATGCATGTCCGAATCATTGTATGTTATATTACAAAGATGATGCAGATAAGATATCATGTTCAGTTTGTGGCCATGACAGATTCAAACCTAAGGGGGGGGTCAATTCAAAGGCAAAAGATGTACCTTACAAGGCGTTGCGATACTTCCCTCTTGTGCCTAGGCTGCAGCGACTGTATATGTCCTCAAAGACGGCTCGGCATATGACATGGCACACCGAAAGAGTACGTCGTGCCGATGATATAATCAGTCATCCTGCCGATGGTGAAGCTTGGACTCACTTTAGTCGTACTCATCTTGCCTTTTCAAGGGTGTCACGTAATGTTCGATTGGGTTTATGCACAGATGGCTTTAATCCATTCGGTGGTTCAGTGGCAGCTTATTCTTGTTGGCCAGTGTTCATGACACCGTACAACCTTCCGCCGCACATGTGCATGAAGCGAGAAAATCTGTTTTTGTCCCTAGTAATTCCTGGTCTAAAAAGTCCTGGAAAAAATTTGGACATATATCTCAGGCCGTTGATTGATGAGCTCAAAGTTTTATGGACTGATGGAGTTGTTACTTATGATGCATATAGGAAGAAAAATTTTATTATGAAGGCTGCACTGATGTGGACAATAAGTGACTTCCCTGCATATGGAATGCTATCTGGTTGGAGCACACATGGGAGGCTAGCATGTCCTTACTGTATGGAAGATATCAAATCATTTGTATTGAAACATGGGGGGAAAAGCTGCTGGTTTGATTGCCATCGGCGGTTGCTACCAAGTGACCATCCTTTTCGAAGGCAAAAAGACTCGTTTAAAAAAAATACTGTTGAAATGGATGAAGCTGACTTGCAACGGGTGTCGGGTCTACATATGGCGTCACGGGTGCACAATTTACCAGATGTAGTTCAATTGTCTGGTAGCACACGGCAACTCCCTAATTTTGGAAAGGATCACAACTGGGTCAAGAAAAGCATTTTTTGGGAATTACCTTATTGGTCAACTCTTCTTGTACGACACAATCTGGATGTCATGCATACCGAGAAGAATTTTTTTGATAATGTGTTCAATACGATCATGAATGTTAAAGGGAAAACAAAGGACAACGCCAAAGCACGTATGGATTTAAAGATGCTTTGTAGACGTCCAGAATTGGAACTACAAAGTGTCAATGGCAAAACTGTGCAGCCTAAAGCAACTTATGTGCTTCATGATACACAGATCAAGGAAGTATGCCAGTGGTTGAAACAACTGAGATTCCCAGATGGATATGCATCCAACATAGCCCGTTGTGTGAATGTTAATGAGGGGAAAATATATGGTATGAAAAGTCACGACTGTCATGTGTTCATGGAGAGGCTACTGCCCATTGCATTTCGTGATTTGTTGCCAAAGCAGATATGGGGAGCACTAGCTGAGATGAGTCAATTTTTAAGATTTTATGTGCATCTGAACTCAGACTTCGGGATGTACAAACTATCGAACAAGATGTTGTCACAACCATTTGCAAGCTAGAGAAGATATTTCCTCCGGCATTCTTTGATTCGATGGAGCACCTGGTAGTTCATTTGCCATATGAGGCTATCGTCGGAGGTCCAGTACAATTTCGATGGATGTATCCATTTGAGAGGTATGTGACAATTTTTGTTAACTTATAAGTCGTCCATAGCCGCTACATTTTGTTGCCATCTGACTTGTTGTTGTAGGTGCATGCATGAATTAAAAATGAAAGTTCGCAACAAGGCACAGGTGGAGGGTTCGATTGCTGAGGCATACATTCTTGAAGAAATTTCGAACTTCTGTTCTATGTACTTTGAGCCAGAGATTCAAACTCGTCGTACTCGACCTCCACGTAATGATGATGGGGGAGTGGATGAATCGTCCGATCGGCTCTCCATATTTAAACATCCTGGACGTGCGTTCGGACGTTGCTTGACTCGCACGCTCGAAGATAGAGAGTTGCACGCCGCTGAGATATATATTCTTTTGAATTGTCTCGAGATTGAACCTTATGTTGAGTAAGATATTAATTCACATTTCTAGCAACTCCATAAGTCTATACATCCTCAAAGTCTATACAACATTGACTTCACAAAGTCTATACATTGGCTTCCTCAAAGTCTATACATTGGCTTCCTCAAAGTCTATACAACATTGACTTCACAAAGTCTATACATTGGCTTTATCAATTTTTTTAATCATTTTTTTTACGGGGTGCTACATTTATATTGCAGACAATTTGATTCAGAATTAGCTGAAAAATGTCCAAATATCCAGGATGTGGAGATTGAAAAAGAACGCGACAAGTTTTTTTCCAAATGGCTAAGAAACCGAGTTAGTGTGAACTCTGAATATATATGTTTGTATTTACGTATGTTGAGGTAATTGTTATTATTTTAACTACTCTAATTTGAATATAGGTTGAACAAGGTCTCATTACTGATCAAAGAGTACAACAGATAAGTTATGGCCCCTCGAACCAGACACGTGCCTATCCGGGATATATTGTGAATGGATACAAATTTCATACAAGGGATTATGGGCGAAATAAGTCTACGATGAACAGCGGCGTATGTGTGAAGGGAAATTTATACAATGAAATGGAATTGGACTACTATGGTATTATTGAAGAAGTCTTAGAACTTCAGTATTTGGGACAAGACAATCATGTATATATATTTAAGTGTCAATGGTTTGATCCTAATTCTGTTCTACATGACACAAATTATGGGATTGTCAATGTCAAGCATAGGTTTAAACTTAAGACCTATGAACCGTTCATTTTAGCCGCACAAGCCCAGCAAGTGTACTATTCAAGCTATCCATCATCCAAGAATAGAGATTGGTGGGCAGTTTGCAGGGTTAACTCAAAACTCTTTCCCACTTATGAGTTAACTATGAGTGGAGATGTCTCAGAGGTTGCTCGTGCTAATATTATCAATCAGACGAAGTTGGCGTTGTCGGTTCCTCTAGGTTTAATATGGACGAATCTGATGAGCCACTGTCATTACGTACGCGAGATGGCGTGGAAGAAGTCGATCCGACGGAGCTAAATGTTGATGTTAGAGGGGAGGAAGAATCAGATGAAGATGAAGATTTTGAATCTCATGAGACTACTATGGATGACGAAGATGATGAAGTTGAGCTAGATATATCAACATGAGGGAGGCATGTTTTGATAATTTAGTAAGAAGATTCTTACTTTTAAGCATAATTTTAAATAACATTTGTCTAGCCTTATATAATTGTGGATTAATATGTATTAATTGTTTTGTTATTAATAAGGAAATGGTGCGAGGAGGTCGTAGTAGGGGTGGGAGGAGATCTAGCAGTGAGAGGGGCACTACTATCTCCTCGCTACCATCTTCTTCAGACACAGGTATATTTGATCAATAAGTTAGCTATATAAATATTTTATTTATTTACAAACTTAAAAGAATTTATTTATAGGTGCAAGTGTCGGCTCACCACCACTTGTACATACGCCACCACCTCCCGCTACAGGTATGTATATTTTAATTTAAATTCTTGAACATTTGTTCTACTTATGAAAATAAGTTCTTGCAGGTCTCAGTGGCCTCCCACCTGTTGTGCATACGCCACTCCCACCACCTTCCGCTGCAGGTATGTATATTTTAATTATATGTTCGCAATATTTGTATCACTCCACATGACAATAAATTCTTGCAGGTCTCAGTGGCAAAAAGACTCGAGGATCATGTATGTATATTTTAATTTAAATTCTTCAATATTTGTTCTACTTATGACAATAAATTCTTGCAGGTCTCAGTGGCCTCCCACCTGTTGTGCATACGCCACCCCCACCACCTCCCGCTGCAGGTATGTATATTTTAATTATATGTTCGCATTATATGTATCACTCCACATGACAATAAATTCTTGCAGGTCTCTGTGGCCTCCCACCTGTTGTGCATACGCCACCCCCACCACCTCCCGCTGCAGGTATGTATATTTTAATTATATGTTCGCATTATATGTATCACTCCACATGACAATAAATTCTTGCAGGTCTCAGTGGCCTCCCACATGTTGTGCATACGCCAACCCCACCACCTCCCGCTGCAGGTATGTATATTTTAATTATATGTTCGCAGTATATGTATCACTCCACATGACAATAAATTCTTGCAGGTCTCAGTGGCCTCCCACATCTTGTGCATACGCCAACCCCACCACCTCCCGCTGCAGGTATGTATATTTTAATTATATGTTCGCAGTATATGTATCACTCCACATGACAATAAATTCTTGCAGGTCTCAGTGCCCTCCCACCACCTCCCACTTGTACAGGGCCCACCCCCACCAGTCAGCCCCTTGACGATGTCGGCAGTTGTCACGAGGGAGGCACGACCCATGATAGACGTCGCCCGTGTTGGGTATCCGGGTAAATCTATAAGGTTATATTACATTAATTAGCCCTCAACTGTGTAATATGAATATTTTGACATTTGCAATTGCAGTATGAAATTTGAACCCCACGGCGCTGTCCATCATTCCACCGAACTCATGTTGGCACATGTGCCCGGGGCAGCTTCCACTTTCAGAGATTTTCCGATGTCCGTCCGCGATTCATTGTACAACATGTTCTTAGTAAGTAATTACGTCATTTAATTCAAGTATTTCCCAAAGTCTATTTACAACTTTATACTAAGTGTGAAAAGCAATTGATTTACAGCGGTCTTTTCAATTCACATGTGGACATGACGCGGCGAGATGTCGTCGTGCCTGGGAGTCTACTATGCTCTCAAGTTACAAGAGGAAAATACATGAGGCCCGAGCACACGCTAAAAAATTGAGTGGGGGGAGTGAAGACCGACAATTGTGGAAGGCGCATCGCCCTCTATGGATGAGGCAGGAGGATTGGGAGATATCTTGTGACCATTTTGCCGACCCCAAGTGGATAGAAAAGTCCGAAAAAGCCAAAGCAAACAGGGCGTCAAAACCAGGTTCAAATTTGCATACGAGTGGGTCCATCTCTTATGCGGCTCATAAACAAAAATTGGTAAGTAATATACCAATTTATCTTCTTACAATTTATCCCAATATTTGACTTTTTTTTACTATGAATTGTATAACAGGCTGTGGAGCTTAATCGACCTCCGTCGTTCCTCGAGGTGTTCGACAGAACACACAAAAAGAAGGGGACTAATGATTTTGTGAGTGACACAGCTAAGTCAGCAGCGGTAAGTTTATCTACATATGTAACTTGTACCGTTCATTTAAATCGGCATGTAATTCATATGAAATTGACTAGTTATTTTATTCAATTTGTAGGAAACATATAGCAAAGCAGTGACAGAGAAGTACGGGGAGGGAGACACGCAGCAGCCGGAGTTCGATCCGGTGGAGTGGGTGGCAGCAGCTGGCGTACCGAAGAAAGGCCGAATATATGGTTTTGGGGAGAGCCTAGACGCAAGCGCGGTGACATCAGCGTGTGCGAGTTCTAGCTATACTTCTTCCAGTGGCAGTGCCTTCACTATACCTTCCGTTGCCCCCAGCGCTTCTGCCAGCGACATGATGGACATGGTCCGATCGCAGATTTCTGATATGCAGCGGCAGCAGCAGCATTTCCAGCAAGAGATCTCTAGCCAAGTGTCAGTATTCTTGCAGGCAATTAGTGGCCTCCTCTCCCAGAGCGGAATGGTCCCTCAGAAATCAACAACCACCACAGCACAGCCCGCACAGGTGAGTCTCTAGCCAAGTTTTTATTTTGATGGAATTACTCAATTATGTTCATTATTAATTTTAAAACTCATTTACTTCAGAATAATTGAGAAAATCCGGGGGTCTAAAATTTGAAATACCGGTCAGACGGCCGTGCCAATCATTCCAACGCGACCGGGGAGATGAAAGTGACTTGACAGAACTGACGGAATCCAAATCGGATGCCCAGTTTGATCTCGGCGCTAAAAGTTCAGTTTTAAAATACACTTAGTTTAAATGAACTACCAGGTCGGGTCCGGGGGTCTAAAATTAGAAATACAAGTCGGACGGCCATGCCGATCATTCAACGCGACCGGGGAGATGAAAGTGACTTGTCAGAACTGACGGAATCCAAATCGGATGCCCGGTTTGAGCTCGGCACTCAAAGTTCAGTTTTAAAATAAACTTAGCTTAAATGAACTCCCAGGTCAGGTCCGGGGGTCAAAAACTTGAAATACAAGTCGGACGGCCGTGCCGATCATTCCAACGCGACCGGGGAGATGAAAGTGACTTGTCAGAACTGACGGAATCCAAATCGGATGCCCGGTTTGAGCTCGGCGCTCAAAGTTCAGTTTTAAAATACACTTAGTTTAAATGAACTACCAGGTCGGGTCCGGGGGTCTAAAATTGGAAATACAAGTCGGACGGCCGTGCCGATCATTCCAACGCGACCGGGGAGATGAAAGTGACTTGTCAGAACTGACGGAATCCAAATCGGATGTCCGGTTTGAGCTCGGCACTCAAAGTTCAGTTTTAAAATAAACTTAGCTTAAATGAACTCCCAGGTCAGGTCCGGGGGTCAAAAACTTGAAATACAAGTCGGACGGCCGTGCCGATCATTCCAACGCGACCGGGGAGATGAAAGTGACTTGTCAGAACTGACGGAATCCAAATCGGATGCCCGGTTTGAGCTCGGCGCTCAAAGTTCAGTTTTAAAATAAACTTAGTTTAAATGAACTACCAGGTCGGGTCCGGGGGTCTAAAATTGGAAATACCGGTCGGACGGCCGTGCCGATCATTCCAACGCGACCGGGGAGATGAAAGTGACTTGTCAGAACTGACGGAATCTAAATCGGATGTCCGGTTTGAGCTCGGCGCTCAAAGTTCAGTTTTAAAATACACTTAGTTTAAATGAACTACCAGGTCGGGTCCGGGGGTCTAAAATTGGAAATACAAGTCGGACGGCCGTGCCGATCATTCCAACGCGACCGGGGAGATGAAAGTGACTTGTCAGAACTGACGGAATCCAAATCGGATGCCCGGTTTGAGCTCGGCGCTCAAAGTTCAGTTTTAAAATACACTTAGTTTAAATGAACTACCAGGTCGGGTCCGGGGGTCTAAAATTGGAAATACAAGTCGGACGGCCGTGCCGATCATTCCAACGCGACCGGGGAGATGAAAGTGACTTGTCAGAACTGACGGAATCTAAATCGGATGTCCGGTTTGAGCTCGGCGCTCAAAGTTCAGTTTTAAAATACACTTAGTTTAAATGAACTACCAGGTCGGGTCCGGGGGTCTAAAATTGGAAATACAAGTCGGACGGCCGTGCCGATCATTCCAACGCGACCGGGGAGATGAAAGTGACTTGTCAGAACTGACGGAATCCAAATCGGATGCCCGGTTTGAGCTCGGCGCTCAAAGTTCAGTTTTAAAATACACTTAGTTTAAATGAACTACCAGGTCGGGTCCGGGGGTCTAAAATTGGAAATACCGGTCGGACGGCCGTGCCGATCATTCCAACGCGACCGGGGAGATGAAAGTGACTTGTCAGAACTGACGGAATCCAAATCGGATGTCCGGTTTGAGCTCGGCACTCAAAGTTCAGTTTTAAAATAAACTTAGCTTAAATGAACTCCCAGGTCAGGTCCGGGGGTCAAAAACTTGAAATACAAGTCGGACGGCCGTGCCGATCATTCCAACGCGACCGGGGAGATGAAAGTGACTTGTCAGAACTGACGGAATCTAAATCGGATGTCCGGTTTGAGCTCGGCGCTCAAAGTTCAGTTTTAAAATACACTTAGTTTAAATGAACTACCAGGTCGGGTCCGGGGGTCTAAAATTGGAAATACAAGTCGGACGGCCGTGCCGATCATTCCAACGCGACCGGGGAGATGAAAGTGACTTGTCAGAACTGACGGAATCCAAATCGGATGCCCGGTTTGAGCTCGGCGCTCAAAGTTCAGTTTTAAAATACACTTAGTTTAAATGAACTACCAGGTCGGGTCCGGGGGTCTAAAATTGGAAATACAAGTCGGACGGCCGTGCCGATCATTCCAACGCGACCGGGGAGATGAAAGTGACTTGTCAGAACTGACGGAATCTAAATCGGATGTCCGTTTGAGCTCGGCGCTCAAAGTTCAGTTTTAAAATACACTTAGTTTAAATGAACTACCAGGTCGGGTCCGGGGGTCTAAAATTGGAAATACAAGTCGGACGGCCGTGCCGATCATTCCAACGCGACCGGGGAGATGAAAGTGACTTGTCAGAACTGACGGAATCCAAATCGGATGCCCGGTTTGAGCTCGGCGCTCAAAGTTCAGTTTTAAAATATACTTAGTTTAAATGAACTATCAGGTCGGGTCCGGGGGTCTAAAATTGGAAATACCGGTCGGACGGCCGTGCCGATCATTCCAACGCGACCGGGGAGATGAAAGTGACTTGTCAGAACTGACGGAATCCAAATCGGATGTCCGGTTTGAGCTCGGCACTCAAAGTTCAGTTTTAAAATAAACTTAGCTTAAATGAACTCCCAGGTCAGGTCCGGGGGTCAAAAATTTGAAATACAAGTCGGACGGCCGTGCCGATCATTCCAACACAACCGGGGAGATGAAAGTGACTTGTCAGAACTGACGGAATCAAAATCGGATGCCCGGTTTGAGCTCGGCGCTAAAAGTTCAGTTTTAAAATACACTTAGTTTAAATGAACTACCAGGTCGGGTCCGGGGGTCTAAAATTGGAAATACCGGTCGGACGGCCGTGCCGATCATTCCAACGCGACCGGGGAGATGAAAGTGACTTGTCAGAACTGACGGAATCTAAATCGGATGTCCGGTTTGAGCTCGGCGCTCAAAGTTCAGTTTTAAAATACACTTAGTTTAAATGAACTACCAGGTCGGGTCCGGGGGTCTAAAATTGGAAATACAAGTCGGACGGCCGTGCCGATCATTCCAACGCGACCGGGGAGATGAAAGTGACTTGTCAGAACTGACGGAATCCAAATCGGATGTCCGGTTTGAGCTCGGCGCTCAAAGCTCAGTTTTAAAATACACTTAGTTTAAATGAACTACCAGGTCGGGTCCGGGGGTCTAAAATTGGAAATACCGGTCGGACGGCCGTGCCGATCATTCCAACGCGACCGGGGAGATGAAAGTGACTTGTCAGAACTGACGGAATCCAAATCGGATGTCCGGTTTGAGCTCGGCACTCAAAGTTCAGTTTTAAAATAAACTTAGTTTAAATGAACTCCCAGGTCAGGTCCGGGGGTCTAAATATTGTTTCAAGCTAGTAGTTGATCTATAAAATCTGCAGTTATCAATTTGATATGTTTGATTTATATTTATGCTCATTTCTTCGCACTAATTTTTTTATCTATGAATGAATGTTATTATTTTTTTAATGTAGGGGGATCCTTCTGCGGGCAGCGACAGAGGAGATGAGCAGGGCAGTGACGATATGGATGATGAGGATATTGACGATGTACCAGATATTTCTTGATGTTTAATGATATTTGTTTTATGTTATTCAGACGGATCAGCAGGGTTAATGTGTTTTTCTTTGTATTTATTTTGTCAGCATGGTGTTGAGTTTTTTTATTGGTGGTGTTTATTTATTTGAACATCTATGTTATGTTGAGATTTTTTCGGTGGTGTTTATTTATTTGGGTATGTTGATGTTGAGTTTTTTTTTGTGGTTAGTTCCAATAATTTTTTTAACAGGTTTATTAGATAAATAAACTTAAATTTTAAAAAAAATATTTTTTTTTCAGACGGATTTATAATCCGTCTGAAATGACGTTTGTAATAGAGACGGTAATTTCAGACGGAATTTATATCCGTCGTGAATTACGTTTTAAACACCGACGGATTTAGGACGAACAACATATAGAACCGTCGTTGGAAGTTACGACGACAAAATAATCCGTCGTAATATCCGGCAGAAATAGAGACGGATTTCAGACAATATTTCAGACGGATTACGGACGGTATTTACAACGGATAATAAATCCGTCTTAAAAACCGTATGAAATACAGACGGAAATTTCAGACTGATATTTACATACGGATATTTTATCGTGTGAGATTTAGACGGAATTTATGACCGAAATTATTTGTGTCTTAATTTCAGACGGAATTTCAGACCGAATGGTCAACTGTCACAAATTTGTGACTAAGAATTTCAGACGGTCGAGTTCGGTCTTAAATCCGTCAGAAATCCGTTACAAATATGTGTTGCGACGGATTTTCAGACGGATTTGAGACGGATAACGTCCGTCTGAAATCCCGCTTTTTCTGGTTGTGTTCCAAGTTGAACTTGGAAGAGAAGGGGGAGAGGAAATGCATATGAAAGCATCTCCCCCGCCAACCTACCAACTCTTTGGAAGAAAGAGGGTGCAGGCACCCTCCAAAGAGTGAAAGAAAGGAGGAGCAGAGCAGAAGAGGGAAAAAGAGGCTGCGAGAAAGAAAAAGAAACCAGCAGAGCTGGACGAGGAGGCAGGGGAAGGCCCGAAAGGTGTTGAGTGGTGGATAGCGGATCTAGAGGGGAGGGGTGAATAGATCAGCTCCACTTTTCGCAATGCGGCCCTCTAAACAGCTAGTTAAAATGAATTGCAGCGGAATAGAAACTAGCTTCCAAGAACGCTATGATTCACTTAGCAAGATAAGCAAGATATATAATAATTCGATCCTAAGCATGCATCTAGAACGAATCAATCACACAAGCAAACCACACTAGATAGGATTTTTAAGGTGGTTCGGACTGAATTCTCAGCCCTACGTCCACCCCTCACCAAAACCCGGTGAGGCTTCACTTGTGCAGCGCACCAAACCGCAAATCGGAAACCACCGATTGCCTTCCTACTCACCACCTGGTAGGGATGTCAACCGCAAATTGGAACAACCTCCAATTGCCTTCCTACTAACCACCGGTAGGGATGAATCACACTTTCAATGTTTAAACAATAATGAAAATAAAACAAATGTGAATGAGCTAAGACAAGAGATTGAGTTATGAGTGAAAATGAATTGGCCCTTGTATGAAATGTTGATCAGCAGAAACTCAATCTTCTTGATTCACCCTTGATTGGATGAATGTTCTTCACGGAGTACTGTTCACGTGAACAGTACCTCTTCCTTCAATTCTTCTCTCTTGATCTTCTCTTTGAATTTCTTTGAATGAATGAAGGAGATGATGAAGCTACCTTGAACCTTGATTGCTTCTTTAACTTCTAGGAGTTTGAATGCTTGAAATATCACCTTGAATGAGGTGGAAAGAACTTGAATGGATGAAGATGATTTCCTTTGAAGAACTTAAATCAAACCAGCTTCCTTGGATCACTTTGATAGCCTTGCTTTGATGTAATCTTCCTTGAGGTTTGCTGGCTTTGATTTGAGCTTGATTCCCCTTTGATTGGATGAAGAACACCTTCACGAACTACTGTTCACGTGAACAGTAGCTCGTCTCCAAGCTCTCTTGCAACCTCCCTTGCAGCCACCCTAGATCTCACAATAAGCCCCTTGAAGCATTAGGGTTTCTAACCCTCTTACAAGAGTTTTATAGACCTTGAATGGTCTATGGACACCCCCTAGACCAGATCCACATTTTGTGGGGGATTAGGTGTCTTTAGGATTAAACAAATCAATGTTGAATGGCCCTTTTCGAAGTTGGAAATAAAGTCAACAATTGATGGCTCGGGGCTGGCGGTTGACCTAAGGCTCCTGGCGGTCGACCGCCACTGAAACACCTGCAAACGGGCGATCCTTGGGAAATCCGGTCGACCGCCACTGGCTGGCGGTCGACCGCCACTGAAAGACGTGCAGACTTGGGAGTCCCTGGCTGGGGCGGTCGACCGCCCCTGTGCTGGCGGTCGACCGCTAGCTGGGCAGGGCCCGGGTCAACCCGGTTCGGTCCGTTGGCCGCACCAACTCCGTCGCTTGAGTCCATTAGCCACCCGTTCATGTCTGTGGCATCAGCCTTGATTGTCTTGAAGTTTTATTACTGAGTCTTCAATCCAAATTTTGTTCCGGGGGCTCCGCCCCCGGAAACCCCCGCAAGGGGCGCTGCCCCCTCGATCCCCGTGACCTGACCGCGTAGGTCAATCCGCGTGCGAGGGCGCAACATTCAGCGTTCACGTTCACCATTTCCACTTGATTCCTTGTCCATTCATTGGCGCACCTGTCATGAACAAAAACATCACGTATGTCAATCACATGAAGGTGAAAAACATCAATGACTAATAGTGTTTAGCCATTATCAAAACCAAGAATACATTAGAACTCATATGACCATAGAATGATGTCGAATGACCCAAGTGACCATATGAACTCAAGTGACCATAGGGGCACAACAAAAGGGAGGGAGCTTAGTTGGCTTCCTCCTCCCCTCCGTGAAGCGAGTAGGAAGGGACGGGTAGCTAGGATGTCTAATGCCCCCATCCGTCCTCCATCTCGCCCCCCTGCAAGCGTCGCCAGAACTGATAAAAGGAAGATGACGTGCCTCCACACGTCGAACCCTCTTCAATTTCATTCGACGACCGTCGAACCCTCTTCAAATCTGAAGCAACAAGAACTCTCTACCCCCCATCATCGGCAGCCTCATCTTCCAGAGCGTCTTCCATGATACAGATACAACGACACAACGTTACGTGAAGAAGGAATGAGGAAAGACTGTCAGGGAAACCCTTAAGCGGTGGAGAGGAAGAGACGCCCTTCAGACCTTTTATAGGCAAAGGGAGGCTATTTGCCTTAAATGATTCTCTCCTCAAAAACACGCCAAAGGGATTTCTCCCTACGAACGGTCACCTCAAACTTCTCATCTTCCGCCCCAGCGGGATACACGAAGCGGCCAGGCATTCAAAGCATGAGAAAATGGAAAGACACCCTGTCAGATACTCACCCAACCATCAGGCGAGATCCACGCAGAAAGTATCGACTCTTTCCAACCACTGCAGATACGCTGAACAGGATACGACAATGGTGATACGAAACAGATAAGTCTCCATCATAACGCTATCGCTTTATTTATTTCTACACAAAAGAAGAAGTTTTTTTCCTTCAAAAAGAAAAAAAGGCATACAAAAAGAGGAAGCGAAGCAGATACATCAGGCCTCCGGCCCACCTTGAAGCTCGAAAATAGAGGACTCAAGCGATCTGCCCTCGGCATCCTCGGCGACGGCCGACCCTGGCACTGACCCCACCAGTGTGGGAACTGCCTCGGTTGCGTGCCCTCCCGAGGCATCCGGAGTTGGCGACTCCTCGAATGATGAGCTCCCCTGATCCTCTTCATCCTGCGCCGAAGCAGAGGAACTAGAGGATGACAAGTCTGAGTCATAACATTGCTCGGACGGAAAGTCAACTACTCCAGACGCCTACTCCTAGGCATAAAAGACGGCCCGATCGTAGCCCTGCTTGAATCCCTTGCGGATGCCCCGGCGAAGTCCTAGCTCGTAGTAGGGGAGGGAAGCCTCCTTAAGGTCGATCCGGTAGGCCTCCGAGCTCTTGTACTGCTCGAGAGCCTCCGCCCCGGCCGATCCCACCCTACCAGCGAGCTCGGCCTCCCTCCGCTCCGCCTCGGCTGACTTCCGCTCTGCCTCAGCCGTCCGCTCTTCGGCCTCCGCCACCTGCTTCTCTGCCTCGGCCCGATCAGCCTCGGCCTCCCGCCGAAGGTGCTCAGCTTCCTTCGCTCGGTCTACTAGCTCAGCACGCTCGGTCTCCCACCGGCCATCTAGCTCAACGCGTGCTAGGCGCTCCTCTTCAAGAAGTCGGTTCTTCCTCTCGAGCGATTCACGGGCCTTCGCTAGCTGCTCGGCTAGCGCCCGAGTCTCTACTTGGCTCGACCGTACCAGCTCCCTGATTGAGGAATGCTCCCGTCGAAGCCCATCACGCTCCTCGATGAGCTGAGCCAACCTCCTGTCGGACCCACCGAGGGTCTAGGCCGGGTTCGCTCGCTCCCACTCCGACCGAGCGTACGCTTCTGCCAGGGCAGCCCCCATCTAGGCCAGGGCCAGGCCGCCCTCCATAACCCCGGCGAGAGCCGTGGACGGGGAGTACTACCTACCTCCCCCCCTCACCTTCGCGGCTATACTGCGGCATACCTGGTGCAGGGAGCCCATTATACCCAGCGTCTCCAAGGCCGCCGGAACGGAGAGCCCTCCATCGCCCGGCGCCCCACCGTATGGCTCGGATCGAGCCCCAGCCTCGGTCGCCCCTCGCGCCCCAGCCGGATTTTCCTGCGGCCCCTCAACCTGGACCGGCTCGGCACCTGCACCACCACCTGAAGCGCCAGCCTCGACCACGGTCCCAACATCCCCCACTTCAGCCACGCCCCCCTCGGTTCCTGCCGAGGGGAGAGTAGGGTCGGCACCGCTGCCAGTTGCAGGAGCATCCTCGGCCCCCTCGGTCCCGGCTGAAGGAGGAACTGAGCCCGCATCATCGCCGCCCGGAGGGGCAGCCCCAACCTCTTCGGCCCCCTCTGACTCAGCGGGGGTGAGAGCTCACCCGGTAGGGTCGGCCCCATCACGCTCGGTGGAGGGGCGAGCTGCGGCAAGGTCGCCCTCAACTGCGGGCACGACCCCGGCCTTCTTGGCCCACTTCCTGGCCTTCGCAGCGGCCCAGATCATACCCTCCAGAGGGTCCTTGCGCTTGGACCCCTGCGGTCTGGAGGATTCACCCTGGGCCGCTCCCTTGCCCTTATCTCTGGTTCAGGAGCGACCCACGAGAGCAGCTGGCTCATCAGCAGCCGAGTCATCACCAAGCTCGATCACCTCTGCGGCCTCCTTCATAGCTTCCCACCTAGTGTCTGCACGAAGAAGAAGACATATTAATGAAAAGAATGATGACCCCCACATCCGAAGGAGAATCTAGTTTGTGGCACCTGAGCCTGACGATGCAGCCGCGTAAGAAGACACCGCTCGATATTCTCTGGAGTAACCAGCTCTTCGGTGGATTGGCGGTGCTTCAGCAAGATGGCTGCGTATTTCTTCACGTGTGGAGGGAACTCATCCTGCCTGGGAGGGATATTCGGGTGGAAATTAGGGATTACTGGGCACCTCCAGGTTTCCTCCACTGAACAAATCCCCACCCAGAAGAATTGAGTCTTCCACCCCTTATGGGAAAAATACTTCGCCACCAGGGAGATGCAACTCTTATTCTGCCTCGCCTGGATGAAGTAGAAGCCCTTCCCAGCCGAAGGGTGTGCTTTCAACTCAAAAAAATAGTGAAAGAGGTCCAAAGAAGGAGGAACCCCACACTGGCGACAGAGAATGCGGAAGGCGGAAAGAAGGAGATAAGAGTTGGCTACCAACTGAATGGGCGCCAACATGAAAAAATTGAGAAGCTGAAGAACGAAAGGTTCAAAAGGAAGGCGGAATCCACCCTTCCGTGACAGAAGAAACATACATATATGGCCTGTACGAGAGTCCAGGCTCATCTCATATGGAGAAGCTGCGGCAAAACTGAACTTGTGGGGCAGGCGATACTGGTGCTCCAGCCTCCTCACATCCGCCTCCCCCAGTTCGCTACAGTTTGGAACCGGCACCCTCGCCACTAGCTCGTCCTCCCACTCATCCTCGGAGTGCTAGTCCGCCATGGAATCCAAGGAAAGGCGATCTTGAGACTCTAAAGATTCCGGGGGAGGAGGAAGCCACCGGACTGCCTCTGCGGTGAGCTCTGCCAACTCCTCGAACGCCGCTGCAAGCCTCTGCCCTTCCGTCGCGTCTCACGGCGCATCGAAGAGCCCCAAAAGCAAAGAATGGAGGAGAGCCAAAACCCTAAAGACGGAGGGAGTCTGGAATGACAATAAGCGCCCAACGCCTATATCCCCACGCGGGAGGCGGCGCGTCGTTCCGACCTCCGAGAAAAGGGGGCCCCTTCAGTTCAAATCTGTCAGGATCATCATTAACATGGGCCCAGGTGACCACGACACGTGGCTTACAAACACCGCTAGATCTCCACCCACTTGAGCCACGCTTGTCCAAAAACCCAAACAGCTACTCTTCCGAGCTTACTAAAGCTCGAGAGTAGGAGGGGGACAAGTGGAGAGGGTGATTTCTGTAGCCCATGTAAGAGCGGCCGAACTAGGCCCATCAGGACCGAATGAGGCTCAGCTCATCCAAGTGACAGCCCCACAGGGCCCACTTAGGCTAAAAAGCCCAATAAAGAATACTCGAGATCCCTCCCTTCCTCGGCGGCCCTTAGGCTCGGAAGGCCCGAGCGTCAGAACGGAGGAAGACCCATGCCCGAGGTATCCGTTCATCGGGATAGAGGCAAGTGCCCTGCACCCACTCCAACCTGACTTCATCCGAGCTATGCCTATCGCCCGGACAGGGCTGGCACCTTTTATGCTCGGACCGACTGACGAGTGCTTATCCACGCAGCCGTTGAAGAGCCCTTCATGAGCAGGAGTTTATGAGGATAAAGGATCCATGATACCTCAAGGCCATGAAGAGCCCACGATGAGGATGTAACGATCCCATGATGAGGACGTAACTCTCGCCTGAAACGCCTCAGCTTACAGGACTCATAAGGTGAGCACACTATATAAACCAGGGATTCCCTCCAGTGAAAGGTAAGGGCAGTACACGCCTAAAAACCCCTGAGCAGGAACCACTTCACCACCTTGGTGTTGGGGGATCTCGTGCACCTCTTTCTACCTCCCTCCATATCTTCCACCATTGCTCTACTGACTTAGGCATCAGAGGGTTTTCCCTAGGGAACCATCCCTAGGCCTCCTGATCCGTTTCCCTTTCTCTACAATTCACTTTTCGGTGATCATCCTACCAGCTCAGGATAAGGGCGAGATCACGCCCCTTCAGAGACCTAACAAGGAGGCCCCGTCGATCAGAAATTGGCCTTAGAGTCCAGCGGCAAAGAAGTTAGAGTTCAGGATCATCTGGACTCTCTGTTATAGAGACGGTCTATCGACCGGCCGTTTTTGACAAGAAACAGTGATGAGAGGACCGCAACTATCCTTGGGACATCATTAAAAATAGAACCGTTGGCGAACACGATGCTTTGGGCAAAATAGGTGAAAAACGGTCTAGTGGATGACCTTCTCTATGATAGAAACGGTCTAGTGAAGACCTCCTTCAGGAGCTTGGCAGTCCACCTAAGGACCTCCTTCAAGAGCTGGGTGCGACTTTGGAAATAAGATCATATCTCAAAAATGGTGCAGAACTAGCGAAAGTGGTAGAAGAAGAATTTGTAGATAACTGAAAAATGAACAACTTTCATAAAGATAGGAAGATGAAAAAATGATCATAAGGGAGAGAAAATGGGATGAGAACAGAGAGAAAAAATGCCGGGATGCAGGTGAACAATGCAGCATACCGAAAAAATGCAAATAACTTGAAATCGGTGGAGAACTGGCCAACGGCGTAGAAGAATAAAATGTAGGGCTTCAAAAATGGAACAACTTTGGTGAAGGACACTTAAAGAATAGAGGAATGGAAGGGAATGAAAAAGGATAATGTTTCAAGGCTACGCAGCGGAAGGGGCCGAACGCTAGGGGGAAGTCGACCTAAATGGGCCGTAAGTCAACTTGGAAGGCCGGAAGGTGATAAGATAAGCTCCAGAGCTCTAAGAAATCATGATCTCCAAGGCTCAAAGGCTAAGGAACAATGAAATGGGCTCAAAATCCATCCAAGGAAGGCTCCAAAACAATGGTTAATTTGGGATATCAAAAATGATGAATAAGAGAAATGACGCAACTTACGCGGCTAAAAACGGGTGTCAATAGATGCACTCTTTCTTTTCTTTCTCTGTCGCCCTTCATTTGGCTTGGAGCGGCGTTGGTCTTGATGGTGAATTTTAGGTGTCCACAAATGCCCCCCACCTGTGGATGACGCAAGCGAGGGACGAGTGCGCGGGGCCCACGGGTGTAGACTTTTCATTATATCCTGCTACTTCGCGAGCCGGCAGGCCATCGACCTGGTGTAAATACGCAAGAAAGTGCACACCCCTTCGGCGAAGGGATGAGTAGTTCACTTCACTGCTGGTGCAGACACCAGAGCACACGAGCGGCACGAGTCGGCAAGCCACCGGTACCGTACGCGGAGCACCACCCGAGCCACTTCGGCGTCCATCTGGCTCGGAGACAGTTTGGAGACTCCCCCTTGAGTCTCGACGTTTATCACATTTACTAAGACTTATTTGTGTGTAATGTGTTTTTATTTGTCTTTATTTGGTTTGTAATCCGTATTGTAGTAAGGGTTTATGTGCAAAATGGGTCCACCTGGGTCCCACGGGCCCCCCATCCCTCCTCCCATTGATCCACCTCACTACTAGGGCCCATGTGGGGTCAGTCAACATTCTAATTGTGGGCTTCTAGAAGAGTGGGCCAAGTGGGGGACAAGTGGAGTTCAAAGTCAAGGTTGGCCACCAACCTTAACCCATAGTCAAGGGGGCGCCCCCCTCTCATTGTCACCTTATTTATTTATCCTAAAATATGTATTAGAACTAATTAGTTCTATTCCTTTTTTTATTCCTCCAAACCCTAGATCTAGGGGTAGTTGAGTCATTTGGCAATTCATATAAATGCCTTGTATTTCTCATTTTAGTGGAATTAATGCATTCAATTGGAAGAAAATCTTGGAGCAAGGCCTTGGCCGCCCCCTTCTCTCTCTCCCCTCTCCCCCCTTTACAGCTGGGAAGGCTGTATTCTGGAGGTGTGAAGCCTCCCCTATCAGTTCCGGTGATCGCCACCGCCGCCACGTGCCGCCATCGCTCCACCACGGTTGCTGCCGGTGTTCTGTCCATCTAGGACAGCGGTGCCTTCCATGAATTTCTGCTCTCCACCCCGACGTCTTCCTGAGCTGGTATTTTTAGGGTATGTTCTAGAGGTGTTCCCCACATTCCAAAAATTATTTTTGGTCATCTAGATTCCATTTCATATTTTTACATTTTCGTCCACCTGTTTCATCCAGATCTGTCTGTTTTTAGTCCAGATCCATAGCCACCCTGAGTTTACTATCTCTGACCCACCTTTTGATTTTTTCTGGAGCTCCCACATTTATTGGGAGTTTTGTCCACTTCCTCTCCATCACCAATTTTTCTCGAAATTTCTAAAGGCCTCCACCTATTTTCTAAAAATCGTCTTCAGATCCATCTACAATTCTGTCAGCTAATGTCCAGATCCGACCACCAGTCACTGTAAAATCCATATCAAATCGATGCCTCCATCAATACCTTCACAAGACCTATGGCCGTTTTCTTATCTCTCTTCTCCATAAGCTTCATGAAGAGGTCGACGTCTTAATCAGAGGTTTGGTTTACGGTCAAAGGCGGTTCTCAGGAAACTGCTCTGCTGTTCTGAGAGTTCGGGTATTATGCAGCAGAAACTTCAAAAATAGATTAAGGTCAGATCCCTACAGATCCAGTTCATTTCTCTGGTCTAGATTGAAGGACTTCGAGAGAGCTTTCCAGCGGTACCTCATGTGCTTCGATTCGACATCAGGATTGGTCGCAGCGTCCGATCTCGCCGGAGCACGCGCTGAAAAATAGAAGCTTCAGTCCGTGGACATCAATTCCACAACTTGGCGATCGGAGCCGATCGACCTCTGACCGGTACTTTCGGCCGACCGTCATCCAGGGAAACGTGCCACCAGGGGTCCCCATCATAGCGGGCCCCACCTTACCAGGGCCGGAGGTTGGAGCGGTCCGTGGGCCCCATAGACCTGTAGATCGCGCCGTCCGGACAGCACCACAAACGCGTGTTCGGCACCGCCGGGCGACATCAAGATGCTGCTCGTCAACCCAATTGTCGTGATTCCCGGGCCCCACATGTGACCTGTTACTTCCCTACGTGGAGTGGGTCAAACTTTTGTACTGCTGTAAAATTTTGTTAACCGGGAGTCCGAGATTGGCCGGGGTTGTCTTCCCCACGCCGGGAGCGTGGAGGTAACAGTCTTAACTTCTTGGCATTTACTTGCTTAGCTAGTATACGGTCGTATGCCGCTACCGAGTGCGATAGGAACTAGCCCGTGAGTCCATGTCACCGCTGTGAGTGTGAGAGTGACCCGTCCCGTGACTCGATCCGAGTCTGAAAGTTGAGTCGGACTACCCTGAACCCTGCCGGTTCTTCAACCGTGCACGATCCGCGTTTCCCTCGCATGGGACGACGAGTGAGCTTGCGTTTCTGTTAGCGACGTATAGCCCATAGGAACTCATAGTGTCGGGCCGAAGTCTCTCTAGTTTGTGTGTTGCTGGTCGCATCTCCATCTAGAGTCTGAGGTCCACATCATATAGAGTCGGTCTCCCTTGTCTGTCCCGCATCCGTTTGGTATTAGAGCAAGTTGAGTCTAGGGTAGTCATTACATAAGTCTTGCATGCATCATGGTCTAAGTCGAGTCTAGGATCATCATTATTTTCAAAATATAAAAAAAGAGTGTTTTAAAATTACATTTCATCCTGATAATTCGGTATATTAAAAGGTGATGTCCGAACGTTAGGCTATGCCTATCGGGAAGGCCGCACACTTGCGGGAGTGATCTTCGGATCGATTAACTCCGCCAAGTACCGTCTATTGGTGTCTAGGTGTAGTCGAGTCTCATTCCAACCTGGCATTGTCTAGTGTTTGTCTCCACGTGTCGGCATGTCTAACATGTAGTTCCCCAATTTCCCATGGATTCCCAATCACTCAGGCAACACGGCCGTTGGTCTACCCATGGGCTTGGCAACCATCCTCTCCCCTTCCGTAGGCCCGAAGCCTCAGATTTTTATGGCTCTAATGACCCGGGCGACTACCTCAAGTGGGAGGCCGCCATGGACAACTATTTTGAATGTTACACCATGTCCGATGCCATGCAAGTCAGTTTTGCCCAAGAGAGGCTTGTCCACAAAGCCGCCTGGAAATGGGAGAGCATTGAGCGCATGAGAGAGGTTAGGAGGCAAAGGCCCATCGAGTCGTGGCATGAGATGAAGGGTGAACTTAGGAAGGTCTACCTACCCGGCCTGGTCACCTCCAACCGACCCCACACAATCACCTCCACCCAAGTGGGCCATAATCGGAGACAACGCGTCGCACATGTAGAAGAGCCTAGGTCCACGACTAAGCCGAGCTCATATGGGAGAGTCAATCACATCGCTCCTACTCCAAACCCCACCATTGCCGAACTCTTCCAAATCATTTTGGATAGAGTGGATAGGAGGTGTGCTGATATCGAGTCCCTGGTTTCCCCTTGCCAACCCCCTAGACAGAATGGAACCAAGTACGAGCCTAAGGAGGTAGCAGCCGGTAGTCCCAACCCAGTGCCATCTATGGTGCCATCTCAAGGTCCTCTCACCATCTTGGTGAATCCTCTTCCCCCACCCATGAGAGCCCCATTGCCTACACCCACTGTCCGTCAGGAGGATAAGGGTAAGGGTCCACTTATCAGGGAGCATAGTGGGTCACGATAGCAGTGTTATCGCTGCCAGGGGTTCGGCCACTTTGCCGGACAGTGTCCCACTCGGACATCTCTGGCCTTAGGGGACAAAAGGGTTGGAGAAGCCTCACTCTCTGATCTTTATTCGGAGCCATCTCAGCCAGAGCTACCCGTGTTTCTAACGGGAAAGCTACTCATAGCCGAGGCACTCATTAGCTGGCTTAGGACAGGTTTGGTCCCTGCCTCATCTTACTACCCATCCATGGACCCCGCACTACAAGTAGTGCCCGTCAACTCCTTCCACACAACGTTTCGGTCTAGTCACCACATAGATACCGTGGAAGACATTCTCCAGGGATTAGACTGCCAATGGAAGTTGACGCATATGTTGGCCCCAGGCTTTGACCGACCCACAGATAGTAGCTTCACCCATTTCGCTTTGGGGTCCATTACCTCCGTATACACCGTGGGTCATGTTACCACGGAGGTTCTTCTACTCCTCCCTATGCCGGCCGAGCCCGACTTCATTCCCTTTTGCCCATGGGAGGAATCTTACTTTCTACCTATGACTGCCGTCCCACCTCTCACAATGAATGAAGGTGATCATTTACACCTCCAAGTTTTCCAAATGTGGGACAGTGATTTGTGGGAACCTAGTCCGAGGGGTCATACTTTCTTTGATCCCTTCGACCCATTCTCTTGTGGACCCCTTGACCCATCACCTTTACTCCACCTTTTCGAGGGAGTCCACCATCATACCCCTTCTCCACGGGCCGGTCCATCTACAAACTCCAAGCCTGTTCATAATACACCTAAATATCGGGGTGATGTAGAAGATGGCCCGCCCAAACCTCCCAAATCTAAAAGGCCGTCCGTGCATGAATGGATCACTTTAGGATGCCTTCCACATTCCATCAACCTCCGGTTGCCTCTAGTGTATGAATGGCACACATTCGGGTGTCCTGGTCCACCCTTGCATGTGTATGGGTCGAACTAACAATAGGTTTGTCTAGGGTCTTTTGTGTCTATGCATACATGTGTCCAGCATATTAGGAGAGCATAGTGAGTCTGTCGAGTCTTTTGCTAGGCATGTTAGGAGTCTGCATGAGTGAGGCCAGCAATGCACGGTATAAGGAGCTAGCCGATGCCCATCGACACCACCGAGAGTTCCAATAGGGCGAATATGTCATGATCAGGGTAAGACCTGAACGGTTTCCCTCTGGAAGAAAATTGCAAGCTCGCGGAGCCGGTCCATTTAGAGTGTTGAAACGGGTTGGATCTAATGCGTATGTTGTGGACCTGCCTGTGGAATATGGTATAAGCTCTACTTTTAATGTATCGGATCTAGTTGCATATAGGGACCAAGCGGTGATTCCTAGTGAGCCTTTCGAGCCATCCCCTCCCACTGAGAGTGATCCCACACCTGAGTGCCCACCTCCAGCCCCTTTTCCACGGCAGCGAGAGCATATAAATCATATACTGGATGAGCAGGTGACAGTTACCAGGAGTGGATCCTACCCGCGCTACCTAGTGCGATGGAGAGGACGGCCCGCCACCGAGGATACGTGGATCACCCATGGAGAGTTGCAGCGGATTGATCCGGACCTACTGGAGCGGTATCACAGTGATGCCGACCCTTACTCGACAGGGTCGAGTTTCTCCCACCCGGGGAGAATTGGTGCGGACACCAGAGCACACGAGCGGCACGAGTCGGCAAGCCACCGGTACCGTACGCGGAGCACCACCCGAGCCACTTCGGCGTCCATCTGGCTCAGAGATAGTCTGGAGACTCCCCCTTGAGTCTCGACGTTTATCACATTTACTGAGACTTATTTGTGTGTAATGTGTTTTTATTTGTCTTTATTTGGTTTGTAATCCGTATTGTAATAAGGGTTTATGTGCAAAATGGGACCACCTGGGTCCCACGGGCCCCCCATCCCTCCTCCCATTGATCCACCTCACTCCTAGGGCCCATGTGGGGTCAGTCAACATTCTAATTGTGGGCTCCTAGAAGAGTGGGCCAAGTGGGGGACAAGTGGAGTTCAAAGTCAAGGTTGGCCACCAACCTTAACCCATAGTCAAGGGGGCACCCCCCTCTCATTGTCACCTTATTTATTTTTCCTAAAATATGTATTAGAACTAATTAGTTCTATTCCTTTTTTTATTCCCCCAAACCCTAGATCTTGGGGTAGTTGAGTCATTTGGCAATTCATATAAATGCCTTGTATTTCTTATTTTAGTGGAATTAATGCATTCAATTGGAAGAAAATCTTGGAGAAAGGCCTTGGCCGCCCCCTTCTCTCTCTCCCCTCTCCCCCATTTGCAGCTGGGAAGGCTGTATTCTGGATGTGTGAAGCCTCCCCTATCAGTTCCAGTGATCGCCGCCGCCGCCACGTGCCGCCATTGCTCCACCACGGTTGCTGCCGGTGTTCTGTCCATCCAGGACAGTGGTGCCTTCCATGAATTTCTGCTCTCCACCCTGACGTCTTATTGAGCTGGGATTTTTAGGTTGTGTTCCAGAGGTGTTCCCCACGTTCCAAAAAAATTGGTTGGTCATCTAGATTCCATTTCATATTTTTACATTTTCGTCCACCTATTTCTTCCAGATCTGTCTGTTTTCAGTCCAGATCCATAGCCACCCTGAGTTTCCTATCTCTGACCCACCTTTTGATTTTTTCTGGAGCTCCCAAATTTACTGGGAGTTCTGTCCACCTTCCTCTCCTTCCCCAATTTTTCTTGAATTTTTTAAAGACCTCCACCTATTTTCTAAAAATCATCTTCAGAATCATCTACAGTTTTGTCAGCCAGTGTCCAGATCCGACCATCAGTCACTATAAAATCCATATCAAATCGATGCCTCCACCAATCCCTTCACAAGACCTATGGCCGTTTTCCTCTCTCTCCCCTCCATAACCTTCATGAAGAGGTCGATGTCCGAATCGGAGGTTTGGTTTATGGTCAAAGGCAGTTCTCAGGAAACTGCTCTGCTGTTCTAAGAGTTCGGGTACTATGGAACAGAAACTTCAAAAATAGATTAAGGACAGATCCGTGCAGATCCAGTTCATTTCTCTGAGTCTAGATTGAAGGACTTAGAGAGAGCTTCCAGCGGTACCTCCTGTGCTTCGATCTGACATCAGGATTGGTCGCAGCGTCCGATCTCGCCGGAGCGCGCGCTGAAAAATAGAAGCTTCAGTCCGTGGACAGCAATTCCACAACTTGGCGATCGGAGCCGGTCGGCCTCCGACCGGTACTTCAGGCCGACCACCGTCTAGGGAAGCGCGCCACCAGGGGTCCCCATCACAGCGGGCCCCCCCCACCAGGGTCGGAGGTTGGAGCGGTCCGTGGGCCCCACGGACCCATAGATCGCGCAGTCCGGACAGCACCACAAACGCGTGTTCGGCACCGCCGGGCGACATCAAGATGCTGCCCGTCAACCCAATTGTCGTGATTCCCGGGCCCCACATGTGACCTGTTACCTCCCTGCGTGAAGTGGATCAAACTTTTGTACTGTTGTAAAATTTTGTTAACCGGGAGTCCGAGATTGGCCGGGGTTGTCTTCCCCACGCCGGGAGCGTGGAGGTAACGGTCTTAACTTCTTGGCATTTACTTGCTTAGCTAGTATACGGTCGTATGCCGCTGCCGAGTGCGATAGGAACTAGCCCGTGAGTCCATGTCACCGCTGTGAGTGTGAGAGTGACCCATCCCGTGACTCGATCCGAGTCCGGAAGTTGAGTCAGACTACCCTGAACTCTGTCGGTTCTTCAACCGCGCACGATCCGCATTTCCCTCGCGTGGGACGACGAGTGAGCTTGCATTTCTGTTAGCGACGTATAGCCCATAGGAACTCATAGTGTCAGGCCGAAGTCTCTCCAATTTGTGTGTTGCGGGTCGCATCTCCATCTAGAGTCCGAGGTCCACATCATATAGAGTCGGTCTCTCGTGTCCGTCCCGCATCAAGTGCAGTGAACACACCGGCCGAAAAGTGTAGCCCAAGAGAGGTTTAGTCATTGACATGGGGTCAATGCCGAAGGAAATAGAGAGGGTTTCCTGTGCCGACCTAGACAGAAGGTCTAAGCTGACAGGGTGAGGCCACTCCCAATGTCACGCCCCGAGCCTTTATTACAGCGGAAGACACGCTCGGGGAGCGCGAACAGCCGGCATGGTAAGCCTCTTGCAAGCAAGAATCAATCAAAGCGCGAGACAATCACACAAGTAAATGCAATTGCACAGGATTTAATCAACTTCAACTTCATATCATAATGCTTAATATTCAAAGATACAATCACTAATTTGATTTTCATTCTACTAGACTCAAGAAATAGGAAAATTACATTGACTCAATCTAGACATTATAAACTTCCTATGTCTTCACTCTTGAATTAACAACATTCAATCGCTCTCGGACCCGCTACTTGAATCACCCGAATCCGAATTCGAACTATTCCCATCTCCTGAAAAACTTTGGAAATAGGTAATGAGCACACTTGCCCAGTAGGTATCTTCTCATCAACATGAAGGCACTATTAAAGTAATTAACAATTTAGCTCTAAAGAATAAGGTAAAATCATGCGAATGCGAATCGATCACGTGTTTAAACCAAAGTAACAAGATAATCATATAAGATAGAATGATCAAGAATGAACTAGCAAGAATATAGCAAGAACATGATATTGGCCTTCCATGAACAAGAATGTAACGAGCTTGTACTAGCAAGCCACATATTCATCACACTAGTCTCTTTTGAGTACATAGTTCGTGAATTCCTATGGAATATCAAGCAAGAAAGTCATGTCGTGCCGTGGATCTTCACTTATTTATAGAAATAGTACTCCCGGCGCAATGCGACGCCAGTAGCATCATACCCCATGGTTTATAAAATAGTATGTTTCCGGCAATCAGCCGAGGGGACTAGCATAGAGCCCTTGAACACAATCAGTGCTCGATCGCATCTTCAGTTATAAATTAAGCTACTTCCACGCATGTAACAGTAAAGTATGGCCAAGAATGTAATAAGTTCAATAATTCCATGATAACAATAATCAATGAATGAATGCTTTAATTTGAATATATGAGATCAAGAATGACATTTAAACTATGTTATGCTTATAGAATAAATCGGCAGCATAACGATATATTTCCTTAACTTTCATCCATTACATTAAGTCTATTAAGCAATATGATAAGTTCTAGATCATCAAGGTTTGTCTAGAATCATTGAAATATCAACCCTTGGTCAAACCTTGGGTTAACATATACAAGCTATGTAACGGTCGTTTGCTGGGCCGTTACACTATGTAACGCGTCCATAATGGGCCGTTACAGTGACCAGAGTCCAGCATACTAGTTTAGACTCAGTGAAATGTGACGGTCGGGCATTGGGCCGTTACGTGAGCCTGACGGTCCAGTGCAAGGCCGTTACATTACAAGATCCAGAAAACAATGATAGTGTAATCTAGTTATTGGGCTTTGATGGTACAACCAACTCGGCATCCTAGTGGGAATCCCAGGCTCGCGAAGAATTACGGAGACCTTGAAACAATGATTTCCTAGTTCATTGGAAGGAATATCCAATAGAGAGGTCCTCATGTCCAAGATGGTGTTCCTAAAGTGCAAAGTGTGAACTAATGGCAACATATCGGAATATGTGCCATGTACTTATAGAAATGACTCTATTGACAGAGAGAGATATGTATAATTAGTGTGAAATCATGATGAAAAACTCTGTCAATACAACGTTAAAAAGTCATGCTTTATAATACAAAACTATATAATTTGGCTTAATGAAATTAACATAACTCAAGTAAAAGTGAGATACCAAAACAGGCAATAACTAATATGAATAATTAAATAACCTTAGAATCACATGATCAGGTTAAAGCTGAAGTAACTAGGCTTAATAATAAATAACATTGGCAAGTTATATTCTGTCTTAGGGTTGGCAGAAGACAGACTCTGACGGTCTGGAGGTGGGGCGTCACAGTGAACGTGACGGTCAGGAATCCAGCCGTTACATGAACGTAACGCGTCTATCCCCGTGCATTAGAGACAACAGTGAAAATCCAAAAGCGTAGGGTGTGTGACGGTCTGTCGTAGGGCCGTTATATGAGTGTGACTGTCCTACGCTGATGCGTTACAGTGTCTGCTGACAGAAAACTAGATAAAACATAAAGAGATCGATTCATATCATGTCCATAATTAAAAATATCATGAATCTCTAGACATGATAACATAGTGTAGGCCAACTACATGCTTAGGTATTAATGAATTAGACAAGATACATCTTTGGCATGTCCAATTAAGGCTAAGGGATGCATGTAATGCATAGAAGTAGTAAAATCATGAAATCAACGATCTATAATGCATGGAAATCACTTGAACCAGAGGGGTTTTAGTCCTATTAGGTTGTTTTTGCCGTTCATGAGATAACCTACCTCTTAACTTAGGCTGTTGCTTCTGATTTGGATTGAGAACCCTGCCCTAGATTTCCTTCTTTTGTGACTTTTTCAGCAACTTCCTTGGGCTCTAACTCCACGACCTCTTGACCTAAAGATGTTAAATTTGGAGGAGAGTTAGTCTAAAGTATTATAAACAAATACTTCTAAAGAGCTTACCTGAGATAATGACTCCTTACCTTGATTATTTACGTCCAAAAAGTAAGGGTCGCACAGTTCAGAACTATGCCCTATTTATAAAGTTTGGGCTAGGGTTTGAGGATTAGATCAATTCTAGAGTCCTTGTTGGGTTATAATCTAATCTCTAAGAGTTCTCAGTATTATTATAACTCTTCCCAAGTCGATCCTTAGTTGATAAGAGTCCACAGTTTTAATCTTTGTACTTGTTCTTTCTTTTACGGGACTAACAGGATGCAACGGTCTACGGCCAGTGCGTTAGAGGCATGTGACGGTCTCGCGATAGACCGTTACATTACTCGTTCCTAGAGTTCAAAGGAAATCAAACTCTTCAGTGTTTTAGGGTTCATAGAGTGTGACGGTCGCCGACATATGCGTTACATGGCTGTGACGGTCGTCCGATGGACCGTTACAGTCAACGTGGATAGAGTTCTAAATTGATCAAACTCTTCTATTCATTATCTGCCTAATTATCTGTATTAAGTGGTATTTATCCTTATAATTACGAGGATAAGCTTAATAACCTTCTAGAATATGGGCCAAACTAAATGGGCCTGATCTTAAAACCCTTTAGACTTTAATTAAGTGAGTTGGGTTAATTGATTAACACCCTTTGGCCTTATATTGATTAATAACTCCAAATTAGTCCATTAATTGCTAATAATGCCAGAAAATTATCAATTAAATTCTGGGGCACTACACCCTCCCCCACTTAAAAGAATTTGGTCCCCAAATTCAATACATGGGTTGTGGAGAGCGTACTTACAGTTGAATAATTTTGGGAATCTTTTCCGCATAGCTGCTTCGGTTTCCCATGTTACTTCATATGGCCATGTTTTCTTCCATTGGATCTTGACCATAGGAATAACTTTATTCCTTAATCGACGCACTTCTCGATCCAGAATCTTTATCGGCGTTTGCTCATATGTTAAGTCCTTCTGAATCTCCTGGTTGTCATAAGTGATAATATCGTCAGGATCATATACATACTTCTTTAGCATGGAGACGTGAAATACGTCGTGTACTCCTGCTAATTGTGGAGGTAAAGCCAATCTATAAGCCACTTCACCGACCCTTTCAAGAATTTCAAATGGGCCAATAAATCTAGGAGTTAGCTTTCCTTTAATGCCAAATCTTCGAATACCACGACCTGGAGAAACCTTCAGATATACATGTTCTCCTACTTGAAACTCCAAGTCACGCCTTCGATTGTCAGCGTAAGACTTTTGCCTATCTTGTGCCATTTTCATCCTTTCTTGAATGAGTTTTATTTTCTCTGTAGAATCTTTGATAAGATCGGGGCCTAGAAATTACCTTTCCCCTATTTCATTCCAACATATTGGTGATCGATAACTTTTCCCATATAGAGCTTCAAAAGGTGCCATTTGTATGCTTGCTTGATAGCTGTTATTATATGCAAATTCTACTAGAGGTAAGTGATTATGCCAACTTCCTCCAAAATCAATGACACAAGCCCTGAGCATGTCTTCTACTACCTAATTCGTTCTTTCCGTCTGACCATCCGTTTGTGGATGAAATGCTGTGCTAAAATTTAATCTAGTCCCCAGTGAATGTTGTAGGCCCTTCCAGAACTGTGATGTAAATCGAGGATCTCTATCTGATACAATAGAGACAGGGACACCATGTAGCCTAACAATTTCTTTGATGTATAATGCTGCCAAGATATCCACAGACCATCGACTTTTTATTGGTATGAAATGTGCAGATTTAGTCAATCGGTCTATGATTACCCATATTCCATCATGTCCACCTCTTGTCTTAGGTAATCCCATAATGAAATCCATTCCTATGCTCTCCCATTTCCATTCTGGAATACTTAAGGGCTGTAATTTTCTTGCAAGTCTGAAATGTTCCGCTTTAACTTGTTGGCAAGTGAGACAGCGAGACACAAAATCAGCTACTTCCCTCTTCATATTGGGCCACCAAAAGTTTCTTTTGAGATCCTGATACATTTTCGTACCTCCTGGATGAATGGTGTACTTTGATTTATGTGCTTCTTCTAAGATCAATTTCTTTGTATCTTCATGATCCGGTATACACATTCGTCCCTTGAATAGCAATCTTCCATCTTCGGAAATAGTAAAATCCGGTCTTTGTTCAATATTGGCCTTAATTTCCAGTAACATTGGGTCATCCTCTTGTAACTTGGCCAAACCCTCTATTAATGTAGGTTGAGCTAGGATATTAGTTATAAAGCAATCTTCTTCCTTAATGTCAACATCTAAATTCAATTGAGCAAATTGAGGAATAAGGTTAGTTACACTAATCATGAGACTTGATAACATACCCATTGGTTTTCTGCTGAGTGCATCCGCTACAACATTAGCCTTGCCAGGATGATATTAAATAGCAAAGTCAAAGTCCTTGAGATGTTCTAACCACCTCCTTTGCCTCATATTGAGCTCCTTTTGAGAAAATAGATATTTCAAGCTCTTGTGGTCTGAGTATATCGTGAACTTTTATCCATAAAGATAATGACGCCAAATTTTCAAGACGAAGATCACTGCTGCTAATTCTAAATCATGTACATGATAATTTTCTTCGTGACGCTTCAATTGTCTTGAAAAATAGCAAATCACTTTTCCATTCTGCATAAGGACACATCCTAAGTCAATCCCCGATGCATCCGTATATACTTCAAATCCACCACCCTCCATTGGTAGTGATAAAATAGGGGCTGTTGTAAGATGATTCTTAAGACTTTGGAAACTCTTTTCACAGTCCTTCGACCAGATAAAAGAATTTTCTTTTCTAGTAAGTCTAGTTAAAGGAACCGCGATCTTTGAGAAGTCCTTTATGATCTCCTATATAACCAGCTAGACCAAAAAAGCTTCTTACTTCAGATATAGTCGTTGGCCGACTCCAATCTCTGACAGCTTCTACCTTAGAAGGATCCACAACAATACCTTCTTTTGAAATAATGTGGCCTAGGAATGAGACTTCCTTGAGCCAGAATTCACACTTATTAAGTTTGGCATATAGCTTGTGTTCTCTAAGTGTTTGCAAAGCTATCCTTAGATGTTCTTCATGTTCTTCTTTTGTCTTGGAGTATATCAGGATATCATCGATGAAGACGGCGATGAATTGGTCTAAATATGGCTGGAAGATAATGTTCATAAGTTGCATGAATGCTGCTGGGACATTAGTTAACCCAAACGGCATTACCACAAATTCATAGTGGCCATAACGACTTCGAAAAGCTGATTTATAAATATCCTCTTCTTTAATTCTAAGTTGATGATAACCAGATCTGAGGTCAATCTTAGAAAAATATTCTGCTCCCGAAAGCTGATCAAAGAGCTCATCAATACGCGGCAATGGATATTTATTTTTGATTGTAAGCTGATTCAGTCGCTGGTAATCGATGCATAATCTGAGAGAACCATCCTTCTTCTTGAAAAATAGATCAGGCGCACCCCAAGGGGATGTTCTAGGTCTAATGAAACCCTTGTCTAGAAGTTCATGTAATTGCTTCTTTAGTTCCTTAAGTTCCGTGGGGGACATCCTGTAAGGGGCTATAGAAACAGGTGTTGCACCTGGAATGAGTTCAATGGTAAAGTTTACTTCCCTCTCGGGCGGTAAACTAGGTAGTTTGGATGAGAACACGTCAGGGAATTCATTTGCAATAGGAATGTTTGCTAGGATAATTTCCTTAGATTCGGTGACAATGACTGAAGCAATAAAAACTTCACATCCTTTTGAGATAAGTTTGCAGGCATGAAGAGAAGATATAGTGGTAGGATGCTTCTTGTATTTGATGTCAAGAAAAGAAAATCTTGGAAGACCGGGCTTTCGGAAAGATATAATTCTATTTCGGCAGTTGATGTAAGCATCATGGTCTACAAGCCAATCTACCCCTAAAATGGCATCATATATACGATTCACCTCATCGATCCAATTTTCTGCTTTGTCTAGATTGGAAGATCCATAGAAATGCGGAGGATTTAGACTCCGGAAATTGCGATGAAGGTCACCAGCCCTTGCCCCTACACCACCTTGTGCTATAGTCTGCAATGCCTAGGTGAGGCCGGCAACAGTTTGTTGCATACCGTCCCAATCTACATGATGAGCCATTCGGAAAATAGGGTACCTGAGAGAAAATAACAACTTGTTATTTCTCATGAAATTGGAATGAACAGAATAATTCTTAAAGCTAATTAGTTATCTTATCCCTAGTTCTACTCAATCCTCACATGGGTGTGGAATTTCTTCCTTAGTTCATAGGTATGGGTCCTTAAACCTTGGACTTATCCTATGACATGATTCTTTTCCTTAGGTCCTGAGACGTAGGCTCTGATACCAACTTAACTGTCACGCCCCGAGCCTTTATTACAGCGGAAGACTCGCTCGGGGAGCGCGAACAGCCGACATGGTAAGCCTCTTGCAAGCAAGAATCAATCAGAGCGCGAGATAATCACACAAGTAAATGCAATTACACAGGATTTAATCAACTTCAACTTCATATCATAATGCTTAATATTCAAAGATACAATCACTAATTTGATTTTCATTCTACTAGACTCAAGAAATAGGAAAATTACATTGACTCAATCTAGACATTATAAACTTTCTATGTCTTCACTCTTGAATTAACAACATTCAATCGCTCTCGGACCCGCTACTTGAATCACCCGAATCCGAATTCGAACTATTCCCATCTCCTGAAAAACATTAGAAATAGGTAATGAGCACACTTACCCAGTAGGTATCTTCGCATCAACATGAAGGCACTATTAAAGTAATAGGGGCTCTAAGCGAGTGAGTGAGATATCCTCCCGTGGCGTCCTTCCTTTTCCTGCGGCTGCCTGAACACCGGTGATGGCCGGCAGTGGGGGGGGAGGCCCTGTGCCTCCCCCTCCCCCTGGTCTCCCCCCCTCTGGCCAGCTCTCTGCCGTCGGCGATCCCTGCGTTCCTGCCGCCGCGGTCGTCTCTTTTGCTGCTGGGTCCGGTCGCACGGTCGTGCACGACGGTCCCTACCCTTCTGCTCCGGCTGGTGCTGCAGCTGTGCAGGATGGGGTGCCCGCCGTTGGGCCTACCTTGTCCTCCCCTATGGCTTCCTCCGGCTGCCTTTACGGGCCCCACGGCGGTCCTGGGCTGTCTGATGGCCGTCCCATCTCTCTCCCCTCGCTTACGCCTCCCCTCGCTCCTCCTGCTGTGGCGTCCACTTCCCCCTCACGTGCCTCGCCTCTCACCTCTGCCTGCTCCAACCCCTCCGCCATCATCCCACTACATGCTACCTTCCCTCCGTCGACCGCAGGAGTCCCTGCCGTCCTCACGCCTCATCTGCCGCTGGCCATGGCCTTTCCCCGTGATGGGACAGATGCCATAAACGGTCCCCTGTTTCCGCTTGGCCTCGGCCCCCCGCCATGTCTACTGTCGCCTGCTGGCCTTCCGTCTCCGGCCACGGACTGCAGTGCTAGGCCGGCCTCCTCCTCTGCCGTGGGGCCACCTGATGCTGGCGTTAACCCCCCCTCTCGCGTTGGTGAGCTCCTTGTCTCTGGTGGTGCTCTGCCACCGGTGGCCGGTGCGTCTCCGCCGCCGCCCTTACCGGCGTCTCTGCCCCATGGCGTTGGGGCTCCACCTTGTTGCTCTCTTCCCGTCGGCAACACCGTGCCCCACCCAACCTCCGGACGACACGTCTTTGTTGAACCTGGCACCCAACTGTTGGCGGGAAACATCCCATCATCTTCCCCACACGTTGACCATGCCCCTTCTTTGATTTATGCTGTAGCTTTGCCACCCCATATAGCGCCCTTGGCCTCCACATACCTTGCTCTTGATGGTACGCCGGTAGGATACGATACTCTGCTTTGGTGAGATGGCGCTCCCTCGCCCACCACCGCCCCCGTGGGCTCTCCACCTCTGCTCTCAGACCGCTCACCGTCCGCGTCCGGAGTTGCTCCCCTGCACCATCCACCGTCCGTGCCTATCGTGGCCGCTGCAGCGCCTTCCGCTACGGTCCCCTGTTTTGGCTTCGACCACCCCTCCCCCTTTTCCTCCTGCCTCGCCAGCACTCCCCTTCATCCCTCTGCTCCCCTCCTGCAGCCTCCCCCGTCGCCCTGCCTCCCTTGCTCCCCACCCCCCTCCTGACCTCTATCCTCCACCTTGTTCCCCAGCTCCTCCTTGCTTTCTTGTTAGCCCTCTGGCTTCCCTTCGGTTGCTCTGTGCCCCTCTAGCCCGTCAGGGCCATCGGTGTAGCCCTCATGCTCCCCTCCTTCCTCTCCTACTCCCCTCCTACCATTCCTGCTCCCCTCCTACCCTCTGCTCCCCTCCTGCCTCTCCTGCAATCCTTCAAACCTCCCTCTGGTCCTCATGCCCTCCTGCCTTCCCCTCTGCCCTCCTGGCCTCCTGCCTCCCCCCTCCCCTCTCCTCTTCGGTTCTTCTGGCCCTGCCTTCCCCCCTCCCCTCCCCTCTTCGGTTGCCCTTGCTTCTGCTCGGCCCTCCTGCCTCCCTTGGCCCTGTCTCTTTTCCTTCTCCTTTCGTCTCTCTTCTACCGTCAGCCCCTTGGGTCACTCTTCCTCTCCCCCGGTCGGTACAGACTCTCTTGCACCTCCTCGTTCAGATCGTTGCTCCCACGGCTCCCCCACGCGCCTTGGTCGATGCCCCCCCTTCAGGTCGATGCTCCCTCCCCTGCTGCCGCTCCGGTCGTCGCACCCCCCGTTCAGGTCGTTGCACCTCCCCGTCTAGATCGATGCTCCCACGGCTCCCCTGCTGCTCCTCGCGCCCTGGTCGATGCCCCCCCCCGTCCAGGTTGATGCTCCCTCCCCTGCTGCCGCCCCGATCCGTCCAGGTTCGCCTGCCTGCTGCGGCTGGGAGGGTGGCCCAGCCCACGCGCGCCACCGACCGCCGGCCAAGCTGCACCCACCGACAGGTGGGTATGCTTCAGTGTTGCTTCGCCCCTTGTTTTGGGCCTCGTTGTAGTTTTCGGGTTTTTTGGGCCTTGCCCACTTGTTGTTTGCCCCTGTATTGGGCCTCGTTTCAGGTTCTTCTCTTTTGGGCCTAGTGGGCCTTGCTCACATGTTGTTTTTGGGCTCCTCCTATTCTTTGTAGGATGCCCCCCCCGACCTTCGTGGTCCCATGTACCCCCAACCCTTTTCTTTCTCTTTATGCTTTTCATATATAAAATTTCTTGTAGGGTGGCCGGGGTCGAGTAGCTCCCCTTGCCCCTCTACAAGTATGACCTAAGTTAAAAAAAAGGCACTATTAAAGTAATTAACAATTTAGCTCTAAAGAATAAGGTAAAATCATGCGAATGCGAATCGATCACGCGTTTAAACCAAAGTAACAAGATAATCATGTAAGATAGAATGATCAAGAATGAACTAGCAAGAATATAACAAGAACATGATATTGGCCTTCCATGAACAAGAATGTAAGGAGATTGTACTAGCAAGCCACATATTCATCACACTAGTCTCTTTTGAGTACATAGTTCGTGAATTCCTGTGGAATATCAAACAAGAAAGTCATGTCGTGCCGTGGATCTTCACTTATTTATAGAAATAGTACTCCCAGCGCAATGCGACGCCAGTAGCATCATACCCATGGTTTATAAAATAGTATGTTTCCGGCAATCAATCGAGGGGACTAGCATAGAGCCCTTGAACACAATCAGTGCTCGATCGCATCTTCAGTTATAAATTAAGCTACTTCCACGCATGTAACAGTAAAGTATGGCCAAGAATGTAATAAGTTCAATAATTCCATGATAACAATAATCAATGAATGAATGCTTTAATTTGAATATATGAGATCAAGAATGACATTTAAACTATGTTATGCTTATAGAATAAATCGGCAGCATAACGGTATATGTCCTTAACTTTCATCTATTACATTAAGTCTATTAAGCAATATGATAAGTTCTAGATCATCAAGGTTTGTCTAGAATCATTGAAATATCAACCCTTGGTCAAACCTTAGGTTAACATATACAAGCTATGTAACGGTCGTTTGCTGGGCCGTTACACTATGTAACGCGTCCATAATGGGCCGTTACAGTGACCAGAGTCCAGCATACTAGTTTAGACTCAGTGAAATGAGACGGTCGGGCATTGGGCCATTACGTGAGCCTGACGGTCCAGTGCAAGGCCGTTACATTACAAGATCCAGAAAACAACGAGAGTGTATTCTAGTTATTAGGCTTTGATGGTACAACCAACTCGGCGTCCTAGTGGGAATCCCAGGCTCGCGGAGAAGTACGGAGGCTTTGAAACAATGATTTCCTAGTCCATTGGAAGGAATATCCAATAGAGAGGTCCTCATGTCCAAGATGGTGTTCCTAAAGTGCAAAGTGTGAACTAATGGCAACATACTGGAATATGTGCCATGTACTTATAGAAATGACTCTATTGACAGAGAGAGATATGTATAATCAGTGTGAAATCATGATAAAAAACTATGTCAATACAACGTTAAAAAGTCATGCTTCATAATACAAAACTATATAATTTGGCTTCATGAAATTAACATAACTCAAGTAAAAGTGAGATACCAAAACAGGCAATAACTAATATGAATAATTAAATAACCTTAGAATCACATGATCAGGTTAAAATTGAAGTAACTAGGCTTAACAATAAATAACATTGGCAAGTTATATTATGTCTTAGGGTTGGCAGAACACAGACTCTGACGGTCTGGAGGTGGGGCGTCACAGTGAACATGACGGTCAGGAATCCAGCCGTTACATGAACGTAACGCGCCTATCCCCGTGCGTTAGAGACAATAGTGAAAATCCAAAACAGCAGGGTGTGTGACGGTCTGTCATAGGGCCGTTATATGAGTGTGACGGTCCTACGCTGATGCGTTACAGTGTCTGCTGACAGAAAACTAGATAAAACATAAAGAGATCGATTCATATCATGTCCATAATTAAAAATACCATGAATCTCTAGACATGATAACGTAGTGTAGGCCAACAACATGCTTAGGTATTAAAGAATTAGACAAGATACATCTTTGGCATGTCCAATTAAGGCTAAGGGATGCATGTAATGCATAGAAGTAGTAAAATCACGAAATCAACGATCTATAATGCATGGAAATCACTTGAACCAGAGGGCTTTTAGTCCTATTAGGTTGTTTTTGCCATTCATGAGATAACCTACCTCTTAACTTAGGATGTTGCTTCTGATTTGGATTGAGAACCCTGCCCTAGATTTCCTTCTTCTATGACTTTTTCAGCAACTTCCTTGGGCTCTAACTCCACGACCTCTTGACCTAAAGATGTTAAATTTGGTGGGGAGTTAGTCTAAAGTATTGTAAACAAATACTTCTAAAGAGCTTACCTGAGATAATGACTCCTTACCTTAATTCTTTATGTCCAAAAAGTAAGGGTTGCACAGTTCCGAACTATGCCATATTTATAGAGTTTGGGCTAGGGTTTGAGGATTAGATCGATTCTAGAGTCCTTGTTGGGTCATAATCTAATCTCTAAGAGTCCTCAGTATTATTATAACTCTTCCCAAGTCGATCCTTAGTGGATAAGAGTCCAAAGTTTTAATCTTTGTACTTGTTCTTTCTTTTAAGGAACTAACAGGATGTAACGGTCTACGGCCAGTGCGTTAGAGGCATGTGACGGTCTCGCGATAGACCGTTACATTACTCGTTCCCAGAGTTCAAAGGAAATCAAACTCTTAATTGTTTTAGGGTTCATAGAGTGTGACGGTCACCGACATATGCGTTACATGGCTGTGACGATCGTTCGATGGACCGTTACAGTCAACGTGGATAGAGTTCTAAATTGATCAAACTCTTCTATTCATTATCCGCCTAATTATCTGTATTAAGTGGTATTTATCCTTATAATTTCAAGGATAATCTTAATAACCTTCTAGAATATGGGCCAAACTAAATGGGCCTGATCTTAAAACCCTTTAGACTTTAATTGAGTTGGGTTAATTGATTAACACCATTTGGCCTTATATTGATTAATAACTCCAAATTAGTCCATTAATTGCTAATAATGCTAGAAAATTATCAATTAAATTCTGGGGCACTACACCTAAGGGGGACTGGCGACTCGTGTTGGGGTAAAGAGGGTTTTTTATTCATCAAGTCAGATGGGAGGTCTAAGTCGAAGGCTTTGTAATGAGCTCGATGGGACGGGAGAAGTTTTTGTGTTTGTTGGTTCAGGCGGAAGGTTTGAACCAAGGCTTTATTCGTCAGTGTCGACAAGGTGCCGGGAGCTGACATAGTTTATTCGTTGAGACGGGGTGGGTGCCAAAGCAAAGGGGTCCTTTCATTCATCGAATCTAGACAGGGGGTCTGGGCTGAAGGAAAGAGGTCTTTTTATTCATTGACTTGGATGAAAGATCTGAGTCAAACCAAGGGTCTTTTTATTCTTCAATGCGTCGGCGATGCCAACTATATGAGGGATCTTTTTGTTCTCTAGTCAGATGGAAGGTCCGATGCAGAGTGGAGTGGTCTCTTTGTTCTCCAGTCGGGATGAGAAGTTCATCTCAGAGTGAAACGGGGGTCTTTTTGTTCTCTAGCCGGGCGAACGGTGCGAACTAGAGTGGAAGGGATCTTTTTATTCTCTAACCGGACGAAAGGTTTGATCCAGAGTGGAAGGTATTTTTATTCCCTAGTGTGGACGCATTAAAATTCGCTCATTGCGTTGGTCGTTTATTTGGCTTTGTTTATTCGTCTATTAAGTGCGTGGACGTGCCAGTCACAAAGTGACAATTTATTCAGGCTCCGAAGAGCCCATAGTGCCCTCGATCTGACTTCGTCAGACGATTGTGTGGTTCGTGTCGAGACCAGATCCCGTCGTGCCATTAAGGCCACGACGTCATTTACATCCCCCGTACGAGGGAACACCCTTGATTAATTGCCAAAATTAGGGGCCCTGCGGCCGAAAGAACTAATACTAACTACACGAGAAAGAGGCAAGTGTAAATCACACTAAGGTCGCATCAGGCTACGAGCCGCGGGTTATGTTGGTCACTCGTGGACCTTTTTCATGTTCGGGCAAAGGTCCGTAATAGAAACGCGGTGGAAGCCGGGATGAATCCGTTCAAAAGTCTGCTGAACGCACGGTAATTTTAATAGTGGCTCGAAAGGGGTCCGGTCCGGAGGAATGGGTCCGGTCTGATCAGAATGTCGGCCCGATGCGAGGTCGGGTTGTGGCCGTATTGAGGTAATCATCGCGACTTAGGCCCGACCTGCAGGGGCGGCATTGTTATTCCCTTCCGCACCGGGTCACGGGAGAGACGGGGTTGCAATGATAGATTTTATCGTCTCTTTATCTGGGCTTCCGATTATAGATATACATATATATTTTCTTTCGCTTATTTCCCTTTTATGTATTTTTGTGAATGATTTATTATTATTATTATTATTATTATTATTATTATCATCATTATTATCTCACATTTTTATTTATTCCTTATATATATATATATTCAAATTTATTTATTTATCGTAATTTTTATTAATTTATTATTATTATTATTGTTACCATTATAAAGATAAATCTGAATATATATTCCTAGTGAAGAGAGAATCTTTATTGGAGGGGATCTTAATGGTCATGTGGGTAAAGATAATAGAGGCTATGAGAGGATTCATGGAGGATTTGGTTTTGGCAATAGAAATGACATGGGTAACACTATTCTTGATTTTGCTATGGCCTATGATCTAGCAATTACTAATACCTTCTTTAAGAAGAGGGACGAACACTTAATAACATACAAGAGTGGAACATATATAAGTCAAATTGACTATTTTCTCATTAGGAAGGTCGATAGAGTTTTATGTAAAGATTACAAAGTTATTCCTGGTGAGAGTCTAGCCCCTCAACATAGGTTGTTAGTAATGGATGTCACTATCCCTAAATTCAAAAGAAAGATCATTATAAATAATTATTCCAAGATTAAATGGTGAAATTTAAAAGGTCAAAGTTTAGAAGCATTTAAAAATCATCTATTAAAGGAAAATATTTAGAATTTAGAACAAGAAACTAATGTAATGTGGAATAATGTTACAAATTGTATAACGGGGGTTGCAAAACAACTCTTAGGCGAATCTAAAGGTAAAAAGAATTGAGAAAAAGAGACTTGGTGGTGGAGTGAGGAAATTCAAAATATCATTAGAGTAAAAAAAGAATGCTTTAAAGTTTGGCAAGCTAACAAAAATGATCAAACCCTAGAAGCCTATAAAATCGCTAAAAAGAGAGCTAAGAAAATAGTTAGCGAAGCTAAATCAAAGGAATTTGAAGATTTATATAATAAATTAGGAACCCGAGAGGGTGAAAAGGACATATTTAAACTTGCTAAATTAAGAGAAAGGAAAACTAGAGATTTAGATCATGTTTGATGCATTAAAGGTGAAGATCAAAGGGTTTTAACTAAGGATCTTGAGATTAAAGGGAGGTGGCATAGCTATTTTCAGAAGTTACTTAATGGAGATTCCGTCAATGATTTATCTTTAGAAGGTACCCAAGAGTCCACAATATGTGATAAATATCAATATTTCAGGCGTATTAAGATGTCAGAAGAGGAGGATGCTTTAAGAAAAATGAAAGTGGGTAAGGCCTTAGGACTAGATGGCTTACCTATTGAAGTATGAAAAGGCCTAGGAGATATTGGTATTCAGTGGCTAACTAAATTTTTTAATAAAATTTTAAAGGAACATAGAATGCCAGAAGTTTGGAGAAAAAGTGTTGTAGTTCCTTTCTATAAAAACAAAGGGGATATTCAAAGTTGTAACAATTATCGTGGAATTAAGCTTATGAGTCATACTATGAAACTTTGGGAAAGAGTAATTGAAAAATACCTCCGATGTAAGACTAATGTATCGAAAAATCAGTTTGGTTTTATGCCAAATAGATCTACTACAAAAGCTATTTTTTTACTACGTCAGCTAATGGAGAAGTATAGAGAGATGAGAAAAGATTTGTATATAGTTTTTCTTGATTTAGAGAAGGCGTACAATCGAGTACCGAGAGAATTGATTTGGTGGACATTAAGAAAGAAATGAATCTCTCATGGATATGTTGATTTGATTAAGGATATGTACGACGGCGCTATTACTAGTGATCGAACTATTGCTGGGGAGACTGGTGAATTTTCCGTTTCTATAGGTTTGCATCAAGGTTCTGCACTAAGTCCGTATCTCTTTGCCTTAGTTATGGATGAAGTAACTAAACAATTGCATGAGGATATCCCTTGGTGTATGCTTTTTACAGATAATATTGTTTTAATTGATGAGAGTATTGATGCTCTAAATGCTAAGTTAGAGCGTTGGAGACTTGCCTTCGAGTCTAAAGGTTTTAAAATTAGTAAGAGTAAGTCAGAGTTTATGCACTGTAATTTTAGTAATGGGAGAGTGGTTCAGGAAGACATGGTTCTAATTGATGGACATAACATTCAGAAGAGTAGTAGCTTTCGATACTTAGGGTCTATCATACAAGAGAATGGGGAGATTTATGATGACGTTACACATAGGATTAAGGTAGGCTGGTTAAGATGGAGAAGTGCATCAGGTGTCCTTTGTGATCGTCGTATGCCTGTGAAACTCAAAGGGAGGTTTTATAGAACGACTGTGAGACCTACTTTGTTATATGGTACTGACTGTTGGGCAGTACGAAAGGAACACATCCCCAAAATGTGTGTAGCAGAGATGAGGATGTTGAGATGGATGTGTGACAAGACTAAGAAAGACAAGATTATGAATGAGCGTATCCGTAAGGACTTAGGGATAGCTCCAATTGATAGTAAAATGAGGGAAAATCGACTCAGGTGGTTTGGACATGTGTGTCATCGCCCTAACTCAGCATCGGTTAAAAGATGTGACCAAATCTTAGTGGATGCTAGTAAAAGAGCTCGGGGAAGGCCTAAAATGAGATGGTGCGATGTTATTAGGAAGGACATTAGTTTCTTGGGTTTAAATATGAATATTGCACTTGATAGAAATCTTTGGCGGAACAGGATTCATGTAGCCGACCCCAATTAATTGGGATAAGGCTCTGATGATGATGATGATGATTATTGTTACCATTATATACATATTATATATATATTTCTGGAGAGAGAGTGGGCCACTGGAGGGCCAAAAAAAGGGGGGCTGAAGAGACGTGCCGGCGAAGGGCGGCTAAGCTGGGCGTGCCGGTGAAGAACGCGAGCGGGTGTGCCGCTGAAGGAGGGCAGGAGTGTACCGGGTAGGAGAGTTGATAGTATACTGGGTGTAGGGGTTGGGGTGCGCCGTGTTAGAGCGGCTGGGGAGTGCACCGGGTAAGGGCGGCTGAAGGCGTGCCGACGAGGATGTCACAGGGTGCGCTGGGCAGAGATTGGGCTAGGTCGGTGCAGACCTGGGCTGGCAGCAGGTCGGTGCGAGTCCACCTTGGGGTCGATGCAACTGTAACTGGGGTCGATACAACTATTGCACAGGGTTGAAGAGAGGTCGGAGCAGCCTGCGGGCTGGAGTCGGTGCAGCTTTGAGCTGTGGAGGGGCAAAGTCAGTGCAGCCTACGGGCTGGAGTCGGTGCAGCCTTGGGCTGTAGAGGGGCAAAGTCGGTGCAACCTACAGGCTGAAGTCGGTGCAGCCTTGGGCTGTGGAAGGGCAAAGTAGGTGCAGCCTACGGGCTGAAGTCGGTGCAGCCTTGGGCTGTAGAGAGGCAAAGTCTGTACGGCCTGCGGGCTGAAGTCGGTGTAGCCTTGAGCTGTAGAGGGGCAAAGTCTGTACGACTTGCGGGCTGAAGTTGGTGCAGCCTTGGGCTGTAGAGAGGCAAAGTCTGTACGGCCTGCGGGCTGAAGTCGGTGCAGCCTTGGGCTGAAGTCAGTGCAGCCTTGGGCTGTAGAGGGGCAAAGTCTGTACGGCCTGCAGGCTGAAGTCGGTGCAGCCTTGCGCTGTAGAGGGCCAAAGTCTGTACGGCCTGCAGGCTGAAGTCGGTGCAGCCTTGGGCTGTACGGGGGCAATGTCTGTACGGCCTGCAGGCTGAAGTCGGTGCAGCTGGGCTGTAGAAGGGGAAAGTCTGTACGGAGGCCAAGGTAAGTGCAATGCTTGGGCCATAAAGGGGTAGGGTCGGTGCAATGTGCACCAAGGCAGACCCAAGGTCGGTGCAATATGCACCGACACAGGCTGGGAGGTGTGAAAGGGGCTTAGGAGTGTGCCGGCGAGGGCAGCCGGTAGCGTGCCGGTGAAGGGGGCGTGGAGCGTGTCGGAGAAGGTAGCCCAGAAGGGTGTGCCGGCGAAGGGCTGGCCGGGGGCGTACCGTTGAAGGGAGGAAGAGAGCGTGCCGGGGAAGGCAGCAAGGAAAATGTGCCGGCGAAGGCCTGGTCAGGGGCATACCGTTGAAGGGAGGAACCGAGCGTGCCGGGGAAGGCAGCAAGGAAAATATGTGTCGGCGAAGGGCTGGCCAGGGGCGTACCGTTGAAGGGCCCACTCCTCCTCCACTTCCTTTAAGGCTTTTCTTTTCTTCTTCTCTTTGGTTTTTACGCAGTTTTACACAAGTCTTCCCTCCCTCTCCTCTCAACCTGTTCTTTATAGATTCGACGTTTAATCTACCAAGCAATCAATTAGATCCAATTCTTCTTATGTTGTCCGTAGTGCCTTGTTCCGGTTGGAGTATTCTATCGCCGATCGTTCCATTCGTTCGTTATTTTCCTTTGCCCTTTAATATGTCGTTGTCCCATTTGTTTGTTGCATCCTTTTGCCTCTTTAATGTGTTATTATTCTCTAACAAAAATTCGATAGCATCTCCCCTTGACCCGAGCGTAAGGGAGATAAAGGGAACGCGCCCACATGGAGTGGCGGAACTCGACAATTGGAGGTGGGCACCCGAAGGCGGCAACACCTTTGATAAAACCTCGAAAAAAACCGAAAGCAACGAGGGATAGGAAACCTCCCTGGGACTGGTCGGGGATGTGTCGGGCTAGGGAGATCAAGGATGTGCCGGTGAAGGCCGCTAGGGCCGTGTCGGGGAAGGCCGCCTTGGAGCGTGCCGACGAAGGCTGTCTAAGGCGTGCTGGGGAGGGCAGTCAAGGCCCTGCCGGCGAAGGGCTAACGGGGGGGGTGTACTGGCTACAGGGAGATTAGGCGTGCCGGTGAAAGGTTCACTGGGGGTGCCACTGGGAGCTGGGGGTTGCATTGGGGTATGAGTGGACCAGTGGAGGGCTGAGCAAAGGGTGAAGGCTGAGGGTTAGCTAGGTGGGCTGGAGTTGAGGCAGGGAGGAAGGCCAAGAGGGATATTGGTAGCTGAGTGTCCAAGAGACGAAGGAGGGCCTCTCCCTTCAAGCAAGCGGGTGAAGTTGGGGACCGGAGAGGAGGGCATTGAGCTCGTGAGGGCAGGGATCGCATGGGGGGAACAACATCGGCATGGAGACTCCAAAGCATCGGAGGAGAGGAGAAAATGAACAATACACCATGCACATCGGCATAAACCAACGGAAGCAACAAGAAATCCAGGAAGGGTGATTTTTATTCACGAAGAGGAATGACCACAACGGGCCACATACATTGCGAAGCACATACGTGCTGAAACTGCGGCAGGGAAGGGAAAAAGATCGTGCAAATGAAAGAAGAAAAAAGGAAACGGGAGGAGTGTTGGGGCCGAACAGGGGTGACTACTCCCTGCCCTTCCCCCACTCCCTCCTCTACATCACTGTTGACACCCATTTTTTGCCGATAAGTTGTGTCGTTTCTCTTACTCCCATCCTGTTGATGCCTCGAATTTTCCATCACTCGTTGGGGCTATTTTCAGGTGTATTTTGGGCTAGTTTTATGGGTTACCTCCCTCCTTGGTTAGGTCCAAGTCATTTCGGGGCTTAAATGGGCGTGGGTTCTGGTTGATTGGGCTTTTTCTATGAGTTTCAACGTCCACATGTATGTACAGTTCACCCACGACTGCTCAATCCATGTGCGGTTAACTACGGGCCATCCATATATTTTTGGAACATTTTGGCTGATTTTCTGAATTTCCACCTTCAAGCATTTATGCGGTCCTAATCAAGCCGTTCAACATAATGGACGGACTGATTATGACCCCTTATATCTCAGAGTCCTACGCTTGGTAATTTTCTCAGATAATTATCCAAGTAATTGAATTATCACCGACAAGGCTAGAACGGTTTGTTGTTGCCCGCTCTACATTTGAACGGTCTCAATGGAGCCGTTCTTCTATGAGAGTCTAACGACGGGCGTTTCGGTCAGTTCGAGGGATAATTGGGATTATTTTCTAATTATTTTGAATTTCCACCGACGGGTTTGGACGGTTAGTAGGTGACCGCCCATCCTGTTGAACGGTCTATCGTAAGACCGTTCATCCCGTCGACTGTTGAATTTTAACAGATTTTAATCATTTTATCCATAATTTTATCCCCAACTTCTTTCATCAATTTCTCCGTGGATAATCAACCATTTTGATTGCCGTTTCGACTGGATGAGAAATAATTCTATTATCTACGATTTATCTTCAATAATCTCGTCCCGAAAATGGCTCTAAACCCTAGTTTCGGGGCTGGCTTTCTAGGCTCTATAAATAGACCATAAAGGCCGGACTTTGAAAGGGGGGGAGATTTTGGTCGACGGCGAAGCCCTGCCACATTCTTGAGCGACCTAGCACCAAGGAGGGAGGCTTTCTATGTCCATACAAGTCTCCGGTCTGTAGATCGTGATAAATCCACACATGAAGAAGAGTTTAAATATGAGAAAACATGATGGGGAGAGATGATATAATGATGAATAAAAGAAGCACGTGGTGCTACTAAGGAGGGTGATCGCCAGAGGGGTTACCTCAAGAAGAAACAAAGAAGATCGCGAATACCTGGTGGAAAATAGAACGCGGGCTAAATTGTGAATTCCTCCTCCTCCTTCAATCGGCCGGCCGATGAAGGGGGTTTTCCTTTATTGATTACCCTTGCAAAAAAGATAAAACAAACAAACAAAGAGAAGTGGATCAGCCAAGTGAATGTAGTATCAATCCCAAGTAGATGATATGATAATGAATAGAGAATAAAACATGCGCACCTTTTTTTTATTTTAAAACCCCTAAAGAGTTAGGGAAGGAGAAGATATGATGAAACTAATGCAAAAGGAGAAAAAACGTATGATGATCGACGGAAAAACAATAGTTAGATAAGCAAGAAAAACCCCTGCTGTCCCTGATGACAGTAAAGGGAACCGAAACTGATGCTGTTGGCAGGAAGAAAAAGGAAGCAGAGAGTTCTAAAGATCGTGCAGGAAGAAGATGGATAGCCTCCGTAAATTCAGCATCTACGCATAAAGACTCTAACCTCGGTAACCTGCTCCTGTAACCTGCCAACCTCACGTGAGGTCGATCAAGACATCCCTATATAGGGTTCCAGATCCAAGATAACCTTAGATTCGGGAGGATAAGAACGGGCAATGATCAAAAGAAGGCAGGACTCTAGTTCCAATTCGAGCAAGGAGACCATTAAAGGCAGGGAACTCTCCAGGAAAGACGAGTTCAAGCAGGACACCGAAGGATAAAACATGACCTTCAGAAGGGCGTCAAATCACAAATTGATGACCTACATCAAGACGTTACTCAAAAACATGACCATGATCAAGGGCGTCACTTCTTGGATTAAATTTGGCAATAAAACTTACTTTATTTGAAAATTATGAGAAAATGCCTGAGATGAAGGCGTTACTTGAAAACACGCCCTGAGGAAGGACGTTAATCAATAATTTGAATTTTATTTTGAAACCGGATAATACCAGGAATTGACGCCCTCACCTCTAGTCGTCCTTTCTTTTGAACACGCCCTAGATAAGGTCGCTATTTAAAACACGCCCCTCTTCAGGTCACGAATCACAAAAATGCAAAGATCAAATCAAAAACACACACAAAAATAGAAAAACTTCATATTATGAATGTATTGAAGCTCACTTTGGGGCGTCAACATAGTGACATGAGATTTGATCAACATAGCGTCAATTTTGGCGTGTCTACAGCTGCCCCGCCTTGGCGTCTGCTTTGCAAGGGAGTGAGACGAAATGGAGTGAAAGTGCAACAAACGGAATGAAGTGGAGCGAACTGATAAGTAGATGCCAAGGTGTGATGTGACACGCCTCAGACACTAAGCATTGGAAATCTTTCCAAGATTCAAAGTAAAACAACTCCGAGTGATTCCAAGGAAGCATCGATTTGCTGGATAAAGGAGATTAAACTAAACAAGTAAAAATGTGCGCATGGCACGATAAGGAGACACTATTGGAGAGCGATTACCAGCCAACGTGGACGTGCTACAACCAAGGTGGATTTGCGGGAAAAATAAAGGGAATTGAGATGGAGACCCAGCAAAGGGACATTTTCAAGTAATTAGCCTAAGCGGCTTCAGAGAGAATAAAGTACTCAATTTGGAATGAAATATCTCATGTCAACTCAATCAAGAGCGAGTGACCTTCATTACTGCCATAATATGAAGATTTTCAGCATGAAGCTCAAAGTCCTACATGATGCATGCTGGGCTAAAAGAAAAAGATAAGACAAACTAAAAGATAGAAAATAATCAAGGATAATATTGTTAAGTCATCTCGATTTGGTCAAGAATTCAGATCTCTGAGCTGACACTAAGCCGAAGCCTGTTTGTCCGCGCATCAACTCAGAAAGTGGAACCATCGTCCCAGACCTTCAACGACTCAACGGCCTATCCGTGTGAACAGGACTCTCCTGGAACTATCACTGTTTTTGATGAAGGGGAACTCAAATTCCAGGTTCATCAAACCACAAGGTCCTTGATATGCTATAATAGAGTAGAATACCATATAGTAATAATGCTCACAACAAGAACAACATGATGTTACTTCCGCAGTGATCCAGGCATCTCGAAACCTGCACTCCTCTGCACTTGAAAACTCATTAGCCCTCCCATAATTTCAATATAAACAATCCTCAATTCAAAGCATGACATGATCATAAGTGCTAAATAAAATAAAATTCCAACGAAAATAATAGCACTTAAGTTCATCAGAGCATGTAGGGAAGCAAATTCATAAATTCACAAAAATTCACGCCTGCACTGAACGGCGTCAAAACATGAAACGCGCCTGATAATGAGGGCGTCAAAAGGAGAAACACGCCCTTCACTAAGGCGTTAAATGCACCAAGGGTTCACGAAGAAAATGACGCACTCAAGGGCGTTAAACAAAACACGACCTCGGTCAGGTCGTCAATTCAATAATTGACGCCCTAACAGAAGGCGTTAATTAAGCACAAACTTCCGTTTTTGATTCGAAAGCCAAACCCAGTCCTAATAGCCATAAACTTCTAATTCCGAACAGCCTTAAGACTCCCCGGACTTCTATAAAGGGAAGGCGCACTTCCTCAAATCAATCAAAGCAATCCTTCGGAGCTCTGTTTCTTCTGCTGCTTCTTCTGTCTGTTCGTCTGCAGGCACCGCGACCGTCCGAGCTTCTTCCTGCAAACCGAAGATGGAGAGGGCAATTAAGAGGTCCAAAGCTTCCACTCCCAGATTAACTGAGATCAATGGGCACATCAGTAGTAGAATTTCCATGAACCAAACAAAGATAAAATCCTTCTGTTCCTTTCCACTTTTGTCTTAAACGTTCTTCTCTTCTGCATGCTCATTTATCCTTCTTTCTCTGCATTGTTCTTCCTTTCTTCCTTCCACAGGACTTCCCGAATGTCCCAGGAGCAAGGAGATTTACAAAAATTAAGTGGCTGGCTCTCATACTCTCCAAATTTTCTTCAGATATGAGGGTGTACTTAACAACATGGCACCTTCTGAGTCTAGTTACCCATGCCAAACATTACGATCAAATTCATCTTGACTGGGCAGCTATAGGGGCTCTTGTAGAGATATGGCATCCTTCTACTCATACCTTTCTCTTCTCTACTTTTGAAGCCACGATCCTATTAGAAGAATTGGAGATGCTCTTGGGCTTGAAGAGAATGAAGCAAGGGGATGAGGAAAAGATGGCCATCATGCCAAAACCAATTTCCTCTCATGAGCTATTAACAAGCTTGATATCTAGCCCCAACCTAGTGAATCAAATCAAAGCCACCAAAGGAATCAATCGTCTAAAGCTCGCCTCATGGGTGTACAAGAGAGCAGATCAAGCCAAAGAAGATGAAGAGATAGAGCGGGCAGCAAAGGCCTTCGTGGTGTGCTTGGCAGGAGCAATCTTATTCCCATCCACGGAGGACTTTCTAGAAGAGGCCCAATTAAGCGTTATAGTGAGCTTATGGGAAGGAGATAGAGTGGGACCGGTGATTCTAGCCTATCTCTATAGCGGACTTACCTCGGCAGCGATGGGAAGGCCCATCTACGGATGCATGCTAGCATTCTCTAGTTGGGTAGATCTCCACTTCAAGTTCGATCCATGTGATGAGACCCAACAATCCTCAAGAATCTTCTCAAAAAGCCCACTCTCTTATATGACCGGTTCACTTGGGATAAGCAATATAGTGACGAATCGGATTCCTCAAATCAAGAAGAGAGCGGAATAGAGAGAGCACCTCAAAGTAATGCCAAAGAATCTCTTCACTTGCGCCCCAGGAATACTCAAGACTCAAGAGCTCCGTGCAAGATTTTCTCCCGGGACGGACCTTAGACTCATAGGCGCTTCAGAATTCATCTTGTACAATTCATACCGGTGCCTCCCTCAACTCGGGCTTCCACGGCGAGTATTCGAGGACCCATCACACCTCCCTCCTATCAAGAGACGGGACCTTGGCAGCAACGAAGATGGAGAAGAAACAACCACAATCCAAGCTCTGTGGAAAATCAATAAGGTTCATCAACCTGTGGAGAACTTAGAAGAAGACAGAGAACAGTGGAAGTCTTATGTAATTGCTTTGAGAAAATTGAGGCCCAAAGTGGCTCATTAATCATTGTAATCTTTTTCTTCATATAAATCAATGATAAGTTCTGATTGAGCCAATAACACAGTGATTCTGATCAAATCTTCCAATAACATGCGATTCTGTTGCAAATAACGACTCAGTCAATGTCGTGAATTCACAAAGTGACGCCTCAGCCAATGCCGTTTTCCATATTCCAGCTCACAAATTGATGCCTCCACTAATGGGCGTTAACTAAATAACGACTTAAACTAGGGCGTGGATTGATTTGCATTCCCAAAATATATTCGTTGAAATTCCAAGAGTAACGCCTTCAGCAAAGCCACGTTTTATAAAAAAACGCCTCAGACATAGTCGTTAATCATAAACAGCAATTATGACTCCCATCACATCAATCAATTCCATATTGAATGCGTCTGACGACGGTTATCATTCCCCATGCAAATAAAAATAACGCCTTAAGAAATGTCATCAATTATCAACAAGCGTCCTTGTTTTAGTCGTTAATTCCATAAGACGCGGCCTTACCTAAGTCGTTAATTCCTTTCGACCGTTCGACTTAAATTTCCCTCCTTTCTTCTTCTTCCTTCGTCCTCTTTCCCTCTCTCTCTCTGCAAGCCCTAACCGACCTCCCCCTTTCTCTCATTCTCAACCTCTCTCCCCCCTAACCCTAGACCTAGACGATGGCCGGAGGAGGCTTGAAGAGGCAGCGGGTGGCTGCCCCAGAAGTCGTCAACCTGGGCGAGGATGAGCCCGCCCATGCCGGCGAAGATAACGCCATGGAGGATGCTCCAATGGCGGCCGAAGAAGAACAGGCCGTGGCGGCCGGCGACGAAGCCAAAGGAGGCCAAGAGTCCCACGAAGAAGACGAAGAAGGAGATGGAGAAGATGGAGAAAATGAAGAGGGGGGAGAAGAAGGTGAGGAAGAAGAGGAAGGAGGTGGTGAAGAACCACCACCTACGGCGGCGGCCACTCCCCGTGCCGGCCAACTCCGGCGACCGCGTCAGCCACGGCCCCAGCCACAAGGACCAAAGCACAAGAAGGTAGGCCCCCAAACCCAATTCCCATTTTTTTATTTATATATATATTTTTTTATTTTTCATTTTTCCTGTAATTTCCATAGCTCTCGGGGTATAAACCCTGCAACCCAGAAAGAAGACGCCCTCAGGGGCGTCACGTTTCAGAAATGAAACGCCCAACCCAAGGGCGTTAATTAAATTATTTCCCTGAAAAATAATTAACGCCATGAGAACACGCCCTGCATCATGCCACCCATTTAAATCATCATCATTTTTTTTATATCATGCTGTTAATTCCATTAATTCTCATGCTTTTTAATTTTTTCATGAATTATTCGCATGCTGTTATTTTTATTTCATTTTTCTGAAAAACTTGAAAACAACGCCCCCCACCAGGGCGTTAATTCAACAATAGACGACCAAACCAGCGGTCGTCCATTCATTAATTCCTGATTAAGTTAACGGACCCATTTTGGAAAACGCCCCACCCAAGGTCGTGACTTGAAATATTTTTTAAGAATTTCAAAAATTAACCATAGAACCACGCCCAACACAGAGGCGTTTCTTAGATAACAGCGACCTAGGATAGGTCGCAAATTCAAAGCACACTTAAAACCACGCCCTCCTTAGGGGCGCTAATTCAACAAACCACGACCTGAGGATGGTCGTTAATTAAAATCAAACACCAATATAACCCAAGGCAATCAAAATGAGATTCAGCATGAATAATCAAAATAATTAAGTGAAAATTCTTTTCTTTACATGCAGGGCTTGATGAGGACGCGCATCTCCTGGGTCATGGTCCGGGCAGCATACTACGGCCTCCCCGAGTTTCAGAGAGCGAGGGTAGATGCTATGGGGTTCGGGGCCTTCCTTAGCATAGAGCCAGTCAGACCCGACCTACCACTTATCCAGGTTCTACGGGAGAGATGAGAAAGGACTAGCCGGGCATTCTTGATGCCATGGGGGCATATGGTTCCTACCCTAGAGGATGTAGCTAGGATCACGGGACTGAGGGTAGACGGTGAGGCTGTGAGCGGGATTACCTACCCTGACTACACTGAGTTTGCCCAGAGGTTGCTAGGGCTAGAGATGGTCTACGAGACGCCTAGCGAGTGTAGGACTATCTTCCGCACCGACCTGACTACAGTGATGGGCTTAGGGAATGCTAGGCATAGGTCCGGGGAGTCCTTAGAGCAGTTCTCTCAGAGGTTGATAGACGGGGCTAGGGCGGTCTACTGCCAGGACCCAGCCGACAGGGAGGGAGCGGACCGAGACCTGAGGAGGTTCCTGCTGCTGCTACTCGGGAGGCTATTGCTCGGGACGAAGGGCGACGTCATCAACTGCCGATTCCTGGGGATACTCGAGGACTTGGAGGCAGTTGGCAGCTACGCCTGGGGAGCGGCACTGCTGGCGCATATGATGGCCGACCTGTCCACCGGGACAGGTCGAGAGACGACCGTCAGTGGCTTCTCACCTTTTCTTCAGGTATGCATTTTTCCTCTTTTCTTTTCTTTTTATTATGCTTGTGAATGTCTCACTAATATGATGCATGGATGCAGGTTTGGAGCCATCTATACATGCCGATGGGGCGCGTTGACTCACGGCCTGGAGGTGAGGGAGCTTTTCCCTTAGCGCGGCGCTGGCTGCCAGTGGTGTTTGGAGCCCCACTGGGCTACGAGCTGTGGGTGCTGCGGAGAGAGTTCCGAGACTTCCCTCCCTCGCTGGTATGCATGAATGTTATGCATCTTTCTTTTGCATTTATTTTGAATTTATTATGATGATGATGAAATGATGACATGTATGTTTATGAATGCAGGTGCAGTGGAGACCCTACGAGGGGATGACAGACGAGGGCCAGCCGTGGGTCGTAGCGGGCCATCCTCGCTTTGAGCATGAGCTGTGGGTCCACTGCTTGAGCGAGATCGAGCCGTTACGGCTTAGGTTGGTGATGAGGGCGCTGGGCCTCCACTAGGAGTGGGTAGAGGCCGGCGAGCCACGCGGCATCGGGAAGAAGACGCGCGGTCGTACGAAGGCGACCGACTGGAGAGTGCGGTTCGAGGAGCAGTACGCCGACTGGCAGCGAGGCAGGACTAGAGTCACCTCCCGCGCGACAGACAGCTCCGAGTACCTTCGGCGCTACTGGGAGGTTTACGCCGGCCGACCCCAGATGAGGGTCTTAGGGGTATGTATGAATGCAATTATTTCTAAATGCGAATGCTTATGTAACTTTATCATGTAACTAATATGCAATGAATGCAGGATGCACGGGACATAGCGGTGATGGATGCCCAAACCCACCTACACAGCCTGGAGGACCAGCTGGCCGCCACACGGGCTGACCTAGAGACCCTGGTGAGTGTTTAAATTATTTCTATATGCAAATGTATTTTTTTTGTTGAATTATTGATGATTAGCCACTGACGATCTCAATGAATGTAGCGTGCCCAGCAGGGAGTAGTGAGGAGAGACCCCGGGGAGGCCTCCAGCTCGAGAGGGCCCAATGCAGAGGTGACTGCACTGACAGAGCAGCTAGCCGGAGTGATCGCACGAGCCGAGGCAGTAGAGCGCGATCTCGCTTCACGGGTAAATTCCAAAACACAAATCCATTCAAATATTGATTATATAATTATGCACTGATGAAATTCATTTTACAGACTGAGGAGCTTCGAGCCGCTCTTACCTGCGTTGATGAGGGCTTCCGTGCGACGAGCACACATGTGAGTGGTTTAATCATGTATTGCTTGAATTGAATCATTGCATTAATTGTGGAATTGATGATTTGTTTACCTGTTTGCAGGCGACTCAGCTTCAGGCGGTACGTACCGAGTTGGCGATCCGTGATCAGCGGATCTCAGAGCTAGAGAGGTCCCTGAGACGTCGAGAGGAGCTGCCTCAGGACGTGGCCGAGCTGCGGGTGGCCCTTGAGCTGGAGAGACGGGAGCGTGCCCGGGAGCGCGAGGAGCGTGCTCGTGAGCGGGAGGAGTACCAGGCGGAGCGTGCCCGGCACCTTGAGCTTCAGCAGGCGGAGCGTGCCCGGTACCAGGAGCAGGTAGCAGCACGCGAGCGAGAGCTGGCAGACTCGAGGACCCAGTTGATCCTTTCTAAGGAGCGGCTACGAGTGTTTGAGGAGCGTCTCCAGCGAGGGCGTGAGCGAGCACGGGCTGTGGGGTACTCCTTCACCAGCTCCACCTTTGTGGCGGGCTCTTCGCTCCGAGAGAGGAGCGAGGCAGGTGGCCAGGCTCGAGTTCCAGCTTCTTCTCGGGGGCCCATGCCTCCTCCACCAGCACCAGCTCGGGACGGCGAGGAGGAGGTTGAGAGTAGGAGAGAGGAGGGTGGAGGCGAGAGCTGAGAGACTTACTTGTACTCCTCCACCCTCACACTTGTACATGATAGACATTCATGATGTATATATATATATATATGAGATTGACATCTTTTGTTACCTGAGCACTTTGCGTGGTTGTGGCCTTGTGTTTGTGTACTTTCCTCTTTCCACGTTCTTCATTTTTGCTTTGCTTTGCCCTGTTTCTGCAACTGTAATCCACACTTTGAACAAACAGGTTAATTCATCTGTTCGACTTGGCCCCTTGCTCAATAAGCAAGGGGTGCCTTTACTTTTGACCTTAATAGCGGGTCAAGGGGCCAAGCCTTTAATCAAACAAGGTAAATAAAATATCTGATAACGGGGAGATGCATCATGCAAGCATGCATATGCAAACTATAAATAAAAGATGTCCATGCAAAAGAATGCAAGCACACATCGTGAAGAAATACATTTTTTCTTTTTCCTCTCATTTATATTTTTTTTGTTATTTTTCCTGAAAAACGCGCCTTAGAGTAGGTCGTGGTTCGCATAAAGACGCCCTAGAAGACGGCGTGAATTTGAAAAGGAAATCTGATTTTTGAAAAAGTAATGACCTGCTCAGAGACGTTATTCAGTAAGAGACGACCTAATCCAGGGCGTTAATTCTATAAAAAGCGCCTTAGCCAAAGGCGTTAATTGAATTATTCTGCAAAAAAAAGGTTGACAAGGCTATCAAGACCCCGGGTCCTACACGGTTACCATCTAAAATTCATTAACCTTTCTTGAGTAATTAAAAAGGGGTCGACGTGATCATAGTTGACTTGTATTCGAGATTTCGCACAGTGCAATTTCCGAGGTCCGCCTTGACCATCCTGCCAGTTCGTGACTTACCACATAGAAAGGATGGAAGAAAATATAAGGGAAGCCCATAAGGGATTCTGAGATGCTCGAGGTAAAGTTACCTCCCCTACCTTATGCCTGTTGGGGTTCGGTCTTTGGCGTAGGGAAATTTGTTGCCTTTTTGCCTCTTTTATATTACACGCATACGCCCAAGGTTTTCCTTGCGGGGACTTTGCCCTCTTGACATGCTTTTCTTTTCACAACTTGACTTTCACTTTGAATTTGATTTGCATTGATGAAAATAAACCTAATTGTACTTGGGCTTTTGTGGCATTTGCTCCCCTTTTGGGCCCTGACTTCCACCTACTAGGGCGGCGGATAGGCTTGGCGGATCTACCCCGAGACCTCCCTTCCTCCCTTATGGGCCGAAGAAGAAAAGAACGGGTATTGCCTTTCACTTTTAGTCAGGTTTTTGACTTTCCATCGGATTTTGCACTGCTTGAGTTCAAGAATAAAGCGTGTAGTGTGTGCGGGAGTCAACCCCCTTTTAAGTTAGCAAGACTGATGAATGAATTCTGAATTTTGACCTTTCGGACCATGATCCTTTGTGTGCCATGGCACCAATTTTGATCTCTTTTGATTTTGATCTCTTTTTGATTTTGAAGAATTTCTATTTTTTATTTGCCTTTTGGTATTTCTATATTTTTTTTGGTTTTTGGAAATATTCCACTTTGTTTTGGATTTTTGAAACAACATTTATTTTTTTGGATTTTGAAAATTTCTCCATATATATATATATATTTTTTTTAGATTTTTGAATCAAGGGTAGTATTTCTTAAGATACAAACCATTCCAAGGGTGAGTTAACTCTTCTCCTTCAGCATTAATCAGTTTATAAGTATTGCCTGGATAAACATCTTTTATGACGAACAGTCCTTCCCAGTTGGGTTGGAGTTTTGAGCGGGGGCCACCCGGCTGTACGAAAATCCTCTTAATTACCATCTCACCGATTTTAAATTTTGTCTCAATTACTTTCTTTTGATAAAAACGTGAGAGCCTGTTTTGATAAACGCGCGCATGCTCAGCGGCGACCAGACGCTTCTCATTTAGGAGTTCCAATTGGGCAAGGAGTGAATCACGACGCTCATCAATAGAGAGTTCCTTGTCAAATTGTACTCGCAGAGAGGGAATGAGAATCTCGTAAGGGACTACCGCCTCCATTCCATAAGTAAGGGTGAAAGGGGTTTGCCCAGTGGGGGTACGAATGGAAGTTTGATAGGCCCAGAGAGCCTCAACTAGCTTGTCTGGCCAGTCCGAAAATTTATTAGCCTCACACGTCTTTTTGACAATTTTTATCAAAGTTTTATTAGTTGCCTCTGCTTGGCCATTGCCCTGCGGATAATAGGGAGAAGAATGATGCAATGCAATGTTATACCTGTTGCAGAGATCCTTGATTTCTTGAGAGATAAATTGAGGTCCATTGTCGGTGACGATGGTGCTCGGGATGCCGAACCTTGCGATGATGTTCTTCATTATAAAATTGCAGACGGTTGACGCTTTGATCTCCACGTAAGCTTCCGCTTCTGCCCACTTGATGAAGTACTCCGTTGCCGTGAGGATGAACGATTTTTACTTGGTCAGGAGATTCGAATCACCAAGAGGTCCAATGATATCAAAAGCCCACATGGAGAAAGGCCATGGGGAGGACGTAGGATGGAGTGAAGAAGCAGGAGAATGAATCTTGTCGGCGTACAGTTGGCACTTAACACACCTTCGAACATAGATGGAACAATCCTCTTCTAGAGTTGGCCAATAGAAACCTAGCCTAAGAATCTTCTTAGCTAACATCTGGCTGTTCACATGACCACCACATACTCCAGAATGCGCCTCTTCCACAACTTTCCATGATTCATCATCGTCGAGGCATCTTAATAAAACACTGGTGAGCCCTCTCCTATTGAGCACACCTCCAACCAAAACATAACGCTGAGCCACTCTTCTAATTGCTTTCTTTTCTTCTGCAGTGGCTTCCTCGGGATAGGACTGATCATTGCAATATCTGGCAATCTCATAATACCAAGGCTTCTCTTCGTCAGCCAATTCTTCTTCCCAGTCTAAAAGCATGACCTCTTTGCCTTTAAGAGATTCCTTCTGCTTGTCCTTCTCAAGCACCGTATCCCTAATATCGAGGAATGTACGATCCTTAATTGCTGGCGTGTCACGCTGATGAATTAGAGGAACATGAAAATCACGCTCAGGAGGGAAGACTAAAGCAGAGGCTAAAGAAGCAAGAGCGTCAGCTAGGATGTTCTGACTACGAGGAACATGTACGAAAATCAATTTGGTGAAGAGCTTGGCATAAGCTGAAGCAAGTTCCTGGTAGGGTTTGAGCTTAGGATTGATAGTGCGGCACTTGACCAACACCTGGCGTAGAATGAGCTGACTATCACCCACAATCCTCAAATGGGTGACACCATATCGATGGGCGGTTTGAAGACCGGCCAAAAGAGCCTCATACTCAGCTATATTGTTGGTGGCGGGAAAAGTGAGCCGAGCAGCAAATGGGATGGTGACTCCTTCTGGTGTTAAAAGAACCATGCCGATCCCTCTTCCTTGAGAATTTAAAGTCCATCAAAATGTAATGTCCACATAGGATCACGAGGTTGATTAATGGACATTAGTTCTTCATCTGGAAACTCCGAATTGACAGGATCAAAACGAGGTAGAGGGTGATGAGCAAGGTGTTCGGCAATGGCGTAACCTTTGATAGCTTTCTGTTGAATGTAAGTGATATCAAACTGAGAGAGGAAGCTTTGCCAGCGTGCTAATCGATCAGTGAGGATAGATTTTTCAAGGAGGAATTTAATCAGATTCATGCAAGCAATGAGGTGAACCTCGTGAGCTAGGAAATAGTGCTTTAACTTCTGAACTACCCAGACCAAAGCATCGCAAGTCTTCTCCATGGCTGAATACCTCTGCTCACAGGGGTTAAGAAGTTTAGACAAATAGTACGCTGCCCTCTCTTTACCTTCTTCATCTACTTGAGCCAAGACAACACCTACAGAGTCATCCAAGACTGAGACATAGAGAATAAGTGGTTTGCCTATAATCGACGGTCTCAGGACAGGAGGATTGGCCAAATAATCCTTCAATCCGTCAAAGGCTTCCTGACACTTGTCATCCCAATTAAACTTGACTCCCGACTTAGTAAGCTCGTAAAACGGCCTACATCTTTGTGAATGCTGGGAGACGAAGCGGCGAATAAATTGCAACCTCCCGATTAATCCTCGAACTTCCGTCAAATTCTTGGGAGGAGGCATATCTCTAATGGCCCTTGCCTTGTTGGGATCAACTTCAATTCCCCTCTTGCTAACAGTGAAACCAAGTAACTTCCCTGATGAAACACCAAATACACATTTCTTGGGGTTCATCTTCAATTGATACTCTCGCGATCTTTGCAAGACCTTGGCTAGAACCCCAGGATGCTCAATCCTTGTCCTTGATTTCACAACCAGGTCATCCACATACACCTCAATATAAATATAAATCATGTCATGAAAAATCACCATCATAGCCCTCTGATAGGTGGCTCCAGCATTCTTAAGTCCAAAAGACATGACCACATAACAGTATGTACCCCATGGTGTAGTGAATGATGTCTTCTCTTGATCTTCTTCAGCCAGACGAATTTGATTGTAACCTAAGAAGCCATCCATGAAAGAGAGAGTCTCAAATCCTGCCGTATTATCAATCAAAACATCAATATGAGGGAGGGGGAAGTCATCCTTAGGACACGCGCGGTTGAGATCCCGGAAGTCTATACAAATCTGAACTTTTCCATCTTTCTTCATAACCGGGACGATGTTAGCCACCCAATTGGGATAGAGGACAACTCTAACAAATCTAGCCTTATGGAGCTTGTCGACCTCTTCTTTCATCTTTAAAGCCATATTAGGGTGGAAACGCCTCAACCGTTGCTTGACCGGCACAGACCCTGGCTTAAGTGTAATGCGGTGTTCAACGAGCGCAGGGTCTAAACCAGGCATATCTTCATAACTCCATGCGAACGTGTAGCAACCCTGATAAATGAATATTGAAATAAATTAAAAACATATATATTACAGAAGTAATACGGATAATAAGAATAGGGTTAGCTAGACAAAAATAAAACAAATTAAAAATAACGCCTCTGAGTAAGGCGTTAATTTAAAAAGAAACGCCTCTACATACGGCGTGACTAAAGAAAGGACGCCCACACGTGCGGTCGTCAACTCTCACGCGACCAAATAGGCAAGTAAAAGAAACGCCCATATCTTGGGCGTGTTTCAAAAATAAGGAACGCCCTTATACAAGACACTTCTTAAGAAACGACCTGAACAAGGTCGTTAATTTAAGAATAGACGCCCTGACCAAAGGCGTTAATTCAGTTCGTGAACCGATCGAACCCAGAACTTATCCAGGGTAAGTGATAAGCATTAGAAAGAGTTCAAACGCGGTAATGACTCTATCATAGAAGTATTACTTCCACACGATCACCAACCCTAATAGGACACCCAAAACCCTATAAAAACTCTCGTTCATCTGAACCCTAAACCATTTGATCGTCTGCGGCTATTACGGTAAAGAACTGAACGTTCTTTCTTTCTATTTTTCTGTCAAAAGAAGAGTTACTAACTCTTCATCTCTTTCTCTTCTTACAGATCGAAGAGAGCACCTGCGTACGTGAAGAACAAAGGTAATGTTCTTCTTTCTTTTATCTTCAGCCAAAACATGATGAAGTGAGGATTGATACATCTTCATGTTTCTCTATAGGGAATTCAGTCGAAGAACAAGGGTTCTTCAAAACAAACGATTCTTCCTGCTGCTGCTGCGGTTATATAGTGGCAGTAGAAAGGGTTCTCCTCAATTACTTCACAAGTACTCTTCTAGATCATCAATTAAGGTAGGATTTTCTCAAGTCTTGTAGCCCAAACTAAATATATATATACAAGAAGCATCATGCATATCATGTATTAGTTTTATTTTAGTTTCTCGGACGTTGCTGGAATATTTTGAAAGAAACGCCCCTGTCAAGGGCGCTATTTTAAAAGATACGACCCTCACCAGGTCGTTAATTCAAATTATACGCCTTTTATACAGGCGTTGATTTCATGAACAACTGCATGTAATTAGTAATTGATCCTGTTTAAAATTCGATAAATATGAAATATCAATTCTAATATCTTGCATGACTCTACCTGTAAATTCCTGTTAATTTTCTTGTCATAACCATGCCTCCTGTCTCTTGAAATTGTATTTCCTGAAATATTGTAAATTTCTTGAATTCACGACTTGGACAAAGTCATTTTTCATATGTTAACGCCCCAGAACAGGACGTGAATCTGAAAGCTAACGCCCCTTCCTAGGGCGTTTCTCTGTTAAAATCCTGGAATATATATTCTGCAAAAAAATAGAATTAAATAGTAACGCCCCTTACAAAGGCGTGTTTTAGATAAATCCTGAAAATTAATTATATTCTGTCAAATATGTAAATAATGAGACGCCTGCTACTGTAGTCGTCAACTCTTAATAAACGCCCCTGACCAGGGCGCGTTTTAGTTAAATTACTGAATTATTGAAAATTCTGCAAAACGGAAAATATGTAAACGCCCTTCTGTTAGGCGTTAATTACTTAAGAAACGACTTGACCTAAGTCGTTATTTTACTGAAAAATTGATTTTTCACTATCTCTGTTAACCGATGCTTTCATATGTTATATAATATATATATATCGGCACTATTCTCCACTCCGTGAGTATAGTCCCACGTTTCATGTTGTTTCATCGATCACACTCAACTCTCATTGACATACAAGCTCTCCTTTGGACATTCCGTTCCTTTGGACTAGCGAGTTAGTCATAGAGACCTCCGTAAGACTCCTCGTAGTCTTGGATTCCCTCAAGGCCGACTGAGCTGGTTGTACCCTAAAAACCCATTACACGATCTTTGCCATGTCAATCTAAAGAAACATGGTATACCGGCCCTTATGTTTATACAAAGAGTATATCATAAAAAAATTCTTAATGGGATGATGATATCATGCCATATCATGTCGTTCTTGTAAACCTCAATTCTATGATAAGAATGAGGGTATCTTACTTTGATATACTGTTCATGTGGACCTCAATTCTATATAAAGAATGTCCATACTGATTTGTCATGGTACCTAAGTTAAGGGAACCATATTCTACCTAGTTTTATCGATATCGTGATTATACCGTTATTACCGTCAATCTATGTCCTTTGTCATATTTTGGACTCTATTCTATCCAAGTTGTCATATATGTCTACAAGCTTGATTATTGAAATTCTATATTGGCTATATAAACAAGAGTGGATGTCAAAAATACATGATAAATGCCTGCGCATATAGGGCCCGATCTGGTCCTGGGAGGAGCACCCGAAAGTACTTGTGCCCATGGGAGTTAAAATGATATGGTATCTGGCATTATACCGAGTACTTGACTTGCTTGATTGGACATTCCACACACATCTTGTACTTGAATCGTACTTGACTTGACATGAAATGCGTGGCCCGAAAAAGAGTAAATTACTTACTTGATACATGATAGCCAAAGTTCTTGACATGACTTGTTAAACGTACTTGCTTGAATATCTTGAATACACTTGTTATCTTGTTGAAAGTTCATGATTAGTTCATCTTATTTCCTTGATATTACATACTCTCTATCTTGTCGTTTATGCGAGCATGCATAGCTTTACTGCATTCATGAAAGATGTAAATTACTTAAACCCCTTGCTAGTACTTGAGATATAATTTCCTACTGAGCGTTCGCTCATTCCGTTTGTCCCTTTGTACTTTTCAAGTAAGTCCGACGACGATGGAACTCAATCGGATGGGAATGGTCAAGAGTGAAAGTGATAGAGCTGCTCAAGTGTCATCTAGTCTTTTCTATAGTTTCTTGAGTCAAATATGTATTCTTTTCCTTTTATTAAACAGAGTATTGGATTTGTAATAGTCTATCCATTATGAAATAAAGGATTGGGTTATCTTGCTATTTTGCGCGTCTCTGTCTTTGTGTCGAATACACGACCACTCTGATTGACATGATTGATATAAACTCGTCACGCGTCTCCGGGTATCTTCCGCGCTCGGGGCGTGACAGTTTTTGTGGTATCAGAGCCTAAGGTATTCAATTCCTAGGAAAAACCCAAGTCCAAGGATAAGTTGAACCTTTAAACCAGTGAGATTGGGTAGAACCAAGGGTTAGATTTAACATAGTATACGAGTCTTTAAATACGATCACATACTAATATAGTTATTGTAATTGTAGGATAATGGCTGCCGAATGTGCTCATTGGCGCAACATGCAGCGTACCCTCCAAGGGATGACCCAAGTACTACAACAGGTAGCACAAGGTGGTACTCCACGAGCTGGAAGCTTACACCAAGCCTTTAAGAACATGAATCCCCCGAAGTTTATGGGATCGACCGATCCGGACGATGCCGAGCATTGGGTTCGGGAAATCGAACGCATATTCCGTGTCATGCAATGCACAGATCAGGACAAAGTTCTATTAGCTACATTTCAATTAGAGAAAGATGCTAGATGCTGGTGGGAGTCTATTGAAGCAACCATAAATCTGACTCAAGTAACATGGGAAGAATTTGTGGAATACTTCAATGCTAAATATTTCTCGGACCGAGTCCAAGAAAAGAAGGCTGCCGAATTCGCTGCATTAAAGCAACGATCCCTATCATTAGCAGATTATGAAGCTCAGTTCTCCAGGTTGTCTAGATATGCTAAGCATCTTATTAGCACGGAGAAGATGAAAGCCCGTAGATTTCTTAATGGGCTTAGGCCCCACTATATTACTCAACTGGCGCCTATGGACATCCAAATTTATTCTGAGGTAGTGCGCCGAGCTCAACTACTTGAAGATGCCACGGAACTATCTGATAGGATCCGAGGGAAAGACAAGAAGGAACACGTCACGGGTGCGGGTTCTTTCAAACCCAATTTCAAGAAGAGGCCCAATAATGGAGGTTCTTCCTCTCAAGACCATAAGTTCAAAAAGACCAAGCCTTTCTCTATCACAACTACCCCTTCTAATACAGTATGCAAGTATTGTGACAAGGCTGGTCACAAGACAGAAGAATGCTGGAGGAAATTAGGAGCTTGTCTCCGTTGTGGAAGCCGTGAGCATCGGATTCCCGAGTGTCCATTAATGAACGACCAAGCCGGCGATGGTAAACGCCCGGTGACAAAGAATGCTTGTCTTCATGCAATACAGGAGACCTAACCTGAAGAAGAAGGCGGATTAGTGGAAGGTACATTGAAAATTTGTTCCAAATATGCACATGTCTTATTTGATACGGGTGCATCACATTCTATTATTTCTAAGAAGTTTGCTGACCCATTACCTCTAGAACCGGAATGGATGAAAATAGTGTTGTCTACTCCTCTCGGAAACGAGACGGATATCACGCATCATTACCAAAACTGTGAGGTGTTGGTTCGAGGAAGGAATTTTCCTATTGATCTTATCTGCTTAGATCTAAAAGAATATGATGTTATACTAGGAGCAGATTGGTTATCTAAGTACCAGGCAACGGTTGATTGCCGTAATAGCAAGATTATTTTCAAAGAATTTCCAGAACTGACTTATACTAGTCCTAAGAGTCGAAGCAAATCCCCTCTTATTTCGGCTCTTCGAGCAAGCAAGCTCGTCAGGAAGGGATGTGTATCCTTCCTTGCTTTTGTCACTGTTAAAGAAGCTAAGGAAACCAAGATAGAAGACATTCAGGTAGTGCGAGAATTTCCAGACGTATTTCCGGAAGATTTGCCGGGATTACCCCCTCAAAGAGAAGTGGCCTTCACCATTGACTTAGTCCCTGGTGCTGGTCCTGTTTCAAAGGCACCATATAGAATGTCCCCTGCTAAACTCAAGGAGTTGAAGGAGCAGTTGATGGAACTAATCCGAAAAGTGTTTATTAGACCAAGTACTTCCCCGTGGGGAGCACCAGTCTTATTTGTAAAGAAGAAGGATGGATCCATGAGATTGTGTATCGACTATCGACAGTTGAATCATCTTACTATCAAGAACAAGTATCCACTGCCGAGAATCGATGAATTATTTGATCATATTTCAGGATCCAAATACTTTTCCAAGATTGATCTCAGGTCGGGATATCATCAATTAAGAATCAAGGATGATGACATTCACAAGACCGCATTCAGAAGCAGGTATGGCCATTATGAATTTGTTGTTATGCCTTTTGGACTAACAAATGCCCCTGCTGCCTTTATGCAGTTAATGAATAGCATATTCAGGCCTTAATTGGATCAATTCATAGTAGTCTTCATTGATGATATATTGATATATTCTAAGACTAAGGAAGAACATGAAGAGCATTTGAGGATTGCATTGCAAGTCTTGAGGACAAATCAATTATATGCTAAACTCAGCAAATGCGAGTTCTGGCTTGAAGAAGTGGCTTTTCTCAGACATGTCATATCAAAAGATGGATTATTAGTAGATCCGTCAAAGGTTGAAGCTGTAAGAAACTGGAAAAGACCCACTAATGCAAGCGAGATCAGAAGTTTCTTAGGTCTTGCAGGATATTATCGGCGATTCATCAAAGATTTCTCTAAGATCGCCGTGCCCCTTACAAGGTTAACTCGCAAGGGGATCCGATATGAATGGAGTGAGGAATGTGAAAGAAGTTTTCAAACTCTCAAAGATCATCTCACTACAGCTCAGGTCTTAGCTCTACCGATAGAAGGAGAGAAATTCGAGGTCTACACAGATGCTTCTGGCATTGGCCTTGGATGTGTCCTAATGCAACAAGGAAAGGTCATAGCATACTCTTCACGTCAACTGAAGAAGCATGAGGAGAATTACCCCGTCCATGACTTAGAACTGGCCGCGGTGGTATTTGCCCTAAAGATATGGAGACACTACTTATATGGAGTGTAGTTTACTGTATACTCCGATCACAAAAGTCTCAAATATCTATTTTCACAAAAGGAGCTAAACATGAGACAAAGACGCTGGCTAGAATATCTCAAGGACTTCGACTTCAATATTCAATACCATCCCGGAAAGGGTAATCATGTTGCTGATGCCCTTAGTCGAAAGCCGAGAGCAATGATAGCCAATTGTATGATACAAGAATGGAGGTTACTTGAACAATTCTCCGAGCTCAATATAAGCTTGGACACGGAATCCAAATTTGTTACATTATCTCATGTAAGCATACAGTCAGACTTATTATCTGAGATACACGCACTTCAGGATGATGATCCTATATTAGTGGAAATCAAGTGCAGATTAGAAGGACAATCTGATTTCCAACTAACTTCTGATGGAAGATTATTATTCAAAGGTAGAACTTGTATACCCGACTGTCCGGAATTAAAGAAGAAGATCTTAGATGAAGCTCACCGATCAAGGTACACTATTCATCCAGGATCAACCAAAATGTATCAAGATGTAAAGAGGAACTTTTGGTGGCCTAATATGAAAAGAGAAATAGCAGACTATGTATCTCGCTGCCTCACATGACAACAGGTCAAGGCAGAACACCAAAAGCCTGCTGGAAAACTTCATCCTCTAGATATTCCTAAGTAAAAATGGGAGGATATTGGTATGGACTTTATCATGGGTTTATCTAAATCAAAAGGAGGACATGATGGAATCTGGGTTATCATTGACCGATTAACTAAATCGGCACATTTCTTGCCAATAAAGAGCCGATGGTCAATTGATGTGCTAGCTGCACTATACATCAAGGAAATAGTCAGGTTACATGGAATTCCTGTCTCAATCGTGTCTGATAGAGATCCCCGTTTTACTTCTCATTTTTGGAAAGGATTACAACATTCGTTGGGAACAAGGCTCAACTTTAGTACTGCTTTTCACCCACAAACGGATGGTCAGACCGAGAGAACTAATCAAGTTGTTGAAGATATGCTAAGAGCTTGCATCACTGACTTTGGAGGAAGCTGGCATGACCACTTGCCATTAATTGAATTTGCATATAACAACAGCTACCAAGCTAGTATCCAAATGGCACCTTTCGAAGCCTTATACGGAAGGAGCTACAGATCACCCATATGCTGGAACGAAGTTGGAGAAAAATAACTGTTAGGTCTAGACATGGTAAGGGATACAACTGAGAAGATACAAGTAATCAGAGAAAGATTGCAAGTTGCTCAGACAAGACAAAAGGCTTATGCTGATATAAGGAGGAGAGATCTTGAATTCCAAATCGGAGATCATGTATTTCTCAAGATATCACCTGGATGTGGCATACGAAGATTTGGTGTTAAGGGCAAGCTTACGCCAAGATTCATCGGACCATTTGAGGTACTTGAAAGAGTTGGCGAGGTTGCTTATCGCATCGCGTTACCTCCTCAATTGTCCGACGTACATAATGTGTTTCACATATCTAAGTTGAAGAAGTATGTGCACGATCCATCTCATATTATTGAACATGGAGATCTGGTGATCCAGAAAGATCTCACCTATGAACAGAAGCCTATGAAGATCTTGGATCGAGAAATACGAGCTCTAAGGAATAAGGTTATTCCCATGCTCAAGGTACAATGGAATAAGAATCCTGAACACGAAGCGACATGGGAGACCGAGGAATCTATGAAGAAACGATTTCCCGAGTTATTCTAAGAGGTATATGTTCTACACTCTCCACGTGTATAATTATATATATATTGAATTTGGGGACCAAATTCTTTTTAAGTGGGGGAGGGTGTAGCAACCCTGATAAATGAATATTGAAATAAATTAAAAACATATATATTACAGAAGTAATACGGATAATAAGAATAGGGTTAGCTAGACAAAAATAAAACAAATTAAAAATAACGCCTCTGAGTAAGGCGTTAATTTAAAAAGAAATGCCTCTACATACGGCGTGACTAAAGAAAGGACGCCCACACGTGCGGTCGTCAACTCTCACGCGACCAAATAGGCAAGTAAAAGAAACGCCCATATCTTGGGCGTGTTTCAAAAATAAGGAACGCCCTTATACAAGACGCTTCTTAAGAAACGACCTGAACAAGGTCGTTAATTTAAGAATAGACGCCCTGACCAAAGGCGTTAATTCAGTTCGTGAACCGATCGAACCCAAAACTTATCCAGGGTAAGTGATAAGCATTAGAAAGAGTTCAAACGTGGTAATGACTCTATCATAGAAGTATTACTTCCACACGATCACCAACCCTAATAGGACACCCAAAACCCTATAAAAACTCTCGTTCATCTGAACCCTAAACCATTTGATCGTCTGCGGCTATTACGGTAAAGAACTGGACGTTCTTTCTTTCTATTTTTCTGTCAAAAGAAGAGTTACTAACTCTTCATCTCTTTCTCTTCTTACAGATCGAAGAGAGCACCTGCGTACGTGAAGAACAAAGGTAATGTTCTTCTTTCTTTTATCTTCAGCCAAAACATGATGAAGTGAGGATTGATACATCTTCATGTTTCTCTGTAGGGAATTCAGTCGAAGAACAAGGGTTCTTCAAAACAAACGATTCTTCCTACTGCTGCTGCGGTTATATAGTGGCAGTAGAAAGGGTTCTCCTCAATTACTTCACAAGTACTCTTCCATATCATCAATTAAGGTAGGATTTTCTCAAGTCTTGTAGCCCAAACTAAATATATATATACAAGAAGCATCATGCATATCATGTATTAGTTTTATTTTAGTTTCTCGGACGTTGCTGGAATATTTTGAAAGAAACGCCCCTGTCAAGGGCGCTATTTTAAAAGATACGACCCTCACCAGGTCGTTAATTCAAATTATACGCCTTTTATACAGGCGTTAATTTCATGAACAACCGCATGTAATTAGTAATTGATCATGTTTAAAATTCGATAAATATGAAATATCAATTCTAATATCTTGCATGACTCTACCTGTAAATTCCTGTTAATTTTCTTGTCATAACCATGCCTCCTGTCTCTTGAAATTGTATTTCTTGAAATATTGTAAATTTCTTGAATTCACGACTTGGACAAAGTCGTTTTTCATATGTTAACGCCCCAGAACAGGGCGTGAATCTGAAAGCTAACGCCCCTTCCTAGGGCGTTTCTCTGTTAAAATCCTGGAATATATATTCTGCAAAAAAATAGAATTAAATAGTAACGCCCCTTACAAAGGCGTGTTTTAGATAAATCCTGAAAATTAATTATATTCTGTCAAATATGTAAATAATGAGACGCCTGCTACTGTAGTCGTCAACTCTTAATAAACGCCCCTGACCAGGGCGCGTTTTAGTTAAATTACTGAATTATTGAAAATTCTGCAAAACGGAAAATATGTAAACGCCCTTCTGTTAGGCGTTAATTACTTAAGAAACGACTTGACCTAAGTCGTTATTTTACTGAAAAACTGATTTTTCACTATCTCTGTTAACCGATGCTTTCATATGTTATATAATATATATATATCGGCACTATTCTCCACTCCGTGAGTATAGTCCCACGTTTCATGTTGTTTCATCGATCACACTCAACTCTCATTGACATACAAGCTCTCCTTTGGACATTCCGTTCCTTTGGACTAGCGAGTTAGTCATAGAGACCTCCGTAAGACTCCTCGTAGCCTTGGATTCCCTCAAGGCCGACTGAGCTGGTTGTACCCTAAAAACCCATTACACGATCTTTGCCATGTCAATCTAAAGAAACATGGTATACCGGCCCTTATGTTTATACAAAGAGTATATCATAAGAAAATTCTTAATGGGATGATGATATCATGCCATATCATGTCGTTCTTATAAACCTCAATTCTATGATAAGAATGAGGGTATCTTACTTTGATATACTGTTCATGTGGACCTCAATTCTATATAAAGAATGTCCATACTGATTTGTCATGGTACCTAAGTTAAGGGAACCATATTCTACCTAGTTTTATCGATATCGTGATTATACCGTTATTACCGTCAATCTATGTCCTTTGTCATATTTTGGACTCTATTCTATCCAAGTTGTCATACATGTCTACAAGCTTGATTATTGAAATTCTATATTGGCTATATAAACAAGAGTGGATGTCAAAAATACATGATAAATGCCTGCGCATATAGGGCCCGATCTGGTCCTGGGAGGAGCACCCGAAAGTACTTGTGCCCATGGGAGTTAAAATGATAAGATATCTGGCATTATACCGAGTACTTGACTTGCTTGATTGGACATTCCACACACATCTTGTACTTGAATCGTACTTGACTTGACATGAAATGCGTGGCCCGAAAAAGGGTAAATTACTTACTTGATACATGATAGCCAAAGTTCTTGACATGACTTGTTAAACGTACTTGCTTGAATATCTTGAATACACTTGTTATCTTGTTGAAAGTTCATGATTAGTTCATCTTATTTTCTTGATATTACATACTCTCTATCTTGTCGTTTATGCGAGCATGCATAGCTTTATTGCATTCATGAAAGATGTAAATTACTTAAACCCCTTGCTAGTACTTGAGATATAATTTCCTACTGAGCGTTCGCTCATTCCGTTTGTCCCTTTGTACTTTTCAAGTAAGTCCGACGACGATGGAAGTCAATCGGATGGAAATGGTCAAGAGTGAAAGTGATAGAGCTGCTCAAGTGTCATCTAGTCTTTTCTATAGTTTCTTGAGTCAAATATGTATTCTTTTCCTTTTATTAAACAGAGTATTGGATTTGTAATAGTCTATCCATTATGAAATAAAGGATTGGGTTATCTTGCTATTTTGCGCGTCTCTGTCTTTGTGTCGAATACACGACCACTCTGATTGACATGATTGATATAAACTCGTCACGCATCTCCGGGTATCTTCCGCGCTCGGGGCGTGACAGAACGTGTCCTTGTATTCTTGCAGGACCAAAATGAGCGCCTCCTCTTCGGAGGGTGGTAAATTCTTGCTTATGAGGACAATCCTAGGGTCTTACTCGGTACCCAAATTAATTTCTTTGGTAGACTCTTCTACAGAGGCTGACGGTTCGTCAAATCGTCTTATGTCACTAGCAAAAGCATTAGCCTCGTCCTCATATTCTTCATAACTTTCATCCCCCTCTTCAATAGGGTCTTCGTCATTCATAATTTCATAGACACCCAAACCCTCATAAGAAACAACAACATCTTCATATTCTGACTATGGCAGGATGATTGGATTCTCTATAAATTCAGGAAGAGCTAAACAAGCCTGGCATCTGATAGCTAACTCCAACAGAAACCTATGGGGAATCTGCTTACCCTTGGACTTCTTATGTGAATCTACCCCTTGAATTTTAGCGTTAGCGGAAGAAGAGGAGGAGCAACTAGCTTGATCAGAAAAAGGAAGGGAAGGGGGTGAAAAAGTGGATACAGGAGGTAATACAGAGGAAGTCCCCTCACCAGAGGGGGAGAAAAGATTTAGCAATGAATCTTGAAGGAGCGGCCCCTGGGTCGGGACACACTCGGGAGAAAAACAGGAGGTCTCCTCAACAAAAATAGAGGTTTGGAAAGTTGGGAATTTGGCATTTTTTTTTCATTTTTGTCTTTTTCTTCATTTTTATTTCCTGTTTCAAGAAGAAAGCAGTGTGAAGGGAGGATAGCAGGAGGAGTGGAAATTGCCAGATCAGAGAAAGATTGAATCAGTGATGGCCCGTGCGGGGGCGTGATGGAGAGTTTAGAAAATCGCTCGAGGAGCGAAGAAGGAATTGGGAGAGAAACTTGGATTGAATCTGGAGATAAATTGATTATAATCGGAGGCGGTCTTGGCATGCGACCAAACCGATGAGAATATAGAGAAGCAAGCACAGATGGATGCATGGAAGTGAGAGAAAAGAGGCCGGCCCACAGCCTGTCCACGGTGAAACCTTCTTCAAACGGAACATCTGACTCTCCAGTATCAGTGTAGTCACTCAGCAGCTGTCTCTTATCTGTAATTACGGCCGACTTCTCAATCAATTCATGAATAAGTGGCGGCCATTCCGGATCAGTCGGAATGAAGAGGCGGCTCAAAGAAATAGTAATATCCTGCATATCGAACCATCTGTACCAGTTACATTCTGGATCATCCATTTTCCTTCTCTTGTCAGGCCTTAAGGACTCCAAGGCTTTGTATGTGGCCAACGGGGCAATATGACGAGCAAACTGTCTAGCATGAACATCCTGACAATCTAATATGGAAGTAATTATGGTAGTTTGCTCCTTATTTTGAAAGCCACCCGTGACAAAATGTGTCTTCAATGTCCAAGTGAGCGGCTGGCGATCTGTTTTTAATGTGGATGTCATAAATGCCCATGGTTCATCTTTGTTTTTGCTTGGCCCTTTGTAACCCAGGCCACCTCGTGTAATCAACTTCTGAGGTTTAACAGGCCTAATCCTGCCTTGACAATTGGCACCCAGACCTTTGCCATTTTGATACCCCATTTTCATTAAGATGTTCCAGCCAGAGGTGTTCATCATTGTTTTCTTCTTTTTCCCCTTGGGAGGCAGGGGTGTCATAGCAACTGTTGTGATTTTTTCTGGCATTGGTTGTGGACAAGGGACGTCCAGCATAGATAATAGTGGCTTGTTGGCCGGCCACACGGATGGAACTGATGAAGCCATGTGAATATCCTCCTCTGGCAAAATCGGCATACTGGTAACTTTAATAATGCGGCCCTTGTGTGGGAATTTAAGGCATTGGTGATTTGTGGAGGGCACCGCATCGAGTTGCTGAATGTAGGGGCGTCCCAGAATGCCATTAAATGTCGGATCCATATCCAGAATGTGAAAATCTGCTGTGATGGCGGCAGGACCCAAACTTACTTTTAACGTAATCATGCCTAGAGGAGGTTTCTTCGTGTTATCATATGCAGTGACTGTGATAGTGGACGGTCGAATTTGGCTTTCCGGAATGCCACACAACTTCAAGGTGCTAGGTGGCAAGACATTGATGGATGCCCTAGTGTCCACCAGACATTGCTTAACAGCCACCTTATTAATGTCAACTGTGATGCATAGAGCATACTTTCTTGCTGGGAGTGGCGCCAGTTCATGTTCATGGAAAGTAATTGCCGGCTGACTGCTAGCGGGCGTTAAAACCGTGACTATCTGCTCAACTGGAATGTCCTCATTGACCATCACCTTTTGCAGATATTCTTTCAAAGCTAGCTGATGAGTGGTGGACCTTTTAATTAATTCCAGGATTGAAATCCTTGCTGGGGTTCGATCCAAGTGTTTTAGCAAATCATACTGAGTCCCTGGCACTGACTCTTGTTCTTGTTCTTGCTCTTGCGGCCCCTGTACGGGCTCTAGCTCTCTCTGTGGAAAAATACGGTGGAACATCCGTCCACTGTGGAGCGGCGCCACGCCTTGACGTGCCTCTGTCGGGGCAAGTGTGGGAGGAGGATTAGAAGAAGAAGAAGGTGTGTTGGTGTCAAGAAGTGGTGGAGTGGGAGTTCCCGCAGAGGGAATCCCCGTAGGGGGTGTTGGTGCCCCGGTAGGAGGCGTAGGAGTAGAAAGGGATACCCGTATGCAGGGGGAATTGGTGGGGGGTGGAATGAGAAGAGTTCTGGGTACAAAAGGTGGTGGAACCGATGGTGGGGGGATCCTTGCTGGTGAAGGAGTAGTGGTGGCGTGTGCAGTGGGCGTTGGCGACGGGCGGATAAGGAGTGGCCTAGATGGCAATGGCGAAGGGTTGGTGGTGGATGGGTTTTGTTGTGGCGTAGGCTGTGGAGGTGGTAAGCGTGTAAGAAGGGGGCGAACCGGTAAGGTCGGAGAATAGGCGGAGGTAGGTGGATTAACGGGGCGCAGAAGAGATCGGCCCAATTGAGGGGTAGGAGAAGAAGAAGGGGTGCGCAAGAGGCGCGGAGGTTGATTTTGATTATGATGAAGTGCCCCGACAGAGGCGTTTTCTTCATGCCATCCCATGCCCTCTCTCCACCTCATAGAGAGACGTGACAAGGTTTACGTGCTGGTTTGGCGGGTGCTCCGGCAGTGGATTGTGGATGATCCCCATATCGTGCTGAGGCGCTGGAGCTCGTTGTTGCTGCTGTGGAGCTGGTTGCTGTGGCTGCTGAGCCTGTTGCTGTCGAGGAGACCTTCTTTCTTTCATGGTGGCGATGAATTGTCTCATCTCATCCCAATTGATGTCACCCTGGTCATTTAGGTCATAAATGTAATCTCTGAAGTGGAAGCAATGATCAAGGTTGTGACCAGGTGCATGATGGAAAGCGCAGTAACGGGATGTGTCAACATTAGCGGGCCACACTATTCTTTCCCTTGGTAACATGAGCAAATTGGCGGCCATTAAAGCATTGAAAATATCCGGGAGACTTTCTGGTAGTGGAGGGTAGTGGTCCCTTTTGGGGCCAAGTGGTGGTCTCCGTTGTTGTTGTTGGCCATAGTTGGTAGGTGGTGGTACCTGGTGGTACTGTTGCGGAGCTGGAGGGTTAGCGCGGGGCGCTTGGTTTGGCGGTGAAGCAAAGGAATGTTGGGGTGCAAATTGGCGTTGTGGAGTGGAGTTGAAATGGGGGCTTTGTGGTGGAGGAAGGTTAGGCCGTGGGTTAGCTTGGTGGGGGTGGCCAACTACGCCAACCTGCTCATTTGCAATAGTGCCCTCCGTCGTGGGCCCGCTGTTGTTGACAGTTGTGGTTTTCTTGAATAGCCATGGCTTCGGCTCAAACATGCCCATAATGGGTGAATCCTTCATCTGCGTCTGGATATAACGAGCCCTTTCATAGAGCTCCTCCATGGTGGTTAACCTATTCATGGCCAAGATATGCCGGAACTGAGGAGTTGCATTGGAAATTATCATCTTGACTTGTTCTTGTTCCGACAGTGTATCTTTCAGCTTCTCGGCCATCAACCGCCATTTATCAGCAAACATTATGAAGTCTTCCTCGGGCTTCATTTTTTCCGCAACCAGGTACGTGAGTGAGAGGGAGGGTCCGACCCGGTCTCTGTACTTCTGCAAGAACTTCCTCTGAACGATATCAAAGTCACTGGCATCAGCAGGATCCAATGAATAGAACCATTCAAGGGCTGGCCCCTCCAGAGATCTCCTGAATAAGTAAGCCAAGGAGGCCTTGTTGTCTTGCCAAAAGGAGGTCTCGTACATAAAATCCTTCAAATGAATAAAAGGGTTACCAGTCCCATTATATCACCGAAAATTCGGCATCTCAGATGGTGGTAAGTGGAAGACTGGCAATGTAGGGAGCGAGATCTCCGGGGCATTCTTAGCCATGGTGACCGTCTTTAGTTGCTCTTCCATGCTAGCCAACTTCTGAAGCAGTAGAACATTAGTGTCGGACTCGACTGGGGCCGGATTTTGAATAAAAGAATGCGGTATAGGCGTCCGTAGAATTCGGGGAGGTTGGGGAAATTGGGGCCTAACCGCAGAGTGGCTCACCTATTGGGCCGGCATGGCCGTACCGGGTGTTGGTGGATGGGAAGGAGGTTTATGCAGGACCGCTTGGTCATTAACGGGGTGATGGCCACTCTCGGCCGGAGGGGGATTGGAGGATGAAGAAGGAACATACTTCCCTTTCAAAGCGGCCTGAACTGCCTGCCGTTGGGAATCATCCAACTGAGATAGTGCATTAATTAAATCCGTGACATTGAAGGATGGGGAAGGGTTCCCCGAAGTGTTGGAGGGTAAAGTCTGAGAAGAGGGCACAACCTCTTGAGGAGTGGTATCAACCACATGGACTTGAGGATAACGAGACTGAGGAGGAGGGTAATTTCCCTCATGATAGATGGAATCTTGGAGGGGACTTTCATATTGACCAAAAACATTCTCATCCTCATCATCATAAGAATATCCGTAGCCTGCCATGTTGATGATTTTACCTGAACGGAGTTTCATGTTTAAGAGGAGAGACGGCCTTATAAAGGAACTATCAAACAAAACCCACTCAATCCAAACAAGCCAAATCAACCCAAGCAAGTTTATGCAACCAAGTTGAGATGAACGCAAGATTTTAGTGTGCCGCTTGAGATTAGAGTGGATTAAATTGCAGAATAATTCCCTCTTTTGCAAAGTGAAACCTAGTTTATCCAAGTGTGATCTCTGGGTTAATTAGATTCTTTCTCTCTCTTCACCAACGATAGGTTCTCTATACTCCGGGTACTTCAAGGGTACAACCAGCCCGGCGTCCGTGAGGGAATCCACGGGTGCGGGGACTTACGGAGGTCTTGGAAAAGGGATTTCCGGTCCAAAGAGATGGAGTGCTCAATGGAGGGTTGTCCCGATTCCAAGAGAGGTGTGTGGAATCCTAGTGTAGAGAGAGGAGGTCTCTCAAACAAATGCCACAAGATGCAAAATAATATGATCAGATCACAGCAATATAGGCAAGCAATGTAATAATCAATCCAACAATCACAGACAGCAACAGGAAGCAGGTTTATGTAAAAACGCAGGGAAAGAGACGACCTGGGGCAGGTCGCTATCAACCAAAGAGACGATAGAGTCACTGTCGTGAATCACTGTGAAAGCCCACGAGCCAGTAGTGAGAAAACAAAACACGCCTCTGGGTGAGGCGCTATAATCGCAAAGGACGCCTCTGCAACAGGGCGTCAAATATGAAAACGCGCCTTGACGTGAGGCGCTATGCAATAAAAGGGCGCCCTGGGGCAAGGCGTGAATTCACAGATAGTGTGATAAAAAGTAGTAGAATAATGAAAGACGCCTTCTGGGAAGACGTAACATAGAAAATAGATGCCCTCTATGAAGGCGTTAAACGAAAAAGCGCCTCTGGGTGAGGCGTTAATTCAGGAAAATAATCAAACAATCACAAACTGGCTGATCCCGGGAGTGTGCAGTGTGCACGGTGGAGGGTGCCTGTGGGGCACAAAAGGAGGGGTACCGTGGGTGCCGAGGGGAAAGGGCACACGTGGGTGCCGAAGGGGAAAGGGCACACGTGGGTGCCAATAGGAAAGGGCACACGTGGGTGCCAATAGGAGATGGTAATCAAAAGAAAAATAGTGGATGTCCCACCGTGATCGCCAATTTGTAGATCGTGATAAATCCACACATGAAGAAGAGTTTAAATATGAGAAAACTGATGGGGACATCACCTCCCATGCCCACGTTCACAGCTCGTCTCCGCGTCCCGGTTGCATCCGGCATGGTCTAGTCATTTAATTTTGAGTCCTATGTAATTTTTATTTGAGTCATTTGATGTATTTTTCCTTTTATTTGAGTCATGTTTCTAGGTCTTGTGTTCATTTCCCTAAGTTTGAGTGTCATTAGGTTGTCTAGTTAGCTATTGGGCCCAACTCATTGGGCTTGGCCCAAGGGCTCTCCCCTATCCCCTCGGTTATTTGTCATTAAGTCAATTGTCAGGGACTTTTGTAGAAATGTGGGTTTCCTATATATAGGACCACATTCCCCCCATTTCAACTTAATGAATGAATGAATGAAAAACTTGCCATTTTGAGAGTTTACACTTCTTATCTAGTGGAGAGATTCCATTTTTTGGGTGAGAGACCCTAGGGGAGAGATTCCCCACCCATCCCTCTCTTAGTCTCTCTTTTTCACTCCCCTTTCTCTCTCCTCCACACCCAATTTCAAAAATTTTCTCTCTCCTCCCTTCCCAACCACCACTCTCCCACCTACCCTCATTAAAGGCCACTCCCCTTCCCCACACATCCTATTACTCCACCCCTAGTCCCAAGAGAGCTTCCACCAATCCTAGCTCCACCTCCCAACCCCCAACTACCCCACCCACTTCCCCAAGCACCCTTCCCACTACCCAAAGAATCCCTCCACCTTCCCAAGACACCCTTCCCATCCCCAAGACCACCATTGATCACCCCACATTAAAGGAAATTCAAACTCTCATGCCCTCCACCCACTTGTTCCCCCCCACCTTCCTCCTTCTCCCTCCAAGCCCAAATTCGTAGCTCCTCCTCCCACCACCTGTTAGACCCCCTTCCAGACCCTATTCTTCCTCTCCCACACCTTGGAACACCCTCTCTTAGACCCCCTCACAGCCAGGGTTCTCCCCACACTCATCCACCTCCATTTCCCTTCCCATATACCCCATTCCCCCCCACCATCTTCAACCTCCAGTTTTCAGTTCGCTGGCAGCAGAAGAGTAGCAGTTTACAGAGGCGACCCCAACCACATCCTAGAGAATCTGAAGGCCCAGGAGGTATCCACGGAAGCGTCTACCTGTATTCTTCGCAACGGCGGTGGTCTCGTCCCCTTCCGAGCTTTGAGCTGACCGGGAGATCCGTTCTCCCACAACTGCACAGAGCTGCCCCTGCTAAACACCTGAGCCGTAGTAGAAGCTCTGGCACAAAGAACCTTGGAAGATTCAGGCCACAAGTTCTTCTGTAAAGTTGTTCTTCTTTCTGTCTACTTTCAGAATCAAGAAGCCGAACTTTAATTGACGTCCGTGGGCCAGAGTTATCATTTTTCTCCCTTGGGTACGCGGTTCTACTTCCCACAGCCTGCACCGACCTGTCATCAGTGTTCAGAGTCCCCTGGTCTTCTATGGAATTGTTTGGCTTCCCTGTCAGTTTTGCTACGAAGAGGACTCATCCACAATTCCAAAAACTCTGGCGGTGCTTGATTCTGAGTTCGGGAGCTGACGGGGCATCCTCTGCAACCTTCTGTTGGCCGCCAGAAGCTGCCAGTCCAAGAATCTGCCTCCCTGCTCGGGCCTCCACCCAGACCAGCGTCAATGCCAGAAGAAATCAAAAAAAATTGGAGGACTTCCCTGGCCTCCTACGAAGATTTTCCAGGTGGTTTCATCCCCAAAAAAATTCTACATCAGTGGCAGCAACCATTTCTTCAATCATCTATCAGCACCCACAGAACGTGGACAGAACCGGCGACCTCCCATCTTCGGTGTTCCTCTTTCAAGTTCCCCTCCCCGCTTGGCCGGCTGAAGGCCCCTCCCTGTGTGGAGGTAGTTTTGGTTGTAATACCCATTAACCCCCACCCCAAGGTCCCCCTCCTGCGAGAGGAGTAGTGTTGTAATTTGATTGGGCAGGTGAAGCTACACCGCCGCGGCGTGTGGGGATCCACTCGCCTCCCCGCTCGCCCTCGTCTCCGAACGGGACCGGTTTCTTCAAACCAGTCGAGTAAGTGCTCCAAATCCTTGCTCTTATTTGTGCTTGTTCTTTCAATATTAGTTCATAAACTCTGCTGGCTGTGAATGAGAGCCCGATCCTTAAGCTCCTTTGCTATAAGTGATCACCGTGGGAAAAGAGTGGAACCCGTGCCCTCGGCACAACGTCGGCTCCCTTGAATTGGGCTGCCACTACCCTTGGGAATCAACTTAGGCCTTGCTGGCCCTCTACCAGCAAGGGCCCAGCCCACACAACCTGTACTTGGCATTGCCAAGTTACCCCGGGTCTTGGTGAGCATCGGGTGAGCGGTCGCCGACATCGGTCTGTTTGATTACGATTGTGCTTGCTTGCTTAAGTCCTAGGTTGTGTCACATCAATTGGTATCAGAGCAAGTTCTAGACTTGTCTCTACTAAGTCTTGTCCTAGGGCCATTGCATGCATCACCCTTGTCCACTATCATGACTACCTCATACATAGCATATTCGCCACTCTTAGGCCCATTAGAAGCCTTTGTGTTTGATGGATCCCGCCCTAGCATATATCTAGAATGGGAGAAGTCCATAGACCAAAACTTTGGGAGGTTTACCCTGTCAGGGCTTGTCTAAGTCAACTATGCCAAGAGTTTGCTTTGGCTCCAAGCTAGGAAAGAATGGGAGAACATTGTAGGTTTGAGAGAAGCCAAAGGGGAAGCACCCATTGAATCTTGGGATGAAATGAGGGCCGATCTTAGAAAGATCTACGCACCCCAACCCAAACCTCTTCAACCAACCGATCTTTCACCCCCGAACCCAACTCCCACCCATGAACTTCCCCGACCAAGCCCAACCCAAGTCCACCCATGTTCACCACCCCGAGAGTACCATGTACTGACCATTATCACTCCACCCACCATAGACTATCCTACCCCATTATCCTTGGATGTTGTGGCCCACACTCCTACCCAAGTGGAGATGGATGCCAATCCGGATTCACCTCCCACCATAGAGAACATCCTAGACCCCCACTTCCACCCACATCTCCTAGTTCGGGTCCTCATGAGCCGCACACCCTAACCATGAATGAGTCCATACTCCAATGGCTTAAGCAAGGCCCCACCATTCCTAGCTCACCACCTTACCTCTCACCCTTAGCATATCAAGTCCAAATTATGCCCACCCGATCTTCCTATGTCACACTTCAAACCTCCTACTTTGTGGAAGGCTTAGGGGACCTAGTGGACTGTTTACAATGGCAAGTCTACCTGACCAATATGCTAGCCATAGGACCATTGGAGTCTAGCCCCATCTACTCTAGTGGACCCTTCCTAGCTTACCCCGCCACCGGTTCCATCACCTCCATCTACACCAGTGGCCATTATACGAGTGAAATCCTCCTCTTTCTCCCCAAGGATGAGAAACCAATCTTGGCCCACTTCCCACCCATCAAGATTCCAATTGCTTTAATTGGCCAACCCACTAGAGACCTTGGCCCAATTATCTTGGAGGAGGATGACTCACCATTTGGGTACCTTGAAGACATAGAGTGCCACCCTCTAGGAAGACCTTTCCACTACCCCTTTGACCCCTTCCTATGGGAGCCTAGACCCCTATGTGACCCAACCACCTTATCCACCACCCACCTTTCCCTAACCCAACCCACCATGTTTGACCCAATCCACCCCATCCTAGACCCGGGTTACACCTTGGGAGCCATGACCTTGGGCCACATATCTCTAGGTAATAAGGTTGTGCTCCACCCCATGATGACCACCTTCTTAGATCCATTCGATCCTTTCCAATGGGAGTTCAAAGGTTGTCCCACACCTATACACATGGAAGTCACCCTTGGGAAAAACATGCATGTGTCTAGGCTTACCACACCACTTGGCATGAACACTATGTTGGGTCCATTCATTCATATCACCCACATGTCAAGTAAAAAGTATGAGTGGTCCATGTTCGGATGTAATGGTCCACCTTCATTCATCATGGGTCTTAAGCATGTCAAAGGCATCTACGGATGTCCGGGTCCCCCGATATTTATCACCACTTTGCATGATAGGGCCACCTACGGGTGCCCGGGCCCACCTAGGCTGACCAAAGTCTACACTACATCATTACATGATAGGTCTACTTTTGGTTGCCCAGGTCCACCCATCACCCCTAGAATGTCTGCATTCACAACATTGCATAAAGAGATCCGCAAGCACATTAGCAAGAAGAAAGTGACTTATAAAAGGCGAGCCGACTCTCATCGACGTCACCAAGAATTCCATGAGGGTGACTTTGTGATCGTAAGAACGGAGAGGCTCTCCCCGGGAGCCATCTCCAAATTGAGGCCACGTGGGGCTAGTCCCTTACAGGTCCTGAGGCGCATTGGTGCAAATGCCTATGAGTTAGATCTCCCCGAGGAATATGGGGTAAGTCCCACATTCAGTGTCGCCGACCTAGTGCCATACAAGGGACCCACGGTGCTACCTAGTGAGGATATTGAGCCTATTCCCTCAGTTGAGAGAGCACCCACCCGTGAGAAGAGTCCACCAGCCAAGAGAGCCCAGCGTGAGCGCATTGAACGAATATTGGATGAACAGGTCACTACCACCAGGAGCAAGGTATACGAGCGCTATCTCGGCAGGTGGATGGATTGGTCTCGTTCGGAAGACTTGAGGGCAGTACCACTTCTACACCCTCCAAGAAGGGAAGGACACTTACTCGACAGAGTCGAGTTCTCCGCACCCCGAGAGTATGATGGGGACATCACCTCCCATGCCCACGTTCACAGCTCATCTCCGCATCCCGGTTGCATCCGGCATGGTCTAGTCATTTAATTTTGAGTCCTATGTAATTTTTATTTGAGTCATTTGATGTATTTTCACTTTTATTTGAGTCATGTTCCTAGGTCTTGTGTTCATTTCCCTAAGTTTGAGTGTCATTAGGTTGTCTAGTTAGCTATTGGGCCCAACTCATTGGGCTTGGCCCAAGGGCTCTCCCCTACCCCCTCGGTTATTTGTCATTAAGTCAATTGTCAGGGACTTTTGTAGAAATGTGGGTTTCCTATATATAGGATCTCATTCCCCCCATTTCAACTTAATGAATGAATGAATGAAAAACTTGCCATTTTGAGAGTTTACACTTCTTATCTAGCGGAGAGATTCCATTTTTTGGGTGAGAGACCCTAGGGGAGAGATTCCCCACCCATCCCTCTCTTAATCTCTCTTTTTCACTCCCCTTTCTCTCTCCTCCACACCCAATTTCAAAAATTTTCTCTTTCCTCCCTTCCCAACCACCACTCTCCCACCTACCCCCATTAAAGGTCACTCCCCTTCCCCACACATCCCATTACTCCACCCCTAGTCCCAAGAGAGCTTCCACCAATCCTAGCTCCACCTCCCAACCCCCAACTACCCCACCCACTTCCCCAAGCACCCTTCCCACTACCCAAAGAAGCCCTCCACCTTCCCAAGGCACCCTTCCCATCCCCAAGACCACCATTGATCACCCCACATTAAAGGAAATTCAAACTCTCATGCCCTCCACCCACTTGTGCCCCCCCCACCTTCCTCCTTCTCCCTCCAAGCCCAAATTCGTAGCTCCTCCTCCCACCATCTATTAGACCCCCTTCCAGACCCTATTCTTCCCCTCCCACACCTTGGAACACCCTCTCTTAGACCCCCTCACAGCTAGGGTTCTCCCCACACTCATCCACCTCCATTTCCCCTCCCATATACCCCATTCCCCCCCACCATCTTCAACCTCCAGTTTTCAGTTCGCTGGCAGCAGAAGAGTAGCAGTTTACAGAGGTGACCCCAACCACATCCTAGAGAATATGAAGACCCAAGAGGTATCCTCGGAAGCGTCTACCTGTCTTCTTTGCAACGGCGGTGGTCTCGTCCCCTTCCGAGCTCCGAGCTGACCGGGAGATCCGTTCTCCCACAACTGCGTAGAGCTGCCCCTACTGAACACCTGAGCCGTAGTAGAAGCTCTGCCACGATGAACCTTGGAAGATTCAGGCCACAAGTTCTTCTGTAAAGCTGTTCTTCTTCCTGTCTACTTTCAGAATCAAGAAGCAGAACTTTGATTGACGTCTGTGGGCCAGAGTTATCATTTTTCTCCCTTGGGTACGCGGTTCTACTTCCCACAGCCTGCACCGACCTGTCATCAGTGTTCAGAGTTCCCTGGTCCTATCTAGCATTGTTTGGCTTCCCTGTCAGTTTTGCTACGAAGAGGACTCATCCACAATTCCAAAAACTTTGGCGGTGCTTGATTCTGAGTTCGGGAGCTGACGGGGCATCCTATGTAACCTTCTATTGGCCGCCAGAAGCTGCCAGTCCAAGAATCTGCCTCCCTGCTCGGGCCTCCACCCAGACCAGCGTCGGTGCCAGAAGAAATCAAAAAAATTTGGAGGACTTCCCTGGCCTCCTACGAAGATTTTCCTGGTGGTTTCATCCCCAAAAAAATTCTACATCAGTCGCAGCAACCATTTCTTCGATCATTTGTCAGCACCCACAAAACGTGGACAGAATCGGCGACCTCCCATCTTCGGTGTTCCTCTCTCAAGTTCCGCTCCCCGCTTGGCCGGCTGAAGGCCCCTCCCTGTGTGGAGGTAGTTTTGGTTGTAATACCCATTAACCCCCACCCCAAGGTCCCCCTCCTACGAGAGGAGTAGTGTTGTAATTTGATTGGGCAGGTCAAGCTACACCGCCGCGGCGTGTGGGGATCCACTCGCCTCCCCGCTCGCCCTCGTCTCCGAACGGGACCGATTTCTTCAAACCGGTCGAGTAAGTGCTCCAAATCCTTGCTCTTATTTGTGCTTGTTCTTTCAATATTAGTTCATAAACTTCGCTGGCCGTGAATGAGAGCCCGATCCTTAAGCTCCTTTGCTATAAGTGATCACCGTGGGAAAAGAGTGGAACCCGTGCCCTCGGCACAACGTCGGCTCCCTTGAATTGACCTGTCACTACCCTTGGGAATCAACTTAGGCCTTGCTGGCCCTCTACCAGCAAGGGCCCAGCCCACACAACCTCTACTTGGCATTGCCAAGTTACCCCGGGTCTTGGTGAGCATCGGGTGAGCGGTCGCCGACATCGGTCCGTTTGATTGCGATTGTGCTTGCTTGCTTAAGTCCTAGGTTGTGTCACATCAAAAACACAATGGGGAGAGATGATATAATGATGAATAAAAGAAGCACGTGGTGCTACTAAGGACGGTGATCGCCAGAGGGGTTACCTCAAGAAGAAACAAAGAAGATCGCGAATACCTGGTGGAAAATAGAACGCGGGCTAGATTGTGAATTCCTCCTCCTCCTTCAATCGGCCGGCCGATGAAGGGGGTTTTCCTTTATTGATTACCCTTGCAAAAAAGATAAAACAAACAAATAAAGAGAAGTGGATCAGCCAAGTGAATGTAGTATCAATCCCAAGTAGATGATATGATAATGAATAGAGAATAAAACATGCGCACCTTTTTTTGTTTTAAAAACCCTAAAGAGTTAGGGAAGGAGAAGATATGATGAAACTAATGCAAAAGGAGAAAAAACGTATGATGATCGACGGAAAAACAACAGTTAGATAAGCAAGAAAAACCCCTGCTGTCCCTGATGACAGTAAAGGGAACCGAAACCGATGCTGTTGGCAGGAAGAAAAAGGAAGCAGAGAGTTCTAAAGATCGCGCAGGAAGAAGATGGATAGCCTCCGTAAATTCAGCATCTACGCATAAAGACTCTAACCTCGGTAACCTGCTCCTGTTACCTGCCAACCTCGCGCGAGGTCGATCAAGACATCCCTATATAGGGTTCCAGATCCAAGATAACCTTAGATTCGGAAGGATAAGAACGGGCAATGATCAAAAGAAGGCAGGTCTCTAGTTCCAATTCGAGCAAGGAGATCATTAAAGGCAGGGAACTCTCCAGGAAAGACGAGTTCAAGCAGGACACCGAAGGATAAAACATGACCTTCAGAAGGGCGTCAAATCACAAATTGACGACCTACATCAAGACGTTACTCAAAAACACGACCATGATCAAGGGCCTCACTTCTTGGATTAAGTTTGGCAATAAAACTTACTTTATTTGAAAATTATGAGAAAACGCCTGAGATGAAGGTGTTACTTGAAAACACGCCCTGAGGAAGGATGTTAATCAATAATTTGAATTTTATTTTGAAACTGGATAATACCAGGAATTGACGCCCTCACCTCTAGTCATCCTTTCTTTTGAACACGCCCTAGATAAGGTCGCTATTTACAACACACCCCTCTTCAGGTCGCGAATCACAAAAATGCAAAGATCAAATCAAAAACACACACAAAAATAGAAAAACTTCATATTATGAATGTATTGAAGCTCACTTTGGGGCGTCAACATAGTGACATGAGATTTGATCAACATAGCGTCAATTTTGGCGTGTCTACACGGTCCAGGGAGTAGTCGATGTTTAGAGTTGTTTGTATTTTATAGCTTTCGTCACTGTTCATTGCATGCATTGCTTTCTCCCTACGTCCTCCTTCGTTTTGTGATCACCATGCACACATCCACCTGTGTTTTTTACACCCTAGGGGTTTAAAACCCCCCAGGTATCCCCCTTTCCATTTATCTATGTTCATCTATTACTATCTTGACATTTACTACACCATTTAGTTCTAATCTCGGTGTTATTCTTGTGTCTTTACGTTGTTTTGCAGGTCAGCACTTCATCAGCACGAGGCCCATCCCCTCTGGCCGGCTGGAGAGGGTGGAGGTGAGCCCTTTCGAAACTTCTGGCGTGGTGGACTTGAGTGGTTCCTAACTGCCCGTTCAAGAAGATGTGCGGCTCTTCCTGCACCGCCCGTCCTCTTCTTGCGGTCTACTTCAAGCCGTCCATCCTCCAGGAGCGCTTCCTCCCGCATGTTCTGCAGCACCCTTAGGCGGTCTATCGTAACACCGCGCGTCCTATAGGCAGTTCTTCATAAACCGCGCATCTTCCCAGTGCTGCAGCTTGGCGAGTGTCTCCCCTTCCTTTCCAAAGCACGACGTGTTCATCCCATCCGGTGCTTTGGTGGCGATCACGGTCACTTTCATTTTCCATTCTCCTCTTGCTATTCTTCACTTACTCATCGCATGTTAATTTATTCATAGCATATCTTCCTTTAAGTAAGAGGAGAAAATATATCTAACCCTTGTTTTGTGGCGATCACGGGGGGAGACCTAGTGCCCATCGTGTTAGTGATTTGCTGACCCCCCTTTCGTTGTTTTAGTTTTCTTCTTGGAGTGAATGCAGGTTGGGTGCGTTTTCTGCCTCCTGGAACGTGAACGGTTCTCCCAGAACCGTTCATCCCCTGTGCGGCTACACGTCCACCGTCCCTCTCTGTGATCAGTGCCAAGTGTCCTGTAATAGACGGCTTCTTATCGACCGTCCACATTTCCGAATGGCCTATCCCTGGCCGTCCATCTTTCTGGCACAGGTACGCTTCTGGGTGTTCTGGTTGTAGGTGCACGGTTTCTGGAGATCCGTGCCAAAGCTTACGCGGCTGTCTACAGACCGTTCTTCCTGGTACGTTTCTCATCTCTGCCGTCCTTCATTTCCCGCATTTTCTAATTTTTGCAGTTATTCTGTCGTTACTTTGTCGTTACTCCCTGGATTATGCGGTCCACCCCAGACCATTTATCTTATTGTGCGGTCTCCCACAGACCGTCCTTCTGATGCCACAGTGCACCCGAGGTTGCTTTGATTGCCATATCTATATTGTCTTTGTTCTCCTTGGTGCTGATTATTGATCTCCCCCTGCTCTTATATCATTGTTGCATACTTGTTTTCATTTCTTACATGTTTGTTTGGCCATTGCTTGCTAGTTTCTAGGTGCACATAGGACTCATGCATTTCATTCACATCTAGCTGCATTCCTACCGAGGTAGGGTTTCCTCTCGTCTCCATACTCCTTGGAGCCGACTAGGGGACCTTGCTGAGGACCTCCGTAAGCCCCCGTGAGCCGTGGATTCCCACACGGACGCTGGGCAGGTTGTACCATACCACCCCCCAGTCTAGGGTCTGCATTCGTGCGAGAGAGAGTCCTTTAGAGTCTGCCAGTTCTCCATTCTCACCCTATTTAGGTACCTTGTGGTTGAGTGAACTCACATTTTAATTAATCCACTAAGGTCCTAAGAGAACTTATAAAAATCTTCGCGTATCATTTAGAATTTTTTTAGCTAATTAGTTGATTCTCTTCTCATCTCTCTTCTCCATTGTATGTTGCATAGTGTCGTCATTTGCATCTTTTTTGTCAGATTAGGCTCATTAGGTCTAGCTCGTCTTCTTGTGTCTCCATTTAGCTGTATTTGTCTTAGGTTCATTCCCCTCCTTGTATTCATTTAAAATTCACTGTATAAAGTCTCCATTCTCCCCATGGAGCACTTCTCCCATGTACCTTATTCCTATACTTCTCCATCTTCTTACCCCCGTGTGGATTCATCTTCCCATGCGGGCCCCTCTCCTTATTCCTCCATTGGACCCCATTCTTTTAACGGGCCACCTTATCCCGCCCGTGCTGCTGTTAGCCCAATCAATCCTCATTCTTGCATACATGATTCTTCCATGCCCATGCATTCCTCCATTCCCGAAACGGGCTTTCCTTCTTCTCAGGCCGGATCCCCTTATCCGGCCATCATCATTACCCTGGTCTAAATTCATCATCTCTTGCTCAGGCTGGTTCATACCCTTCTCGGATTCTTCCTACCAAGGAGATGTTCACTCAGGCCCAACGCCAGCTTGATGAATTACAACGCCGAATCAATCCTCAGACTTCGTTGAATATCCCATTTGCCTTCCAAGGTCTTCAGCTTCCACCACGTCCACAGATTCTCGCATATCGCCGCTATGGTGGAGTTGGTGACCCCTATGTCCATTTGATGGAGTTCTTATATGAGTCGGCCCAGTTCCAGCATGATCTACGCTTGATGGCCTATTTGTTTGGCTTATCTTTAGAGGGCTCGGCCAATGATTGGTTTTTCACGTTACCACAAGAGCAGATGATGAATTTTCAAGCTGTTAAAGCAAGGTTTATTCAGCGATATCGAGATCAGGTTGGGCCCATATATTCTATGGTTGATTTGGCCCAAGAGAAGATGAAGCCCGGCGCGGAATTCTCCATGTTTGCTGACCGCTGGCGTCGTCTAGCCATGCAAGTCCCGGGGCATATTCTGGAGGGCGAGCAGATCAAGATGGTTATTTCTAATGCAACGCCCGAGCTCAGATGTATCTTAGTCCTGAACGATACCACTTCATGGCAACAACTTTACAGTCGAGCCCGCTTCATTACCCAACAACTCCTAGTTTCCTTTGAGCATGAGTCTCCTCCACCGCCACCTTCTACATACACTTTCCCTCCGCCATTCACCATAAGCCAACCCTCCACTACATATCCCTCCACGAGTCAGCCTTCCGCTCCCCCACACCCCTATACCTCTATGTGCTCCACCGCATACCAACCTTCCACGAGTCAGCCCTCCGCTATTTCATCTCACCATACCCCTCCACCTCTAGTCAAGGAAACACTATACACAGAACGGATAGATGCCGTACATTATATTCCCGCTCCCTCCACGCCTCCACATCATTCTAGCCCTCCGCTTTCGCCTACACAATCCCCCTTACCTACGCAACTTTCGCTACCATCCCCACTACCTTTTCACACCCCCCGGCATCCGCCTTGCCCGAAGCAGGCTTCTCACCCCTCGTTGCCGGAGTCTTTTACAGACATTTTCAGGGCTTTGATGGCCGCTCACTCGTTGCCACTCCCTCGGTTGTGCCTTGCCAACCTACGGTCGGGAATTTGCTCCAGTTCTGTGAGTTCCATCGTCAACAGGGGCATGTGGTGGAGAATTGCTCTGAGTTCCAGGAACTTGTTTACAGTTTGGAAGATAAGAAGATGATTGATTGGGCTGTCATGCGCCAAGTTATTTCAGATCTCAGCAGCAAACATCAACAGCAGCAAGCCGGGCCGCCTAGGCAGCCGTCTCCACGTCAAGACTAGGGGCACCCTGGTGTTTCTTCAGTTGATAAGGTACCTGCTCCGTTACCCACTTCCTCCTCTATCCCATCTCCTCCACCACCTTTACCTACCCTAACCTCCGCTCGGGCAACCTCTCTTTCACCCTCCGTTTCCACCACCACACCTGTTCCCAACACCTCTCGACGTGTTGTAAAGATACGCCGAAGAGCGCCACCACCCGTCATTTCCTCCACTAAGCCACTACCTTCCTCTCCTCCTTGTTCCCCACCCCTACCTTCATCCACATCACCCCCTTTGTCACCACCTTCTCCACCCCCATCTTCGCTGCCTCCGTTAGCCACGTCTCCATCATCACCTTCTCCATTATCCCCATTACCGTCACCACTGTCTTCATCTCCTTTCGCAACGATCCTTGTTTCGTCACCTTCACAACCATCACCTTCACCGATGCCGCTCCTTTCACCATCATCCTCTGAGCCCGAGCAGGTCGACCCTGAACCCATACCTCCATTTTCGCCTTTACCTCCACCCATGCCCCTCATCATCAGTATCCCCCCATCAATTACACCAACGCCACCCGCACCCTTCAAACCTCCTCCTTCTAACCTCCCTCTACCAATGCCCACTTCACGGAGCAGGTACACGCTACCTTTGGTGCCCCTCGGGTCTAGTCCCCAGGGAGATCAAGAGCCAAGCTGGGTTTCGATTGTGCATTTCAATATCCCGGATGTTATTCCCCGCATGCCGGTCCGAGTCCTAGCCCTTGGCTGTTTTGGGAACCAAGAGCCTACATTTGCTATGAAGACGGTTGCTGAGAAGAGTTCCTTAGCACTGGTGCCAGCTTCTTCAGAAGTGAGGCCGGTGGCAATCTCTTTGCTTACCGGAGAATTCATGATTAACATTGTTATCACCCCTCGCTTGATTGTTATTCAATGCACTGGCCCAGAAGAGTTTTCTGCTCGGATGGTGCTAACCCACACGGCTGCCAAAGGTTTAATAAAGTCAGCATTCAAGGGGCAATGGGCCGTGTTTTCTACATTTTCCAAGGACATTCTGCAGGTCTTATGTAGTCTTCCTCGATTTATTGGTGAATCGGCCACGTCAATGCCGCGTATCACCCTCCCTTAGTTCCGTCCAGTACTTCTACCTAGGGAGTTGTGCTTCATGTCTGGTTGCCAAGTGGAGTTGTCGAATCTTATGCTTCTAGTGCTGACGGATAAGACTCCGCTGTTTCCTGATGTTCATCCCAAGGAGTTAACTGTCCTGGAATGTCTTTCTGAGGTTAGCGCCGCACAACTAGGGGCAACCATCTCGATGAAGCTGCATATTCACGATCGGGTCAGGCCGTCTGTCAGATGGGCCCGTTATTTGAGAAAGTATTGCAAGACAAGAAGCCCGAAGGCCCGAGTCCGCACCAGGCGGAGTTGTTTCAAGAAGATTTCAGCTAAGAAGAGGCGACGACGTAAGTTCAAGGGCCATCAGTTGTGCATTTGGGGGTCCCCTTCATCCTCTCCTTCTTCTATCCATTCATCTTTTCTTTTGCTCAGTTCTTATCCGTGGGTGGTGTACCTTCCACCGTCTGACCATATTTCCACCATCTTCTCCTATTCTCACCATTCTAGGCATCGGCCTATGTCCTCCTCTTCCCCTAATCCAGGGGCATCTTCTGGTTTTCCTCCCCGGACATGTCCGGATTTCGCTTCTCATCCTCTTCCCCCGACCTTGATGGGGATTCCTTGCGCTTGTTCCCCGACATTGTCGGGTGGTTTTTCTGATCCTTCCCCGACTTTATCGGGTGTTTTCCATTCCTTTTCCCCGACCTTGTCGGGTGTTCATACATTTTCTTCCTCGCCTCTGGCAGGTGATCGCTACTCTTTTCCTCCGACCACGTCGGATGGTCATTCTCCTTATTCCTTAACTTCATGGTTATCTTTTTGTCGTCTTTCTATTCTTTCTATCTCACCCTTTCGGGGTCATTACCCTTTTTCTTGCTATTTTCGAGGCTTTAGCCCGCCTTGATCTCAGTTAATCCGGGTTATTCTGTATCTGGTTCCTTGTTATCAGGGCCTTAGTGCCTTAACGAGAGAGTTCTAGCCCTCGTCTCCCTTCCTTTTTCTCCCTTCTTCATCCAGTATGATGTCTGCCACTCCCCTGTGTCGAGGAATCTAATTCTTTGCTCTCCTTTCATCCTTTATCCTGACAAGCAAGGAATGCAAAGCTGCTCGCGCTCCTCAAAGCTTGATGATCGAAATCGCTTCAGGATGCTGGTTTCCACGCCATGGATCTGCAAAGGTATCTTTATTTTGTGCAAGAACGTGCTTTCATTTCCATTATTTCAATTGTTTCTGCACATGATTCCTTAACATGATTGAGTGGCTTTAGGCGTCTTTGTTTAATTAGATCTTAACTTTGTGTCAAATAAAAGGTTAGCTTCTACAGCATCCTTAGGCTGGTGATAACTCCGTGTTGGGAATCTAGTTTCTTTCTCCGATCGTCGAGGGTGACCTTTGAGTATGGATTTTTCACACACTTCACGGCGAGCCATAGCAGATTCCTTTGGGCAACACCGTTGCTGCTTTCGCCATACTTTAGGTATGCACAAAGGTCTTTTCTCTTCTCTGCTCGGCCAAGTGTAGGGGCAAGAGATGGATGGATAAGATGACCAACCTAGACACTCCCTAATACGAGAGAGGTCTCAAATAGGGGCAGTCTTGACCCTCAAAAGTAAGCTTTCATGCTATATCTGGCCAATAAGGGCTACCAAAATGAGAAAATGAATCAATGTAAAATTATGAATCAAAGGCATGGTAAGAGTGGCAGTACGGTTCCCCGCAGGACGTCATGAGCCCGGTCGCATGCGTGCCTGATAAATATGGGTCTAAAAATCAAAGACACAAAGTCCTAGCGCAACAGACTGTCTCTTTGAGGGGTAGTGCCCTAGAAGGAATTCGAACCTTGATATCTCCCATCCTGCACAAAGCTTGTCTTTAATTATTCTTCCGTTTCTCCCCCTTAGGCTGGGTTGTATCCTGGGTATGGCCTTAGTAGGGCACCGTTCTTTAGAAGCAGGTGGTTATGGTAAGCCACCCTCACATGCACGTCCTGCTCAAGGGAAGTCTTTAATGAGAAGGGAGGGACGACGATCCCTGGCCAGTAGTTCGTGTCTATCTTTGGGTGTTCCAGATTGCTATTTCAAAAATCCAAAAAATGAGATATTGTCAAAAATCTAAAAAATGAGATATTGTCAAAAATCCAAAGAAATGAGATATTGTCAAAAATCCAAAAAAATGAGATATTGTCAAAAATAGAAAAAATGAAATCCAAAAAATGATGAAATATTGTTCAAAATTTCAATCATTTTCAAAATCTGAAAAATCAAGAAATTTGAAAAATCTAAAAATATTTATCTTTTACATTGTATTTTGAGAACAGATACGTAATCTGTTTGCTAAGTGTGCAGGTTGCAGGTACTCAAGCTTTCCTTGTTCCATATTTTGTTCTATCTGTCTCCTGTTCACGTCTTTGATCTGTTCCCTTCTTCAATCCACTCTCTCGATCTGTTCTGAAGCTCATGTCCTTCCTCAGCTTTTGTTTGCAATGATCATATCTTTATGTGAGAAGGCTTTGCCTCACGATTATGAACCTGGCGATTCTGCTTCATTCTGATCTCGAGTTTTGATTGAAGTGCGTATTTGTTCATGTCTTTTATCCCGCCGTGTCCTTATCTCGCGTCTATGTCCCACCGTGTCGTCCCACGCTTGTTGTTTTGTTCCTCACCACATGTTGTTAGTCGTCTCTCTATGTTCCATGTGTTGTCCCAACCGTGTGATCCATCATGTTTCTTATCCCAACCATGTGTTGTCCCGCCGATTGTTGTCTCGTCACATCATGTTCATGCATACGTATTGTCCGTTTATGCCATTGCCTATGTGCTTGTTCATCTTGTTGCGTTGTTTTCCATTCGTCATGTTATGTCATGTTGTTTGTCATTATGTTGATTGCTATGCTCATCTTGTTTGTCTTATTCATAAAAATCCATAAAAACCCGGAAAAGAAAATCCAAAACAAAAAACTTACCGTTTCGCCTGCACAGGTAAGTCAGGTATGGGCTTCTATCCTTGTCACCCTTATTGCATTATTATATGGTACTATAATATATTATCTCGAGAACCAGTTGGTTATCTACGTGTTCCAGGATCTGATGTTCCCCTTTAAAAAAAATGATGATGATCCAGGTTAACGTGTTTAATCTTCGGATAGGCCGTTATGTCAGGATGTCATGGGGAGGATGTATCTATCTGCACGCTGTGGTTGCGGATGGTATCTTGACTCTGATGTTCCTAGCTTAGCAATATTATTCTCAAGTATTTTATATTTTAATCTTTCTTTACATTCATTTTTATGATTTCTTTTATTTTATCCCAGCATGCATCATATGCATCTTTTGAGCTTTCATGCCCCATGGTTTGCTTGAAAAATGTCCTATCAGTGATGGTCAGCTGTGCGTTCAAGTGCTTGAGTAAGAGGAACTAATTCCACTCTGAGTTGGAAGGTTCTCTTTGGTCAATTCGTTTGGTTTGGTTGATTGAAAGGTCCCCGTCTGGAGTTTTAGCCTGTTTCCTTTAATTTTGATGCCTACTTTTGTGGCCTCCTCATTGGATCGCGGGATTGTTTCCCCCATGAGGTTGGTCTTGTCGGATTATTTTCATTTAGTTTAGTTCCTCCAGACTGGTGTAGCTTTTGGTTTTATCATTCCTTGCGTTTTGTTCAGAGTTTTTCGGAAGATTCCTATCGCTTGTTGGTAGAAACGGGTGTCGTTTTACCTTAACGCCCGCTTTTTAGTCCGCTCCGCTGCATTTCCGCTTCACCTCCATGTTCCATGTCACTTCCACTTCACCTCCGCTCGCTCTCCTGCAAAGAGGACGTTAAGGAGGGGCATCTGTTGACACCCGTTTTTTACCGATAAGTTGTGTCGTTTCTCTTACTCCCATCCTTTTGATGCCTCAAATTGCCCATCACTCGTTGGGGCTGTTGTTAGGTGTATTTTAGGCTAGTTTTATGGGTTACCTCCCTCCTTGGTTAGGTCCAAGTCATTTCGGGGCTTAAATGGGCCTGGGTTCTGGTTGATTGGGCTTTTTCTATGAGTTTCAACGTCCACATGTATGTACGGTTCACCCACGACCGCTCAATCCATGTGCGGTTAAATACGGGCCGTCCATATATTTTTGGAACATTTTGGCTGATTTTTTGAATTTCCACCGTCAAGCATTTATGCGGTCCTAATCAAGCCGTTCAACATAATGGACGGACTGATTATGACCGCTTATATCTCAGAGTCCTACGCTTGGTAATTTCCTCAGATAATTATTCAAGTAATTGAATTAACACCGACAAGGCTAGAACGGTTTGTCGTTGGCCGCTCTACATTTGAACGGTCTCAATGGAGCCGTTCTTCTATGAGAGTCTAACGGCGGGCGTTTCGGTCAGTTCGAGGGATAATTGGGATTATTTTCTAATTATTTTGAATTTCCACCGACGGGTTTGGACGGTTAGTAGGTGACCGCCCATCCTGTTGAGCGGTCTATCGTAAGACCGTTCATCCCGTCGACTGTTGAATTTTAATAGATTTTAATCCTTTTATCCATGGTTTTATCCCCGACTTCTTTCATCAATTTCTCCGCGAATAATCAACCATTTTGAGTGTCGTTTTGACTGGATGAGAGATAATTCTATTATATACGATTTATCTTCAATAATCTCATCCCGAAAATGGCTCTAAACCCTAGTTTCGGGGCTGGCTTTCTAGGCTCTATAAATAGACCCTAAAGGCCGGACTTTGAAAGGGGGGGAAATTTTGGTCGACGGCGAAGCCCTGCCGCATTCTTGAGCGACCTAGCACCAGGGAGGGAGGCTTTCTACGTCCATACAAGCCTCCGGTCCAGGGAGTAGTCGATGTTTAGAGTCGTTTGTGTTTTATAGCTTTCGTCACTATTCATTGCATGCATTGCTTTCTCCCTACGTCCTCCTTCATTTTTTCATCACCATGCACACATCCACATGTGTTTTTGACACCCTAGGGGTTTAAAACCCCCCAGGTATCCCCCTTTCCATTTATCTATGTTTATCTATTACTATCTTGATATTTACTACACCATTTAGTTCTAATCTCGGTGTTATTCTTGTGTCTTTACGTTGTTTTGCAGGTTAGCACTTCATCAGCACGAGGCCTATCCCCTTTGGCCGGCTGGAGAGGGTGGAGGTGAGCCCTTTCGCAACTTCTGGCATGGTGGACTTGAGTGGTTCCTAACTGCCCATTCAAGAAGACGTGCGGCTCTTCTTGCACCGCCCGTCCTCTTCTTGCGGTCTACTTCAAGCCGTCCATCCTCCAGGAGCGCTTCCTCCCGCACGTTCTGCAGCACCCTTAGGCGGTCTATCGTAACACCGCGCGTCCTATAGGCGGTTCTTCATCAGCCACACATCTTCCCAGTGCTGTAGCTAGGCGAGTGTCCCCCCTTCCTTTCCAAAGCACGGCGTGTTCATCCCGTCCGGCGCTTTGGTGGCGATCACGGTCACTTTCATTTTCCATTCTCCTCTTGCTATTCTTCACTTACTCATCGCATGTTGATTTATTCATAGCATATCTTCCTTTAAGTAAGAGGAGAAAGTATATCTACAATCACAGCTCACTTTCCCTCTCTTACTCCCTCCCTTACTCTCTCTTCTGGGTGATCGTCGGAGGGGGGACCCTACGGCGGCGCTCCCTTCTTCTTATTCTCTTCTTCCTCTTCTTCCAGAGGCGGTGTCCCTCTCCAGTAGCAGGTTCTTTCCTCTCTATCTCGCTGTCTGTCCGCTCTTTTTTTTGTCTGTCTACTCCCCTCCTCCTCTTTTCCTTCTCTTTTTGTCCGCTGTCCTCCTCTCTCTGTATCGAAGGAGAGGGGTTTTTATATCCTCCACGGCGGAAGCGTTCGAGCATGGTAGTCGGAGGCGGGAAGTGACCGGTCATAATGGGGTTTGACTTCCCCTCGTCCTCGATGTCAGGGGAGTAGCATGCGTGGCCGAACCTCCGGCCGACACCTCAGACAGCCTACTGCGCGCCGAAGATCTGTAGGGCATGGGCGTAAGATCTCGTCTGCAGGGCGTGCCGTCGAAATGCCTGAACGCTATGCCGTTGGCGGGTTCAACAAGCGTGCCGCGGGAGGGCCAAAAGGGCGTGCCGCTGGAAGGCACGGCAAGCGTGCCACTGAAGAGCCCCAGGGTGTGCCGCTGAAGGGGCACAGAGTGCGTGCCACTGAAGGGCTACCCTGGGTGTGCCGCTGAAGGCCACTGAGGGTGCGCCACTGAAGGGCCACCAGGGGCGTGCTGTTGAAGGTTGTAGGGGGCGTGTCGCTGAACGGCCAGGAGGGCGTGCCGTTGAACGGCTGCCAGGGAGTGCCGCTGAAGACCAGGAGGGCGTGCCGTTGAACGGCTGCCAGGGCGTGCCACTGAAGACCAAGAGGGCTGTGCCGCCGAAGGGCGTGCCGCTAAAGAGCTCAAGGGTGTGCCGCTGAACAGGACAGAGGGTGTGCCGCTGAAGGCCAGCGGGGTGTGCCGCTGAAGAGCTCAAGGGCATGCCACTGAAGGGCTAAATGGGCAATTCTGAGCCCGTTGTGAGCGCTGAGTTGTGGCCCGTTTGATTTTCTTCGACGCCCACGGATTGTGGGGCTCCTGGGGGTTGATCCCTCTTCGCTGTCGTGACTCTAGAGATAGCTTCATGGCAGTGTATACATGTTCGGGGAGTCCGGATGGCCCTCTTCCACGTAGTTTCTTCAGTTGAAGCTGTCGCTAATGTTGGACTAGTCGGGACATATGGGCGTGCAATTTTGCATGTCCACAAATGCCCCTCACCCATGGGTAGCGCAGGCGAAGGATGAGCCGGGCGGTGCCCGTGGGTGTGCTGGTCTCCTCTTCTCTTAGTCGGTGCCGACGGGGTGTCAGGAACTGACGTAGTCTATTGGTCTCTACTTCTCTTTATCAGTGTGTCGGGAACTGAAGCAGTATGTTGGTCTCTTTGTCTCTTCATAACTGCCGACGGGGTGCTAGGAACTGAAGCAGTATGTTGAAGCAGTATGTTGGTCTCTTTGTCTCTTCATCAGTGCCGACGGGGTGCCGGGAACTGAAGGAGTATGTTGGTCTCTTTGTCTCTTCATCAGTGCTGACGGGGTGCCGGGAACTGAAGCCGCATGTTGGCCTTTTTGTCTCTTCATCAGTGCCGACGGGGTGCTGGGAACTGAAGGAGTATGTTGGTCTCTTTGTCTCTTCATCAGTGCCGACGGGGTGCCGAGAACTGAAGGAGTATGTTGGTCTCTTTGTCTCTTCATCAGTGCCGACGGGGTGCCGAGAACTGAAGCAGTATGTTGGTCTTTTTGTCTCTTCATTAGTGCCGACGGAGTGCCGGGAACTGAAGCAATATGTTTGTCTCCTTCTTTTTCTCTTTTCTCTCTTTTTTTTCTTTAAAGCACATTACCGACACAGGCGCCCTTTCGGGTTTTCGCCAGCACCAGCCCCCTCTTGCTTTTGCCCACGTGCCCTCTCAGGTTTTCACGTGGCGGGGTATCCAATTTTGCGTGCAGCGCCCTTTACGGGTTTTCGCCGTAGCTGGGTTGTTGCCATTTTTGCCTTCGCCCCCGTGTAGGGACAAGTCTGGCGGGGCACCTCTATTTTAAGCCCCTTTCTCTTTTTTTTCTTTTTTTTTGACGAGTGGATAATATGTGTTTGTTGGCTAGGGCCCGAAGCCTTGCGCCGAAAGATAGGGTTCATTCGTTGGCAAGAAGACAATGCCAACGCAACAGGGGATTTTCTGCCGATTCTGACGTAAGGTCCGTAATGGCAATATTGTGTGAGAGTAGGTGGCTAGGGCACGAAGCCTTGCGCCAGTGGAAGACTCGTTTGCCGGCAAGGGACTGATGCTGCTGCCGGTGGTAGAGCCGTCTTCACTGGTGCGGACGCCCATCGGTACAGAAGAGCGTGCGGACAGACCGGTCTTGCACAGACGCCTGCCATCGCGGATTATTTACCCATATATATATACATATATATTATTTTGTGTATACACCTATGTATATATATATATATGAATATACACATACATATATATGTGTATATATACATATATATATATATTTATGTCTATTTATTTATTTTGTTCCTTTTTCTTCAACTCAGATACATATACTCTTTTTTTTCCCCTTTCTGTTTCTCTTCTTTTCCCTCCCTCTTTTCTTTTCTTTCGTTTTCTTTTCTTCCTTTTCTTTTCTCTATTTTCTTTCTTCTCTCTTTTTTTGCTCGCCATATAAAAGGGGCGGGGGTAGTTCATTCGAACCCCCCCTTTCAAACTTTCCCTCCCTCTTCTCTCTCTTCGGTGGCAGACGAACCGTCCGCCCCCCCCCTCTTCTCTTTTTCGTCTTCTCTGTCGCTGAGCACCACCGCCGTGGCCGTCGTCGTCACTGTCGTCACCATCACTGTGGTGAGGAGACCACCGTGGAGGGGCTTCCCCCTTTTCCTCTCTTCTCTTCTCCCCCTCTTCTTCTTCTTTTCTCCTCTCCTTCTTCTTCCTCTCTTCGGGGGGGGGGGCGAAGCCCTAGGCTCTCCTCTCTCCTTCCTTCTTCTTCTCTTCTCCTTCCTCTATACTTCCTCCTCCTCATTCTTCCCTTGGGGTGGCGGGGATGGTGGCAGACGTCGCCGGCATCGCCGTGTAAGGGGGGGGGGTGCCGGAGCGTGTCGGTGAAGGGCCCTTCGGGCGTGCCGGGCAGCACAGGGCACAAGTGTACCGGGGGGCGGAGAGCGCGAGTGTGCCGGTGGACGGAGAGGCAGGGTGTGCCGGCGGAGGGGGGCACCAAGTGTGCCAGGGAAGGACCCTGGCATCTGTGCCGGGGAGGCTTCACCACGGGTGTGCCAGGGAACGCGATAGCGGGTAGTGTGCCGTCGAAGGGTGGCCCCGGGTGTTCCGGGGAAGGCCGCCTGGGGCGTGCCGGGGAAGACACCCAAGGGGTGTGCCGGCGAAGGTAGCTTCAGGGTGTGCCGGGGAGGACACTGAGGGCGTACCGGGGAAGGCCAGCCACAGGGTGTACCGGCGAGAGGGAGAGGCATACGCCCATGTAGCTGAGGACTTCTGGTGTTGCCTTTCGGGGCCCACCGTGACTTTGTTGGGGCCGTCACTCCTTGTGGACGCGCACCCGTGTTTTCCCTTACGCCTCTGGGCTAGGGGAAACTCTGCCGAAATTTCGTCAGAAATTGGCAGTGTCCTATTCGTCTCAATTGTAGGAGAGTCCCCCCTGTAGTCTTTATCTCCCATCATTTTCATCCATCATTTCACTTTCATTTCCACTCATCTTCTGTCCTTGGGTTTGTGGCACTTAGTAGGGATTGCCAAGGTTGTGCCGTGGAGTGGGCATCAAGTGTGTCGTGCAACACTCGGGGTGTGCCAGGTTGGGACCCTTGCAGGCGCACCGGCGAAGGCCACGCAGGGTGTGCCAGTGAAGAGCAAACCGGGCGTGCCGGCGAAGGCCGCTTAGGACGTGCCGGGGAAGACGCCAGGGGCGTGCCGGCGAAGGAGGCAGAGAGCGTGCCGGGGAAGGGCAGCTCCAAGGGCGTGCCGACAAGGGCTTCAGGCAGGGGAGCCGGTGAAGGGGAGAAAGGAGGACTTCCTTGAACGGAGAACTTTCGGTGTTGTCCCTCGGGGCCCACCATGACTTTGTTGGGGCCGTCACTCCTTGTGGACGTGCACCCATGTTTTCCCTTACGCCTCTGGCCTAGGGGAAACTTTGCCAAAATTTTGTCAGAAATTGGCAATGTCTTATTCATTTTACTTGTAGTAGAGCCTCTTTACAGTTTTCATTTCTCTTCGCCCGTGGCTTGTTCTGATCTTCTGTTTGTTGTATCCTTGCAGATAAATGGCCGCCCCAAGCGGTTCCTCTGCTCCTGCTGCCGCCGCCGGCCTTGTTCCCCCGCCTCCGGTGCCAGCCGTCACATGGCTCAATGTGGAGGAGCTGGATAGGGAGCATGCTGAAGTGGCGTCACTAGCCGAGTCCTCGGGCTCCGAGGCCGAGACAATGGACTATAATAGGCTCTCTCGGGTTGAGAATCGCTTCACCTTCGATCGGACCGGTGAATATCGGAATGACTTGCCGAAGGATAAGCATCTCATCCGATTTTTGAAGTACTTCCGCTCCCAGGAGAGGCGGGAGCTACGAGCTATGCGGGAGGTCGAGCGAGTGATCCTGCAGGCTCGTGATAGTTTATTGTACAGTGTCCCTAGGAGCATCCTGATGTATTTGGTGGGGGAGGCCCGAGAGTGGAAGCATGTCCTGGGATCGAAGGAGTGCTACCAGCCGAGGATAGATTGGTGCGAGCACCCCAATTCACTCCGGAAAAATGGGACATGTCCGCGGGGCGGGTGTAAGGCGAGCCGCCTCGCTTTGGTTTGTTCTTGGCTCCCTTGAAATGGGGATACAGGGAGGAGCCCTTCACACTGGATTGCCTGGCCGTCCGAATCAAGTACGAGTTGGCGGTAGGCTAGTTCGGGGAGCTGAAGCTCCAGGATGCTCATACCTTTAGGGAAGGGGCAATAGAATTCACCGAGTACGTGCTGTTCAACTACACCCCATTGCTGGTCCGGGCTGGCATCTACCACAGCATCTACGCCTCTTGCTACGGCTATCCCGTCTCCAAGGGTCTTTGCGGCATGATAGAAGTATGCAGTGTAGAGACCAATACTTTCTATACGGCGGAAGGCGAGACTTCACTTGATTTGTGGAGCCTCAGCCAGCTCAGCGGCTTGCCCATTGACGGGGAACCCTATGAAGAAGTATGCCTCCCAGATCTGATCAAAGATGAAACTAATGGGGATGGCTATTATTCCCTTGGCTATTCATACCGGTATCTCATGAAAGTATACCGGAAACTGTACCAGCTGGCGCACGGCGGGAGGCAGCCTCCCTGTGGGGACCGGAAGAGGGTGCGCTTGACCCTGTGGCTGTAATATTTTTATGATGGGCTGAAGTAGTATGAGGAGTTTCCATGCGTCGGCACTACCGTTGCTCGCAAGAAGCGCGCCAAGCCCAAGACTGATGTGAAGATCCCTTCCAGAGGACGTCGGAGTGGCCCCAATCCGATGGGGGTTGACCCATTAACACACTGCGCCGCGTACCTGACATATTGGCTGTGCTCATTTGCCATGCCATACGGGGATGAGACAGTCATTCGACCGGACGCCATCTACCCGGCCTGTCAACTGGCGTGGGGAATCAAGCTGTCCTTGTGCCCGGCCACTCTTTGCCTGATATACAAGGCGCTGGGGGACCTCAGAACTCATCAATTCCCAAGGAAAGCTCTGTATGTGTGCCCGCTGCATTTCTTCAATGCCTGGGTCTGCTCGTTGTTTTCAGAATTCACCCCGCGCGCCCTTCTGGATGGGGGCTAGTACCGAGGATGTTGGAGTTCGCCAACACGGAACCAGGCTCCACTTCCCAGCGGCAATACGATATTCGGGGCCGGCTGACGACAGTTCCGTGGGACACGGCCGGCACCATCCACTTCTGGACGTTGGCCGCACATTATAGCCCTCTGGTGAATAATAAGAGGGAATGCAGGGATGATCAGGTGGAGAAGTACGTCCATCCAATCAGCTAGGAGAACATGGTCCGCCCATTGCTGGAACCCGAGCTCAGGGACTGGGCGTTATCCATTCGCCCGAGCGTGCTGGCGTTCTGGAAGGGGGACAATTTGCTACTGGAACCATACTACCCCTTCCGGTTCGGCCGCAATTTCGGATATGATCAGCATATCCCTGTATATCATGCATAGTTCGGCCTGCCTTCACGAAGTCTCCGAGGGAGTTCGACCGCCGAGCATGCCAGAAGCTGGTGGGACTTCTTCCATCGGGCAGATTCTGCGGCTTTCAGGGTACCAGCCCCCGGCCGTATTCCCCGGGTGACCCCAGAGTACATAAAGTGGTGGAATGCCCGGACGGCCTTTTATCGATTGCACAAGACCGATTGCTGGGACGGGGCAGAGAGAAAATTTTTGAGCAAGCAGTCGGTGCCAGTACTCGATATTGACCCGGAGCATCTCCTCCGTCTCAAGAACATGCAGGAGAAGGAGGTGGTGGCATATTTGGCCGCTCACCGGGAGGCTCGGGAAGCGAGGCCGACACCAAAGTTGGAGCTACCCCCGATGGCCAAGGACGACTTCAAGAGAACTTTGAGGGACCTCTGCCGGATCGGGAGCGACCGCCTGGAGCTTATTAATTATCCGCTGCCCATGGAAGAGGAGGGGACTCCAGCAAAGAGCTGGCGTCCGGAGAGGGACCCGATCTGCCCATACCGCACATTCATGAGGCAGGAGGAGAGGAAGCCTGAAAATTACAAGGACACCACATGGCTATATGTCCTTCTCCGGGTGAACGGGCAGAAGATCGAGGACCAGACGACCGCCATCCTGGGCAAGTGCCTGCAGGTCTCATATTATTACGCCGACGGGTGGGGCATGGACCACTTCAATCTTTTCTGCCACCTCTCATCGAAGAATCATGCGGACCTGGCTGCCCTCACTGATCGTTGCCAGAAGATCGAGGATGTGTGCTGGCTAGTCCGGGAGGCGGCGCGTCGGGACAAGGAGCCGTCCCTGAGCTACTGGCCGATAACACTTTGGCTGTATACTGGCCCCCATGGTATGTGATCTTGCCTCTTCCTTTTGTTCTCCTACACCATCGTTATGACCTTTGCAGGGTATCAGATGCTAATCATATATATGTTTCTGATAGACCACCCCGACAGCGTGCAAATGGTGACGTACCGAAACTTTCTTCGGCTCGTCCAGAAGCTGACCTATTTTCATGCCGCATTACCTGCCCCGACCACGACCCCCTTGCCCAAGGCAGCGAAGAGTTCCCGGGCCAAATCGCCTGTGAAGAAGGTGGTAGATGCTGCCAAGGTGGCCAAGCAGCGGGACGCGAAACGGCGAAAAACAGAGGCCGTTAAGGCTTCGACGACTGCTCCTTCGGCGCCCCGAATTCCATCTTTCGAGGGGTTTGAAGTCGCCCGGACCGAACTGAGTCAGCCTGCCGGTTAGAACTTCCAGCCATCAGTGTCATTTCAAGGTCTATTTCCATTCTAAGGCAAGGCCTCGACACCTAAATGTCTCTTCCCCTTTTTGTCTCAGCTGCTGTGGAAGAGCCTACACCCACGCCCCTTCCTGACGTGGAGGAACCGGCTCCTGCGCCCGTCCCTGATGTGGAAGGGCAAGCACCCAAGCGCACTCCCGGCGTAGGAGAGGCCATGGTTGTAGCAGGGGAGGCGCCGGCGCCGACTCCGACTCCGACTCCCCCTCTACATGTCAAGGAGAGATCCCGGGCGAGGTCGCCCATTAAGAATGCGTTGGCCGCTGCCAAAGCGGCTGGGCGGCAAGAGGCGAAGCGAAGGCGGGCTGAGACCTCCCTGGCTCCGATGATCGTCTCTTCGGTGGCTCCCATTCTGTCCTTCGAGGAGTTCGAGGTTACCCGGGCTGAACCGAGCCGCCCCGCCGGTGAGACTTGTTGACCGCGGACACTCCCTGGGATTTATTTGCCTTCCGGGGGTAGGGCTTTCATGCATACATAACATGCGCACTTTTCCTTTTCAGCCGGCATGGAGGAGCCGACACCTGCACCGGTCCCGAGCGAGAGCGAGGCTACAGCTCCAAGGGCACCACCGCCTGTCGAGGAGGCCCCTAAGCCGTCTCGCGATGTAGATGCCGGAGGGGGTATCCACCTTTGTCCGGCTAATTGCCTTCTTTCATCCTTAAGGCCTCACCGGCTCTTGTGTGATCCACCCTTTCTTTATGTAGTAGGGGTTGACGTGGCAACTATCGGGCCACCAGGGCCTCACTTGCATCTCCTGGCAACGCGCATGTACATGAGGAAGAGGTTGAAGTCCGGCGCACTACCCTCGCCCAGCCCGCGCGAGGATGCGCCGATCATCGACCTCGAAGCGAAGGCCCCTTTGCCAGCGAGGGGAGAACCCGTGGTGGTCGAGTCTTCATCAAGTGAAGAGGTAGATTATGACTACTCTTCCGACGAAGTGGCTTTTGGCGAGGGCACTCCTGAGGTACCTGGGCCTCCCAAGCCGATCTTTAAGGCTCCCTTACTTGCTAGCTCTCTGAGCCTAATGGAGGAGGCTGCTGTAAGTGTGAGCTTGTTCGTACGGGACCTCCCTCGTGATCATCCAGCGACTTTCCTCATGTCATCCCTTGATTTTCAGGAACCAACCGAGTCGGAGGCTGTGGAGGGAGCTGCTCCAGCCGCGCCGGTCGACCCCCCGGCGGGAGCCGATGCAGGCCTAGGCAAGCTAGCCCTTTTGTTCGAGGCCCTTCAGTAGGAGTCGGCCGTAAAGGCTTCTAGTGCTCCTGGGCCGGCGGGTGAGCCTTTGGAGGAGGGGGAGATCGCGCCCGAAGGCAGCATCGTCCTGGTGGCCGTGGTAAGTACGTGGGCCTTATGACTCTTCCCCGCCTTTTGATCCCGCATGACCCGTCGCCGGTGGCGGGTGGCTAACTCTACTCCACATGGTTAGGTAACGCCGACGCCGGGGAAGACGTCGGCCCGTGTCCGGAAGGCCGTCGCTAAACGGAGGTCGATTATTAGTCCGATAGCGGTGGAGGGGCCAGCTTCGGTCCTGGGCCCGAGGTCGGAGAGCCTCGCAGCGCTCGTGCAAGCGGGAGGCAGACCCCGGCTGGTGGTTCCTCTTCCGCCTTTTCCGAGGATCCCGGCTCATGTGGAGAACCCGCTTCTGAAGAGGATATTCGTGGGGCTCCGTGCGCACCTGGAGGGGTCCCAGGCGTAGGGGAGAGGTCGATCGGTGACGGCTTCGGTCCTGGCCTTGCTCGAAGCCCCTCCTTTGGTTGAGGCAGCGGCGCTTGCGTCCCCGTCCAGCGAACTGGTGGCGGAGACGGACCGGGCGGAGGAGGAGGAGGCAGGAGATCACCGAATAATGGCGGCGTCGAGTGACCCGGCGGCGACTTTGTCCACTCTCCTGGCAGCGGGTGGCCGGGGGTCTCCCGTCGGACTCCGAGGGCCAGGCGACTTAACTCTTGCCCTTCCATCCTCTTCGGTCATGGTGGATGCTAATTTATGGGCGGAGGTGGACAGCTCTATAGATTTTGCTCCTCTGACCGTGCCTTCTGTCAGCCACACTTCGTCAGGTGCGCCGGTCCGATAGATGCTGGTGACGCTACGGACGATGCTCTTTGCCGATCTTTCCTTGTCATATCGGGAGGTGCAGAGTATAGTGTCGCAGCTGACCGGGGCATTGCAAGTGTTGGGCTGCCCACTCGAGGAATGGTCACGGCGGGTTTTGTTGCTGCTGAAGTATGTCAAACGCCGCGAATTCCTCGAGACGCAGGCTCCTGGGGAACTCACAACCATTAGGGCCTAGGAGGACGAGTATGTGCAAGTCTTGGAGGTGCGGACGGGCAACGAGGAGCAACATGCAAAGGCCCTAGACGAAGGCCACCACCGTGTTCATGCCCTCACAAGCCGGATCGAGAAGCTGAAAGGCTACCTTGCCGCTACTGAGTCCGACCTCGTCGAGGCCGAGGCGACCGTGACTAGAGAGATCCAGGCGCTGGAGGTGGCGAAGGTCAAGATGGCGTCTGTGGTGACCGAGCTGGGACGCCTCGAGGGACAGCGGAGCCGGCTAGAAGAGATGATGGCTTTTCCTTGTGTCGGGATCCTCCCTCTTGAGGACATCTTCCGAGGCATCGATTAAGCGCCGATCTCCCCTGCTCTTTTCTCTTCCTTTCTTTTCCTTTTCTTCTCTCTTTTGAAATGTAACTCAGGGGTATGCCCCAAACCACGTGTAGTTTAATCTTCTTTGAATAGAATAGGACACCTACTATTTCACATGTCTTTTTAGTGTGCACAGCATTCGCCCTAGGGCGTCTCTTTTCTTCTCTCTTCTCTGTATATAAATTATTCTCTTCTTCCTTGGCGCTCCTTTTCTCTCTCCCTCTTTTGTAGTGCCAGAACACGTTGGCAGAGTGTAAGTCTTCGTGGCAGTCCACTCTCGGGGAACCAGGCGGGGGACCCATGTCGGGCACGGGAGAGTGCTCGCCCTCCCAGGGGAAGGACGAGGGGACCACTCCACCATGCCGAATGGGTGGACTACCGGCCTTTCCTTGCGTCGGGACTGCGTACTAGCTTCAGGCGGGTGACTTGATGAGAGATCGGGCCTCTCGTCGCCCGGAGGGGGGGCGGATGGAGAGAGGAGTTTGTTTAGTCTATGACCTGGACGGGAGGTCCAAGTCAAAGGGATACTCGCCGCCCGGAGAGGATGGAGAGAGGAGTTTGTTTAGTCAATGACCTGGACGGGAGGTCCAAGTCAAAGGGATACTCACTGTCCCGGGGGGACGGAGAGAAGAGTTTGTTTAGTCAATGACCCGGACGGGAGGTCCAAGTCAAAGGGATACTCACCGCCTGGAGAGGACGGAGAGAAGAGTTTGTCTAGTCAATGGCCTGGACGGGATGTCCGAGCCAAAGGGATACTCACTGTCCCGGGAGGACGGAGAGAAGAGTTTGTTTAGTCGATGGCCTGGACGGGATGTCTGAGCCAAAGGGATATTTGTAGGTGTTAACAAAGTGGCTGGGCCGGTGTGGTCCATTTGCCTCTTAATATCCCCGCCGATGCAGGGGGGATGATTCAGGATGGGGGACTGCCCCTCCTTTCCTTGTTTGTTTGTTTGTTTTTTTTTGCTCTTCTTCTTCTCTTCTTCTCTTTTTTTTGTTTCTTTTTTTCCTTCTCTCTTTTCTTTCTATTTTTTTTCTTTCTCCTTGTTTGTTTGTTTTTTCTTTTTTTTTTTGAAAACATGAATAGCGATCAAGTCATTCGGACACCAATCGTGCAAATTCGCCCAAAATGGGGCGAAGGATAATATTATTGATTATACGGGGGCGCTGGAGCATGGTATAATCTCAAGTGCCTTCCATTAAGAGGCAGGAATTGAACTTCCCTGCGGTGGTTGACAATTACATAAGCTCCGCCTTCGTAGACTTTTTGGACTACGTAGGGCCCGAGCCAGTTCTCATTCAGCTTGCCCTTAGGGTTGGCGGCCATGATGTCTTTTCTCTTGACCATGACAAGGTCGCCTCTCTTGAATTCATGTTCCTTGACGAGCTTGTCAAAGGCACGCGCTATTCGGGCCTGGTAGACCTGAATGTTCTGTTGGGCCTGAAGCCGCTTTCCTTCCAAACTGGAGAGCTCTTCGAGTCTTCGCTCAACGTTGGTCTGCCCTTCCTGGACAAGCCTGTGCTAGATGGCGACCCTGAGGGAGGGTACCTCCAATTCGACGGGGACAATTGCCTACAAGCCGTATACTAGAGAGAAAGGCGAGCAGCCCGTTGGGGTCTTGTATACAGTTCGGTATGCCCACAGCGCCTCATACATTTTCTCTTTCCAGTCCCTTTTGTTAGAACTAACAATCTTGGCCAGGGGAGTGCAGAGTGTTTTATTAAAGGCTTCGGCCAGCCCATTAGCCTGGGGATTGTAAGGAGTCGATGTCCTCTAGTCAATTTTGTACTTTTTCGCAAGCCGGTAGACCTTTTGGTTGCGGAAGTGGCTACCGTTGTCTGAGACAATCCCGTCGGGGGTGCCAAATCGGAATATGATGTTACGGCGGATAAATCTGGCCACGATCTCTCCGGTAACCTCTCTTAGGGTGACGGCCTCTGCCCAATGGGAGAAGTAATCAGTTGCCACCAAAATATATTTGCAGCCGGCGGATGATGCGGGTAAGGGACCCACGATGTCTGTTCCCCATTGGGCAAATGGCCAGCTGGGCACCGTTAGATGCAGCTGCACGGGCAGCCTTCTGGGTATGGTGGCATGCTCCTGACACTTCTGACACGACTTAGCATATTTGCAGCAGTCGTCGAACATTACCGGCCAATAGTAGCCAAGATTCTTTATTTCGACCTTCATCTTCGGTCCTGCCTGGTGTGCACCAGCTGTCCCGGCATGGACTTCCTTCATGACCCTCCAGGCTTCTTCAGTGGACAGGCATCGGAGGAGTAATTTCTGTCTGGCGTCGGCCATAATCCGGAATAATATTCCGTTTCGGAGCTCATAAGAGTCCTTGGTTCTCATTAGCTTGATCTTTTCTTCTCTTTGCTTGGGCAGTTGCTGGCATCTGAACCACTGCATCAGAGGCTCCCTCCAGTCAGGTTGGCCGATGGCTTCTGCTATGGCGACTTCCATCTCCTCTTCTTCTGGTTCTTCTTCTATCATGTTGGGCACTTGGCGTTGATTTATCACTTGGATGTTGAGTAACCCATCTGGCGGCACTGCTAGTGAGCTCGCCAGCTTTGCTAGGGCATCGACCTGTGCATTATCTCTTCTGGCGACATGGCCTATTTCAAGGAGATAGAACCGCTCCATGAGCGCCTTTGCCTTAGTATATTAAGGGAGCAGCTCGGGCTTCCAGACATCAAACTGCCCCTGGACTTGCTTGACGACCAGCAGTGAGTGGTCGAATACTTGAAGCATTTTGATATCCATTTGGAGGGCCACCTGGAGGCCGATGATCAGAGCTTCATACTCCGCTTCATTATTTGTGCAGGGCTTGCTGATGCAGCTGGAAGTGTGCACTACCTCCCCCTCCGGGGATTTGAGGACGATGCCGGCTCCGGCCCGTACCTGGGTGCGCCCGGACGGGGTCGCTTCTATTCTTGAGGCCCCGTCAAAGTGTTGCTGCCAAATGGCTTGTTGAATCTGGTCCACCTCCAGTGTTTCATCTTTGGGCAGCTCAGTGGCCAGCGGGGAGTCTTCGGGCACGGGATGTGCTGCGAAGAAGTCCGCGACGGCTTGCCCCTTAACGGCCTTCTGCGGCACGTAGGTGATGTCGAACTCCATGAGTAGCACGGCCCATTTGCCAAGACGCCCCTTCGGGACCGGCTGGGAGAGGATGTGCTTGATGGGATCGACTCTGGATATCAGATTCACCTCATGAGACAGCATATAGTGCCTCAGCTTCTTGACTGCGAAGACCAAGGCAAGGCAAATCTTCTTAATCGGGGTGTATTTGGCCTCTGCTCCCACCAACCTTTGGCTGAGATAGTAGAGAGCATGCTCCTTCCCTTCCTCATTATTCTGGGCAAGCATTGCCCCCAGTGAATATTCAGTAGCTGCTATATAAAGAATAAGCGGTCTACCTTTGACGGGTGCCCCCAGGACTGGCGGGGTCTTCAGGTATTCTTTTAGTTGGTCGAACGCATGCTGGCATTCGAGACCCCAGCTAAAGGGTGTATTCTTCATTATCATCTTTCTTAAAGGGTTGACAGCGCCCCGACAGGTTAGAGATAAACCTACAGATGTAGGCTAACCGACCTTGCAGAGACCTCAGCTCCCCCAGGCTCTTCGGAGGAGGCAGTTCCTGGATGGCTTTTATCTTGAAGGGGTCAATCTCGACTCCTCTGTGCCGGACAATGAAGCCGAGGAACTTCCAGCTGGAAACGCCAAAGGCGCACTTCATGGGTTCATCTTCAGCCCGTACTGCTGGAGCCTCTGGAAGATGACCCTAAGATCATTCAAATGATCGCCCCTTTCCTTGGTCTTGACGACCAAATCATCAATGTAGCATTCGACTTTGCTACACAGCAGCTCGTCGAATATCTTGGTCATCGCCCGCTGATACGTGGCGCCGGCATTCTTGAGGCCGAAGGTCATCCTCTTGTAGTGGAATATCCCCTTGGGCGACCTGAAGGCCGTGTGAATCTGGTCGTGGTCAGCTATCCAGATTTGATTGTAGCTGGATGATCTGTCCATAAAAGACAGGGCCTCGTGGCCAGTGGTCGCGTCAATCATTACTTCGGTGATGGGCACCGGGAAGTCATCTTTCGGGCAGGCTTTGTTCAGGGCCTAGAAATCCACGCAAATCCTGATCTGCCCATTCTTCTTCTTCACCGGCACGATGTTAGCCAGCCAAGTAGTGTATTGGTTTTCTGCCACGAAGTCGACGTCTATGAGCTTGTCAACCTCCTTGCAGATCTGGTTGATCAATTCCGGCCTCGTACGCCGAGGAGACTACTTTACTGGCTCCATCTTGGGATCAATGGCCAGAGTGTGCTGAGTCACTTAAGGGCTGAGTCCCGGCATCTCTTTGTAGTTCTAGGCAAAGCAATCTTGAAAATGCTTGCAGTAGCTTCACATATTGTTCCCTCTCCTGTAGGGGTGTAAGAGCACTCAGAAAGGTCGGCCTGGGGTCACTTTTCGTGCCGAGGTTGATCTCAACTAGTTCATCGACGGTGGCCTGGCAGCCATTTTCAATCTCCGGCGGGGCCGGCGACAAATCAACAAAGCCTTGAGCTTGATGGTCCTCGAGCTCGAGGATGCCATCCTCTTCTTCTTGTTCCTCGTGGTTTGATGTGGAGGCTGCGTTCAGCTTGCATCCCTCCTGGGCCATGGCTGGTGGGTCCGCAGGGATCCCTGGCGCTGTGTACTCATCATAGACAACCTCGGCACGGGCCGAGGCAGCTGCATCTTCAGGGGCCTGGTTCTGGATAGATATCGTATAGGCCCCCCTTCTGGGGCTGCCCGTCACGTGGGGGCGCGGCGGGGTTACTACATAGTCTCCCATCCTGAGCTCATCTTTGTCAATGAGGTCTTGAGCAATGTCTTTGAAGACATAGCAGTCTTCAATGGCGTGACCCAGTATCTAGTGATAGGGACAAAACAGTGGGTCCCCATTTCTTCGGGCATCCTGTGGCCTCTTGGACCTCGGGAGGGAGACCTTGCCGTAATGATAGGCCCAATCGAAGATACCCCGAGTCTTCTCTCTTGGGAAGGAGTAGGGCTTCTGCAGCTTCTCCTGGAGGGTCAGGCCTTGCCCGGCTGCCCACCCGGTTGAAGGGCTCGCCGTATCCCTTGCTTCCTTCCTCGACCAGAAGGAGGCGTCAGGACTGGTGTCTCGGGGCCGAGACGCGTTGCCACCCCGCGTACGGAGGGAGCCCTGGATCTGGTCGGCCACTAGCGAGGTTAACTCAGCCAGCCGTGCCTTTAACATCTCGATCTCCCGTTGCTGCCTATGGTATAAGGCATACATGACGGGGTCGCATCGAGGGGAATCCGGAGCTTGGCCCATGCTACTGCTCCGTGCTTCGCCAACAGGCCGGGGCGAAGGTGCCCCGATGGTGTGACCCTTCGAGGTCAACCCCTCGGGGAAGGAGGAAGTCTTCCCCATGTAGCTACGGCGGGGAGGGTTCCTAAGGAACACTTCGTCATCTTGCGCCTCCTCAGTCAAAGGCGTGGAACATTCATCTTGACGGACTTCCCGCGAGTTTGCGGCTTCAGCGGGGTCCTCACCGGACAGGGCCGAAACTGATATAACATCAGTTTCGTAATAATCTTCTGGTGAAAAGCCCAGGCTGGGGTGCTTGGTAATTTGCAGCATCCGCCGATCCAGGTTTGGTGGGTTCCACATCCTTTCGAACATTTCCTTTCGGCTGGAGGGTTGGTAAGGAGGAATCTTCTGCTTTCTGACCAGCCCGACGGCCCGGTCGGTCATGTGAGGAAGTCCCGCGATGGGGACGTGTGGGTCATGCAATTCGTCAGGGAATCATCAATCATCGTCTTCTCTGACTGGCTTTTCTCCGGCAACATAGAAGATAGTGGGTGGCCCCGCAGGGTTAGGCACCTCAAAAATTCTCAGCTGCTCGACTGCTTGACAGTCAATTTTTGTTACGGGCTTGATGATCCCCGGCGGGACTTTGACATCCTCTAGCAGGTCTTCGAGGCAAGGCGCCCCTGGTGTAGGATAGATGGCGAGAGGAGCTACCTTGAATACCCCTCCTTTTTGTGTGATGCATGGTACATGAGGGGAGCCATATAGCCTGGGGGTGGTGGAGGGAACCAGCCGCCCGAATCAACCTTCCTCTTTGCCTTATCTTGGGCGGCTTGGAGAGCTTGCTTCGCCTTCTCTAAGTATAGATTGGCATCTGATAAATGACACTCGAACACCTCGAACGGGTGGAGATCGGCGAAGATTCTGACTTCCTTCCCCTCGCAAGGGTACTTAATGCATTGGTGCAGGGTGGAAGGCACCACTCTATTCTGGTGTAACCAGGGCCGTCCAAGCAACGCCTTGTAGGAAGTGTTGGAGTTGATGACGTGGAACTGGACCTTGGTGGTGAAATCATCAAAGGTCAAGTTGAATTCTGCGACCCCCATAGGCACCTCGCACTTCTGGTTAAAACCAGCAATCTTGACATTCTTGACCTCCACCAGGTGTACGTCAAAGTAGTGCTTTTGGTACACCCGGTAGGGGAGTATATTTACTGCCGCCCCTGGGTCAATCAGGACCCTGTTGATAGGCTGTCCATTCAGCTGCCCTTTCATGTAGAGGGGTCTATTATGAGTGCAGGTGGGTAGGAGCATTTCATCCTCTGTGAAAGCCACAGCCACTTCGGGCGATATTTCAGCCAGACAGGCTTCAAGGTGTACTGGCGTCTGGAGTGCGGCAATGATGGCATGCCGTGTTTCTTCATCCAAAGACATCATCTCCCACACGATAAATCGTGTCGGGATCTTCTTGAGGTGTCTGACTATTCGATCGGCCGCCCGCACCTTGAGTAACTTCATCTCTTCGGCCTTGCCACGCCTGCCCCCACCTTGGAGCTGGGGTGTTGGGTTAGAGGATGCCTACTTTGCGGGTTCTGACGCAACGTGTTGAGCCTGTGGGGCCTGTTGGGTTTCCTCCCTTTCTTTCATGAAATCGGCAAGGTTTGGGACGCCGTCAAATTCCTCCTCTGGCTGAGGGAGGGTTGCCGGTGGCGGAGCTTGGGGACTACCTACTTCTTTGGTCGAAGGAGACCCTTGGGAGCGTGCCTGCCTCTTTGCTCGGGCCGACAGGAATTCGATGAATGAAGGGGTGCCTCGGCTCCCGGCTCCTTCGGGATAGAGACCCGACGGGGGAGGGACCTTGGTGCCTCGAACCCTGGGCTCGGGGACCTGGTATGGGTGCTCTCCCCTGAGCATGATGTTGAGATTATCCTGAGGAGGGCGCCCCCAGTTCCTTCCCGACCTAGTGGCGTGTTGGGAAGCGGATGCTTCAGCCTGGTTTACCTCTGTCAGCTCAGGGGGTGGCTCTTCTTCTTTTTCTTCCAGGGAGAGGGCAGTGTCAAAAAATGCCGAGAGGGTGTTACAGGCGACGACAACCTCTTTTTTCTTCTTTTTCCTGGGTCTTCTCTTCTTCTTCTTCTTTCTTGCTGTAGCCAGTGGCTGCTCTTGGGGAGGTTCACCCCACAGGGAGGCTCTTTCTCTGCTTCAGCTTCCGCTCCTGGAGCCAGCTCGAGTGACTCGAACTCCTCCCAGGGAACATATTCTTTCAGCTCCACTGGCTGGATTTCGGGCTGTTCATAATCTTCGAGCCCATCAATAATAGCCTGGAGTCTTTCAACCATCGGGCTGGTCTCCTTGTGCATCCGCATTGGGATGTGCTCTTTTTATTGTAGGTCGGCCACCTCATGACTAGTCGGGGGGCCGCGTCATGCCAGACTGAGTTCACCGGAGGCGGTGCTGGCCGGGGTGTCACACCCCTCACATGAACTTCTGGGGTGGGCCGAGGGACCCGTCCCCTTCCATTCTTCCTGGGTACGGTCTGCCAACCCCCTTGGTCTTGAGCCGGGGCCGTAACAAAAGTTTCATAGGCGGCGCGGGTGCTGGCCTCCGCCCACTCTTCAGGCAACTCCTGGTATAACGAGACCATGTTGACGGTGGAGGTTATGCTGGGCAACTCATGCGGCTGCGGGGGGTCTACTTTATGCTCCCCCATGTCCAGCTCCCCGTTCTTGATTAAGGCCTCAATGACGTCTTTGAAGACGTAGCAGTCCTCAACAGTGTGCCCGAGCATCCGGTGGTACAGGCAGAAGCGCGGGTCATCTTTCTTCTTCAGGTCACCGGGCTTCTTCGGTTCTGGCAACGTGATTTTGTTGTAGCTAGTCGCCCATTCGAACAGGAGCCGGGACTTGTCTCGAGAGAAGGAATATAGCTTGTTTCTCATCTTCTCCTCAGTGAGGGGCCTTCCCGCCGTTCTGTAGTTCTGGGCGGGGGAGGGTTGGCAGCTCCTTTGGCTTTTTCCTTCTGTTTCTCAAAGGCCTGGAAATCCAGTGTATGCACCTCAGGGGGAGTTGGCTTCTTCTCGGCCTGCCTGGCTCTCTGGCTTGACATGGCCGGAGTGGGGGAATATCGGGCCAGAAATGCTTCAATCTCGGCCACTATATTGTTCAGGCGGTCGAATGTCTTGACCTCAGTGCCAATCATTCTCTCCAGGATTTCTTTTTTTTAATTCTGTTTGCAGATCTGCACTGCGTCCTCCTGATGCGGGGGACGCCTGCAGCTCATGCTGAGGTTTCTCCACCTTTTAATGTAGTCGAGAGCCGACTCATCATTCCTATATCTTGTGGAATAGAGCTCTGCCACAGTGACCTCCCGCTCGGCAACGTAGAACCTTTCTTTAAACTTCTTCTGCATGTCGGGCCAATCAGCAACAGACCCGGGCGGTAAGCTAGAGTACCACTCAAAGGCAAGCCCAGTGAGTGTCGAGCTGAAAAACTTCAGGAGGTAGACCTCATCGGCGGCCAGGTCTCCCATAGCGTTCACGTAATAGGCAACGTGCTCCCTGGGAGACCCCTGCCCATTAAACTTTTCAAGTTTCGGTGGCTTGGTGACGCCAACCGGCAGCTTCTTCGAGGCATAATGGGCCGGATAGGGCACCCGGTAGACGTCGAATGGCGTCTGATCCCCATCGCTCCTCTCCGCCAGCTTCATGTCTATCATCTGTTCAAGCATCAACCGGCTGACTGCTGCCGGGTCGACCGGATTTGGATAGAAATGGGCGGGCTGCGCGCTCGGGGTAGTTAGCACAGTCGCCTGGGGAGCCATGGGGGACCCTTGGGGAGGCGGGGCCCGCAGCGGGGCCGGTGCGGTGTACTGTGCCTGTTGCGGGGGTATGCCCCCACGGAAGCTGGGAGTTGCTGGGGAGGTCACAGCTTGCAGAGTTGCTTCTGAAGACTGCCTGTTGCCCGCGGGTGCTTCGAGCGGAACCTCGGTCTGTCCGGACGTCGAGGGTTGTGCGTTCCGCTCATTTAGTTGCTTTTTCAGCAACTCAATCTCTTGCTGGAACCGTTGCATCATGTACAACATTGCCGGGTCGGTTGTGGGGAGATTGGGCATGCCCCCTGTCTCCTCGGCCGGGGCGTCCTCGGATGATGTGGAGAGTCCACCGCTCGTGTCGCCGGTGGTGACTACATTGGCCACGAAAGACACAGGAGGTTCTTCGTAAAAAGTTTCTTCGGCGCCTGTCCGTGCCGCTTCGCCTGCCGCCCTTCCCCTTCTAGTGAGAGGCCCCGGTCTGGCGGTGAGCCTGACCACTTCTTTAGGATCGGTGGGTAGGGCCCCATACCGACCCAGAACTCCTGCCATATTACAGGTGAAGACTCTCCAGTCTCTGTTTCTTTTCGTCATTCTCTGAGATGACGTTCCGGGGAACACTAACCTGTCAAGGACCGATCGTCTGGGCGGCGCTTCCTCCCGAAGAGGGGACTGGCGTGGCTCCTCTGACCGATTTCTTGACTCTGCACTAGGTACAGGTCGGGCTTCTTCTTCTTCTTGAAAGGCAGAGGCCATTGCCCCCAGCAGTCGCTGGCGACCAAAAGGAGTACTACCTAGGCCCCGGAGGTAGTTTCTCATGGCCTGCTCGATCCCTTCCCACTCCTGGTCGGGGAGAGCGGCTGATGGTTGTGTGCCGATGGAAGTGACAGGCGGGGAGTAAACCCTGGCCGCCGGGCGGGCAGCCTGGTGTCGGTGCCTGCGGCGCCGGCGGCGGGGCCTTCGGGCTGCGTCGCATGGCAGGTGCTGGTTGGTGAGTCGGGGTCGTCACCTCGACCCTCTCATCTCTTCGGGCCCTCCTCGGGCGGAAAGTGCTAGGCCCCGCCTGGGCGGGTGCAGTGGGTCGGGCCTCCTTGGGGACCCAGATTTGCTTTAATTTGGCCGGCCTGTGAGCCGGTGCAGTCTTTGGTGACGCGGCCAGAACAGCGGGCGTCACCTTCTCCTTCAGCTTCTCCAGCCCCTGAAAGAGTTCCGACTGGGATAGTCGGGACGACGCGGTCCGGTGTCACCTGGGACCTCTGCCCGTCCAAGCGAACTCGGAGGGTCCCGACGGTCATGGATTTCCCGGAGTTAGACATGCGGCGCCCCGAGACGATGCCAGTATTATTCCTCCGGAGCCTCCTCCGGTGAGATGCCGATCCTTGGTGGGACGGACCGGCAGTTTGGTGCACATGGTGCACATTGCAGCTCAGCGTCGTGGCTGGGACGCCGTCGTCGCTGTCGGCCACAGGTCGGCCGATAACAGCCTCAGTGGCCCCCGGAGTGGGAGCGTTGGTCTGGGGCTCGCCGGGTGCTTTCACGTCTAGTATGTTGACAAAAGCCACCCCCAAGAAGTTGGGGAAGCCCACCGTGGGAGGGAAGCTCCCGAAGTTGAGGGGGACTGCGAGGTAGCCGCCCCGAACATGGTTGTCGACGACCTGAGGGCCGCAAGTAACCGCCATTGTTGGCACCATAATGTGATTTTCTTGCATTCGCATAAGTAGCGCAATTAGTTTTACAAGAAGGGGGCCGCAGGGCCCCTAATTCCGGCAAAGAGATAAAGGGTGGATTGGTCCCACCGGGCGTGCCAGACTTGTGGACGCACTAAAATTCGCTCATAGCGTTGTTCGTTTATTTGGCTTTATTTATTCGTCTATTAAGTGCGTGGGCGTGCCAGTCACAAAGTGACAATTTATTCGGGCTCCGAAGAGCCCATGGTGCACTCGATCTGACTTCGTCAGACGATTGTGTGGTTCGTGTCGGGACCAGATCCCGTCGTGCCATGAAGGCCACGACGTCATTTACATCCCCCGTACGAGGGAACACCCTTGATTAATTGCCGAAATTAGGGGCCCTGCGGCCGAAAGAACTAATACTAACTGCGCGAGAAAGAGGCAAGCGTAAATCACACTAAGGTCCGCATCAGGCTACGAGCCGCGGGTTATGTTGGTCACTCGTGGACCTTTTTCATGTTCGGACAAAGGTCCGTAATAGAAACGCGGTGGAAGCCGGGATGAATCCGTTCAAATGTCTGCCGAACGCGCGGCAATTTTAATAGTGGCTCGAAAGGGGTCCGGTCCTGAGGAATGGGTCCGGTCTGATCAGAATGTCGGCCCGATGCGAGGTCGGGTCGTGGCCGTATTGAGGTAATCCTCGCGACTTAGGCCCGACCTGCAGGGGCGGCATTGTTATTCTCTTCCGCACAGGGTCACGGGAGAGACGGGGCTGCAATAATAGATTTTATCGTCTCTTTATCTGGGCTTCCGATTATAGATATACATATATATTTTCTTTTGCTTATTTTCATTTTTATGTATTTTTGTGAATGATTTTTTATTTTATTATTATTATTATTATCATCATTATTATCTCACATTTTTGTTTATTCCTTATATATATATAATCAGATTTATTTATTTATCATAATTTTTATTAATTTATTAATATTGTTACCATTATATACATATTATATATATATTTCTGGAGAGAGAGTGGGCCACTAGAGGGCCAAAAAAGGGGGGGGCGGAAGGGACGTGTCGGCGAAGGGCTGCTAAGCTGGGCGTGCCGGTGAAGAACGCGAGCGGGTGTGCCGCTGAAGGAGGGCAGGAGTGTACCGGGTAGGAGAGTTGATAGTATACTGGGTGGAGGGGTTGGGGTGCGCCGTGTAAGAGCGGCTGGGGAGTGCACCGGGCGAGGGCGGCTGAAGGCGTGCCGGCGAGGATGTCACAGGGTGCGCTGGGCAGAGATTGGCTAGGTCGGTGCAGACCTGGGCTGGCAGCAGGTCGGTGCGAGTCCACCTTGGGGTCGATGCAACTGTAACTGGGGTCGATACAACTATTGCACGGGGTTGAAGAGAGGTCGGAGCAGCCTGCGGGCTGGAGTCGGTGCAGCTTTGAGCTATGGAGGGGCAAAGTCGGTGCAGCCTACGGGCTGGAGTCGGTGCTGCCTTGGACTGTAGAGGGGTAAAGTCGGTGCAGCCTACGGGCTGAAGTCGGTGCAGCCTTGGGCTGTGGAGGGGCAAAGTAGGTGCAGCCTAAGGGCTGAAGTCGGTGAGCCTTGGGCTGTAGAGGGGCAAAGTCTGTACGGCCTGCAGGCTGAAGTCGGTGCAGCCTTGGGCTGTAGAGGGGCAAAGTCTGTACGACCTGCGGGCTGAAGTCGGTGCAGCCTTGGGCTGTAGAGGGGCAAAGTATGTACGGCCTGTGGGCTGAAGTCGGTGTAGCCTTGGGCTATAGAGTGGCAAAGTCTGTACGGCCTGCGGGCTGAAGTCAGTGCAGCCTTGGGCTATAGAGTGGCAAAGTCTGTACGGCCTGCGAGCTGAAGTCGGTGCAGCTGGGCTGTAGAAGGGCAAAGTCTGTACGGAGGCCAAGGTAAGTGCAATGCTTGTGCCATAAAGGGGTAGGGTCGGTGCAATGTGCACCAAGGCAAACCCAAGGTCGGTGCAATATGCACCGACACAGTCTGGGTGGTGTGAAAGGGGGCTAGGAGTGTGCCGGCGAGGGCAGCCGGTAGCGTGCCGGCGAAGGCGGCGTGGAGCGTGTCGAAGAAGATAGCCAGGAAGGGTGTGTCGACGAAGGGCTGGCCGGGGGCGTACCGTTGAAGGGAGGAAGAGAGCGTGTTGGGGAAGGCGGCAAGGAAAATGTGCCGGCGAAGGGCTGGTCAGGGGCGTACCGTTGAAGCTAGGAAGAGAGCGTGCCGGGGAAGGCAATAAGGAAAATATGTGTTGGCGAAGGGCTGGCCAGGTGCGTACCGTTGAAGGGCCTACTCCTCCTCCACTTCCTTTAAAGCTTTTCTTTTCTTCTTCTCTTTGGTTTTTACGTAGTTTTACACAAGTCTTCCCTCCCTCTCCTCTCAACCTGTTCTTTATAGATTCGGCGTTTAATCTACCAAGCAATCAATTAGATCTAATTCTTCTTATGTTGTCCGTAGTGCCTTGTTCCGGTTGGAGTATTATATCGCCGATCGTTCCATTCATTCGTTATTTTCCTTTGCCCTTTAATATGTCGTTGTCCCATTTGTTTGTTGCATCCTTTTGCCTCTTTAATGTGTTATTATTCTCTAACATAAATTCGGCAGCATCTCCCCTTGACCCGAGCGTAAGGGAGATAAAGGGAACGTGCCCACATGGAGTGGCGGAACCCGACAATTAGAGGTCGGCACCCAAAGGCGGCAACACCTTTGATAAAACCTTGAAAAAAACCGAAAGCAACGAGGGATAGGAAACCTCCTTGGGACTGGTCGGGGGTGTGTCGGGCTAGGGAGATCAAGGATGTGCCGGTGAAGGCCGCTAGGGCCGTGCCGGGGAAGGCCGCCTTGAAGCGTGCCGACGAAGGCTGTCTAAGGCATGCTGGGGAGGGCAGTCAAGGCCGTGCTGGCGAAGGGTAACGGGGGGGGTGTACCGGCGACAAGGTGATTAGGTGTGCCGGCGAAGGGTTCTTTGGGGGTGCCGCTGGGAGCTGGGGGCTGCATTGGGGTATGAGTGGACCAGTGGAGGGCTGAGCAAAGGGTGAAGGCTGAGGGTTGGCTAGGTGGGCTGGAGTTGAGGCAGGGAGGAAGGCCAAGAGGGATATTGGTAGCTGAGTGTCCAAGAGATGAAGGAGGGCCTCTCCCTTCAAGCAAACGGGTGAAGTTGGGGACCAGAGAGGAGGGCATTGAGCTCGTGAGGCCAGGGATCGCACGGGGGGAACAACATCGGCATGGAGACTCCAAAGCATCGGAGGAGGGGAGAAAATGAATAATACACCATGCACATCGGCATAAACCAACAGAAGCAACAAGAAATCCAGGAAGGGTGATTTGTATTCACGAAGAGGAATGACCACAACGGGCCACATACATTGCGAAGCACATACGTGCTGAAACTGCGGTAGGGAAGGGAAAAAGATCATGCAAAGGAAAGAAGAAAAACGGAAATGGGAGGAGTGTTGGGGCCGAACAGGGGTGACTACTCCCTGCCCTTCCCCCACTCCCTCCTCTACATCACAGCTCACTTTCCCTCTCTCACTCCCTCCCTTACTCTCTCTTCTGGGTGATCGTCGGAGGGGGGACCCTACGGCGGAGCTCCCTTCTTCTTCTTCTCTTCTTCCTCTTCTTCCGGAGGCGGTGGCCCTCTCCAGCAGCGGGTTCTTTCCTCTCTATCTGGCTGTCTGTCCGCTCTTTTTTTTGTCTGTCTTCTCCCCTCCTCCTCTTCTCCTTCTCTTTTTGTCCGCTATCCTCCTCTCTGTGTATCGAAGGAGTAGGGTTTTTATATCCTCCACGATGGAAGCGTTCGAGCACGGTAGTCGGAGGCGGGAAGTGACCGATCATGATGGGGTTTGACTTCCCCTCGTCCTCGATGTCAGGGGAGTAGCCTGCGTGGCCCAACCTCCGGCCGACACCTCGGACAGCCTACTGCGCGCCGAAGATCTGTAGGGCATGGGCGTAAGATCTCGTCTGCCGGGCGTGCCGTCGAAATACCTGAACGCTGTGCCACTGGCGGGTTCAACAAGCGTGCCGCGGGAGGGCCAAAAGGGCGTGCCGCTGGAAGGCACGGCAAGCGTGCCGCTGAAGAGCCCCAAAGGGCGTGCCGCTGAAGGGGCACAGAGTGCGTGCCGCTGAAGGGCTGCCCTGGGTGTGCCGCTGAAGGCCACTGAGGGTGTGCCGCTGAAGGGCCACCAGGGGCGTGCCGTTGAAGGCTGCAGGGGGCGTGCCGCTGAACGGCCAGGAGGGCGTGCCGCTGAACGGCCAGGAGGGCGTGCCGCTGAACGGCCAGGAGGGCGTGCCGTTGAACGGCTGCCAGGGCATGCCGCTGAAGACCAGGAGGGCTGTGCCGCTGAAGGGCTGTGCCGTCGAAGGGCATGCCGCAGAAGAGCTCAAGGGCATGCCCCTGAACAGTGCAGATGGTGTGCCGCTGAAGGCCAGCGGGGTGTGCCGCTAAAGAGCTCAAGGGCGTGCCGCTGAAGGGCTAAATGGGCAGTTCTGAGCCCGTTGTGGGCCCTAAGTTGTGGCTCGTTTGATTTTCTTCAAGGCCCACAGATTGTGGGGCTCCTGGGGGTTGATCCCTCTTCGCTGTCGTGACTCCGGAGATAGCTTCACGGCAGTGTATATGTGTTCGGGGAGTCCGGATGGCCCTCTTCCACGTAGTTTCTTCAGTTGAAGCTGTCGCTAATGTTGGACTAGTCGAGACATACGGGCGTGCAATTTTGCATGTCCACACCTAGCCGGGCAAAAGGTCCTATCCAGAGTGGAATGGTATTTTTGTTCATGGCTTTAGACGGAAGGTCCGGGCCACAGACTTATTCGTCGGAGGGACATAAGGTTGTAATGTCAAGATGCTATATTCGTTGACACGGGGTTAGCGTCAAAGCAAGGGGTCTTTTTATTCATCAACTCCAGACGGAAGGTCTGGGCTAAAGGAATGAGAACTTTTCATTCATTCACTGGGATGGAAGGTCTGAGTCAAAGCAAGGGTCTTTTACTTGTCGACTCGGATGGAAGATCCAAGTTAGAGGTTTATGCGCCGGTGGGACATCACTACAAGAAAAAGTGGCTTTTACGACGGCCATATTCCATCGCAATTCCGTCGCAAAATCCGTCGCTAACAGATTTTGCGACGGATTTACGATGGAATTGCGACGGAATAGGGCCGTCTAAAAAAATTAGTCACAAATAACCGACAGATTTCATTATGTCCTAAATTCCGTCCTAAATTTCAGACCGAATAAAAATCCATCACAAATTTCGTCGGTACTTCGGACGGAATGTTCCGTCTTACAATCCGTCTGAATTTTGCGACGGAATAATTCCGTCTAAATATCCATCTCAAATTTTTCGACGCAAATTAATTTCCGTCGTGATATCCATTGCAAATTACAGACGGATCTGTCTCAAAATCCGTCTGATGTTTGCGACGTAAATTACTTTCATATGAAATCCATCTTGCATTTCAGACAGATTTATTTCCGTCCTTATATCCGTCGCAAATTTCAGACGGATCCGTCTCAAAATCCGTCCGAAATATTTTTTCTCTTTTTTTAAACAAAAAGAATTTGTATTAAAAACCTGTTCAGAAAATCACCGAAAACAAAAAATACACACGGACAAAAATAAAAAATCTGTTTAATTAAAATTACATCAAATATCACAATAAACTCATAAGCGTTACATAGAAAAATATACAACAAAATCAACAAATATCCTCCAGATCGTCCATATCTTCATCCCCCCCGCCCTGCTCATCTCCTGTGCTGCCGCTCGCAGAAGAATCCTCCTATATTAAAAAATATATACATAGAGGATAAATTAAATATTTTATTAGATTACATGAATTTAAATCAAACATAATATCAAATCGATGACTGTAAAGATATCCAATTGTAGACCCCCGTCAGCTCTGACAAGTCACGTCTACCTCCCAGGTCGTGTTGGAACGATCGAAATGCTGATCGCATCAGTATTTCACATTCTGGACCCCCGGACCCGACTGCTTTAATTTTAAACCAAGTGCATTTACAAAATGCACTTTTGAGCGTCGGGCTCAAATCGGATGTCCGATTTGGAATCCGTCAGCTCTGACAAGTCACGTCTACCTCCCAGGTCGTGTTGGAACGATCAGAATGCCGATCGGATCAGTATTTCACATTCTGGACCCCCGGACCTGACTGCTTAAATTTAAACCAAGTGCATTTACAAAATACACTTTTGAGCGTCGGGCTCAAACCGGATGTCCGATTTGGAATCCGTCAGCTCTGACAAGTCACATCTACCTCCCAGGTCGTGTTGGAATGATCGGAATGCCGATCGCATCATTATTTCACATTATGGACCCCCAAATCCCTACTTTTTTGAATTATTCTAAACTAAGTTAGTTTTGAAAACTAACTTAGTTTTAAATTGAGTTATTTTAACGTCGGGCTCAAGCCAGATGTACGATTTGGAATCCGTCAGCTCTGACAAGTCACGTCTACCTCCCAGGTCGTGTTGGAACGATCGGAATGCTGATCGGATCACTAATGAACATTCTGGAACCCCGGACCCGACTACTTAAATTTTAAACCCAGTGCATTTACAAAATGCACTTTTGAGCGTCGCGCTCAAATCGGATGTCCGATTTGGAATCCCTCAGCTCTCACAAGTCACGTCTACCTCCCAGGTCGTGTTGGAACGATCGGAATGCCGATCGGATCAGTATTTCACATTCTGGACCCCCGGACCCGACTGCTTTAATTTTAAGCCAAGTGCATTTACAAAATGCACTTTTTAGCGTCGGGCTCAAACCGGATGTCCGATTTGGAATCCGCCAGCTCTCACAAGTCACGTCTACCTCCCAGGTCGTGTTGGAACGATCAGAATGCCGATCGGATCAGTATTTCACATTCTGGACCCCCGGACCCGACTGCTTTAATTTTAAACCAAGTGCATTTACAAAATGCACTTTTGAGCGTCGGGCTCAAACCGAATGTCTGATTTGGAATTCGTCAGGTCTGACATGTCACGTCTACCTCTCAGGTCGTGTTGGAACGATCGGAATACCGATCGGATCAGTATTTCACATTCTGGACCCCCGGACCCGACTGCTTTAATTTTAAACCAAGTGCATTTACAAAATGCACTTTTTAGCGTCGGGCTCAAACCGGATGTCCGATTTGGAATCCGTCAGCTCTGACAAGTCACGTCTACCTCCCAGGTCGTGTTGGAACGATCGGAATGCCGATCGGATCCGTATTTCACATTCTGGACCCCCGGACCCGACTACTTAAATTTTAAACCAAGTGCATTTACAAAATGCACTTTTTAGCGTCGGGCTCAAACCGGATGTCCGATTTAGAATCCGTTAGCTCTAACAAGTCACGTCTACCTCCCAGGTCGTGTTGGAACGATTGGAATGCCGATCGCATCATTATTTCACATTCTGGACCCCCGAACCCCTACTTTTTTGAATTATTCTAAACTAAGTTAGTTTTGAAAACTAACTTAGTTTTAAATTGAGTTATTTTAGCATCGGGCTCAAACCGGATGTCCGATTTAGAATCCTTCAGCTCTGACAAGTCACGTCTACCTCCCAGGTCGTGTTGGAATGATCGGAATGCCGATCGGATCAGTATTTCACATTCTGGACCCCCGGACCCGACTGCTTAAATTTTAAACCAAGTGCATTTACAAAATGCACTTTTGAGCGTCGGGCTCAAACCGGATGTCCGATTTGGAATCCGTCAGCTCTCACAAGTCACGTCTGCCTCCCAGGTCGTGTTGGAATGATCGGAATGCCGATCGCATCAGTATTTCACATTCTGGACCCCCGGGCCCGACTGCTTTAATTTTAAACCAAGTGCATTTACAAAATGCACTTTTTAGCGTCGGGCTCAAACCGGATCTCCGATTTGGAATCCGTCAGCTCTCACAAGTCACGTCTACCTCCAGGTCGTGTTGGAATGATCGGAATACCTATCGGATCAGTATTTCACATTCTGGACCCCCGGACCCGACTGCTTTAATTTTAAACAAAGTGCATTTACAAAATGCACTTTTGAGCGTCGGGGTCAAACCGGATGTCCGATTTGGAATCCGTTAGCTCTGACAAGTCACGACTGCCTCCCAGGTCATGTTGGAATGATCGGAATGTCAATCGGATCAGTATTTCACATTCTGGACCCCCGGACCCGACTGCTTTAATTTTAAACCAAGTGTATTTACAAAATGCACTTTTTAGCGTCGGGCTCAAACCGGATGTCTGATTTGGAATCCGTCAGCTCTAACAAGTCACGTCTACCTCCCAAGTCATGTTGGAATGATCAGAATGCCGATCGGATCAGTATTTCACATTCTGGACCCCCGGACCCGATTGCTTTAATTTTAAACCAAGTGCATTTACAAAATGCACTTTTGAGCGTCGGGCTCAAACCGGATGTCCGATTTGGAATCCGTCAACTCTGACAAGTCACGTCTACCTCCTAGGTCGTGTTGGAATGATCGGAATGCCGATCGGCTCAGTATTTCACATTCTGGACCCCCGGACCCGACTGCTTTAATTTTAAACCAAGTGCATTTACAAAATGCACTTTTTATCATCGGGCTCAAACCGGATGTCCGATTTGGAATCCGTCAGCTCTCACAAGTCACGTCTACCTCCCAGGTCATGTTGGAATGATAAGAATTACCCAGGTCGTCTTTAATTTTAAATAATTCTGCCAAACAGAGCTCATGGAAAAGACTCATGGAAAAGAATCACCTGTGCCGCTTATGTCGTGGTGGTGGATGCATGAGAGAGAATTCCCACTTGGGAGAGCAGGCCAGTGAGTGCCTGCAACATGGTTGCCTGCTGGGTAGACATCTCCTCTCGGAACTACCGCTGCATCTGCAGCTGCAAATCAGAAATCTGGCTAGACATCTCCGATCGGACGATGTCTCTGACGTCGCTGGCAGAAGTACTGGGGGCAGGTTGAGGTATACTGAAGGCAGAAGTACTGGTTTGGGCAGAGTTCGAACTCACACACGATGATATCACCGCGCTAGAGTCCATGCTCTCCCCAAAACCATATATCCGGCCCTTCTTCGGTACACCAGTTGCGGCCACCCATTCTGCCGGATCCAACTCTGGCTGCTGCCCCTCTCCCTCCCCGTACTTCTCTATCACAGCTCTGCTATATGTTTCCTACAAATAAAATAAAATAATTATTCAATTTCATATGAATCAATCTGATTTAAATGAACGGTAGAAGTTGCACACGTAGATAAACTTACCGCTACTGAACGAGCTCTCGCACTCACAAATTGACCTGTCCCTTCTTTTTGTGTGTTCTGTCGAACACCTCGAGGAACGTCGGAGCTCGATTAAGCTCCACAGCCTGTTATATAATTCATAGTAAAAAATTGTCATATATATTAATAAAATGTAAGAAGATAAATTGAAACATTACTTACCATTTTATTTTTATGAGTCGCGAAAGAGACGGACCCACATGTATGCAAATTTGCCTCCGGTTGTGACGCCCTATTTGATTTGGCTTTTTGGGACTTTTCTATCCACTTGGGGTCGGCAAATTTGTCACATAGTATGTCCCAATCCTCCTTCCTCATCCATAGAGGACGGTGCTCCTTCCACAGCTGTCGGTCTTCACTCCCACCAGCATTTTTTTTAGCCTTCCTCTGAGCCGCATATACTCTCTTTCGATAATTTGTCTTCACAATAGACTCCCAGGCAGAACGACATCGTGCCGTATCATGTCCACCCGTGAATCGATAAGTCCGCTGTAAATAAATTAAGCTTCACAATTAATATACTGTTGTGAATTGAGTTTGGAAAAGACTTGAATTAAATGACATAGTTACTTACTAAGAACATGTCGAACAATGAATCGCGGACGCCCATCGGAAATTCTTTGAAAGACAAATGTGGCCCGAGCACATGTGCCATTACTAGGCTAATAGCATGATGGACAGCATTGGAAGGTTCTAATTTTTTCCTGCAATTGCAAATGTCAAAGTATTCATATTAGAAACTTACCGCTAATAATTAATGAATGTAAAATAGCCTTATAAATATACCCGGAGATCCAGCAGGGGCGACGTCGATCATGGACAGTGCCTCCCTCGTGATGACTGCTGGCATCGTCAACTGGCTGCTGAGTGGTGGGGGGGGCCCTGTAGAAGTCAGAGGTGGTGGGAGGGCTGTAAGTATTAATTTTCATAAGTAAATGCAACATGTTACTGAAAATTAAAATAGATATACCTGTAGCGGGAGGTGGTGGGGGTGACGTCTGTACAGGTGGTGGGAGGGCACTAGGACCTGTAAGAATTAATTCACATTAGATAAATGAATATTTTGCTAGAAATTCAAAGAAATACATAGGTGGGAAAGCATTAATTTGCATAAGTAAATGCAACATGTTACTGAAAATTAAAATAGATATACCTGTAGCGGGAGGTGGTGGGAGGCACTAGGACCTATAAGAATTAATTCACATTAGATAAATGAATATTTTGCTAAAATTCAAAGAAATACATAAGTGGGAAAGCATTAATTTGCATAAGTAAATGCAACATGTTACTGAAAATTAAAATAGATATACCTGTAGCGGGAGGTGGTGGGAGGGCACTAGGACCTGTAAGAATCAATTCACATTAGATAAATGAATATTTTGCTAGAAATTCAAAGAAATACATAGGTGTGAAAGCATTAATTTTCATACGTAAATGCAACATGTTACTGAAAATTAAAATAGATATACCTGTAGCGGGAGGTGGTGGGGGTGGCGTCTGTACAAGTGGTGGGAGGGCACTAGGACCTGTAAGAATTAATTCACATTAGATAAATGAATATTTTGCTAGAAATTCAAAGAAATACATAGGTGGGAAAGTATTAATTTTCATAAGTAAATGCAACATGTTACTGAAAATTAAAATAGATATACCTGTAGCGGGAGGTGGTGGGAGGGCACTAGGACCTGTAAGAATTAATTCACATTAGATAAATGAATATTTTGCTAGAAATTCAAAGAAATACATAGGTGGGAAAGCATTAATTTTCATAAGTAAATGCAACATGTTACTGAAAATTAAAATAGATATACCTGTAGCGGGAGGTGGTGGGAGGGTACTAGCGGGAAGTGGTGGTGGCGTCTGTACAAGTGGTGGTGAGCCGACACTTGGACCTATAAAAAAATTCTTTTAAGTTAGTAAATAGTTAAAATATTCATATAGCTAACTTATTGATCAAATATACCTGTGTCTGAAGAAGATGCTAACGAGGAGGGAGTAGCGCCCCTCTCACTGCCTTGTCTCCTCCCACTCCTAGTACGACCTCCTCGCACCATTTCCTTATTAATAACAAAACAATTAATACATATTAATCCACAATTATATAAGGCTAGACAAATGTTATTTAAAATTATGCTTAAAAAGTAAGAATCAGCTTACTAAATTATCAAAACATGCCTCCCTCATGTTGATATATCTAGCTCATCATCATCATCTTCGTCATCCATCGTAGTCTCATCAGATTCGAACTCTTCCTCTTCATCTGACTCCTCCTCCCCTCTAACATGAACATTTAACTCCGTCGGATCGATTTCTTCCACTTCATCTTCCTTACGTAATGACAGTGGCTCATCAGATTCATCCAGATTAACATGTGTGGAGCCGATAAGGCCAACTTCATCTGATTGAAAATATTCGGCGCTGCCAAGCTCTGAGACATTTTCACTCATATTTAACTCATAAGTGGGAAAATATTTTGCTTTAACCCTGCAAACTGCCCACCAATCTTTATTCTTGGACGATGGATACCTTGAATAATACACTTGGTGGGCTTGTGCGGCTAAAATGAACGGTTCATAGGTATTAAGTTTGTACCTATGTTTGACATCGACAATCCCAGTAGACGTGTCATGTCGAACTGAATTAGGATCAAACCAATGAGTTTTAAATAGGTATACATGATTGTCTCGTCCCAAATACTGAAGTTCTATGACTTCCTCAAGAATACCATAGTAGTCTAATTCCACTTCATTGTATACACTTCCCTTAACAGATACGCCGATGTTCATCGTAGACTTACTTCGTCCATAATCCCTCGTATGAAATCTGTATCCATTCACAATATATCCTGGATAGGCACGTGCAACGTTGGAGGGGCCATAACTTATCTCTTGTACTCTCTGATCACTAATGAGACCTTGTTCAACCTATATGTAAAGTAGAGTAGTTAAATATTTTTGAACAATTACGTCAATATTAGTAAATGCAAACATATATATTGAACGATCGACACTAACTTGATATCTCAACCATTTGGCAAAAAACTTCTCGCGTTCTTTTTCAATCTCTACGTCCTGGATATTTGGACATTTTTGTGCTAATTCTGAATCAAATTGTCTGCAATATAAATGCACTACTACTTTAAATGAACTACAGAAGAAGGATGAGAAAGTTATGGCATTGCTGGAAATGTGAGTTAAGAACTTACTCAACATAAGGTTCAATCTCATTACAATTCAGAAGAATATATATCTCAGCAGCGTACAACTCTCTATCTTCGAGCGTGCGGGTCGAGCAACGTCCGAAAGCACGTCCAGGATGCTTAAATATAGAGAGCCGATCTGACAAATCATCAACTCCCCCATCATCATTACGTGGAGGTCGAGTATGACGAGTTTGAATATCTGGCTCAAAGTACATGGAACAGAAGTTAAAATTTCTTCAATAACATATGCCTCAGCAATCGAACCTTCCACCTTTGCCTTGTTGCGAACTTTCATTTTCAATTCATGCATGCACCTACAACAACAATTCAGATGGCAATGACATGTAGCGACCATGGACAACATGTATGTCTTCATGAAAATTCTCACATACCTCTCAAATGGATACATCCATCGGAATTGTACTGGCCCTCCGACAATAGCCTCGTATGGCAGATGGACGACCAGGTGCTCCATCGAATCAAAGAATGCCGGAGGAAATATCTTCTCTAACTTGCAAATAGTTTTGACCACATTTTCTTCAAGAGTTTGTACGTCCCGAAGTCTGAGTTCTGATGCACATAAAATCTTGAAAAACTGACTCAGCTCGGTCAGTGCTCCCCATATAGGCTTCGGCAACAAATCACGAAATGCAATGGGCACTAGCCTCTCCATGAACACATGACAGTCGTGACTTTTCAGACCATATATTTTTCCATCATTAACATTCACACAACGGGCTATGTTGGATGCATATCCATCTGGAAATCTCAATTGTTTCAACCACTGGCACACTTCCTTGATCTGTGTATCATTAAGCACGTAAGTTACTTTTGGCTGCACAACCCTTCCATTTATGTTTTGTAGTTCCAGTTCTGGACGTTTACAAAGCATCTTTAAGTCCATGCGCGCTTTGGCGTTGTCCTTTGTTTTACCTTTAACATTCATGACCGTGTTGAACACATTATCAAAAAAATTCTTCTCGATATGCATGACATCTAGATTGTATTGTACAAGAAGAGTTGACCAATAAGGCAATTCCCAAAAAATACTTTTCTTGTTCCAGTTGTGATCCTTTCCAAAACTATTCAGTTGTCGTGTGCTACCAGACAATTCTACTACATCTGGTAAATTTTGCACCCGTGTCGCCATATGTCGACCCGACACCCGTTGCAAGTCTGCTTCATCTACTTCAACAGTATTTTTTTTAAACGAGTCTTTTTGCCTTCGAAAAGGATGGTCACTTGGTAGCAACCGCCGATGGCAATCAAACCAGCATGCTTTTCCACCATGTTTCAATACAAATGATTTGGTATCTTCCATACAGTAGGGACATGCTAACCTCCCATGTGTGCTCCAACCAGATAGCATTCCATATGCAGGGAAGTCACTTATTGTCCACATCAGTGCAGCCTTCATAATAAAATTTTACTTCCTACGTGCATCATAAGTAACAACTCCATCAGTCCATAAAAAATTGAGCTCATCAATCAACGGCCTGAGATATATGTCCAAATTTTTTCCGGGACTTTTTGGACCAGGAATTACTAAAGACAAAAATAGATTTTCTCGCTTCATGCACATGTCTGGCGGAAGGTTGTACGGTGTCATGAACACTGGCCAACAAGAATAAGATGCCACTGAACCACCGAATGGATTAAAACCATCTGTGCATAAACCCAACCTAACATTACGTGGCTCCTTTGAGAAAGCAAGATGAGTACGATTGAAGTGGGTCCACGCTTCACCATCGGCAGGATGACTTATTATATCATCGGCACGGCGTACTCTTTCACTGTGCCATGTCATATGTAGAGCTGTCTTTGAGGACATATACAGCCGCTGCAGCCTAGGCACAAGAGGGAAGTATCGCAATGCCTTGTAAGGTACATCTTTTCGCTTTGAATTGACACCTCCCTTAGGTTTGAATCTGTCATGGCCGCAAATAGAACATGATATCTTATCTGCATCATCTTTGTAATATAACATACAATGATTCGGGCATGCATCTATTTTCACATATCCAAGTCCTAGCTCATTGACCATCTTTTTTGCACGATAATAAGTTTCTGGCAACTTATCGTCTAGAGGCAACATACTCTTGATCAAGAGGAGGAGACGGTCAAAACAAGTCTCACTGATGTGAAATTCAGATTTTAAGTTCAACAACTGTGACACTGCAGACAACCGAGTGTGCTTTTCACAACCATCCCATAGCGGCTCATCAGCATCACTAAGTAGTTGATAAAATATTCTGGCTCTCTTATTCGGCACTTCTTCCATATATGCATGTTTGCCATTAACATTAAAACTAGGACCAGCTGCATCCACAACCATATCCACGTAAGAACTTCTGGTTGCAATATTTTCAGGCTCAAACCTCCAGAATTCCTCACCATGACATGTCCAATTCGTATAACCATCCGTAAACCCTTTCTTGTACGAATGATGTTGTACATCCCATGGTGAACGCCACCTCAAGTTTCTACAACTTGAACGAGGGCAACGAATGTGATCATCGCGGTCTATTGATGCGTTTGGATTCCCCAATGCAAACTGAATGAAACTCTCAACTCCATGCTTAAAATCATTCGACACCACCCAGTCAACTATTCTACGATACATCCATGAACGATCTGTCAACATTTTGCCTGCACCCAATAAATGTTAATACACAAGTAACTTTTAAATCATTACTCTTGAAAATAAACCCGACCCATTCCTCACATCGTTAGTCGCAGACCATTTGTAGTTGGATGAGGACTATTATTTAGATTATCACTTTTTAACCCATCCATGAAGGTTTGATCGCACAATCACTTACTATATGCGTTGCACAATTTACTAAAAATTTCGGCAGCATCTCCCTACACTTCTCCGATATATCAAAAATATTTATTGATTTTAAAGTTTTCTTAAACACTTATAAGTAAGTGGTTAAGAAAACACTCAAAATCAATAAAGGAATATCGAAGAAGAGTGAGGAGACGCAACCGACATTTTCAGCAAACCATACAAACACATATAGTAAATGACTGCCTAAGTGCGATCAAACATTCACAGACTGTCCAAATGGGACAATTCAAGACTTTAAGGTAGATAGATACATTCTCATAAAAAAATGAGAACATACACATCAATCCCAAAGTCTTGAACGGGAAGATTCATTGACATGGGTTTAACACGCTCTCCTGAGGTGCGTGTAATGTTTGGTCGCACCCACGCACCTCAGCTCACATGGAATACCCCATGTGTTTATATAACATAAAATTAAATAACATCGCACTTATCATTCTGCATACATCCGTCTAAATAATATCTAATTTGCAAAAATATTCAAATGAAGAACATCAAAGCTAAACAATCCACATTTTTGAGTCAGATCAACATCAAATTTCTGTTAAAACCAGATTTAAAAACACATTTATATGCAATTAAAATCCACAAAGTTTGAAATCACAAGCATAATTTTTGGAGTATTTACCTATTGCTATAAGTCGACTGTTGCTGTGGACGCACTAAATTTTAAAAAATAATTTTATTCATCTATTTATCTGGTTGATTCGTTTGTTTAGTGCGAGGGCAGCCCAGAGGGTCCCTTTTTTTTGAGGTGAATGATCTCATTTAAATGAGTTCGGGTCTGCCGACCTAGGGAAGGGGCAGCCTAGAGGGTCCCGTGACCTGGAGATGTGCCGCTATGATTCCCTCTTTTTTTCTTCTTCTCTCTTTCTCTTCTCTCTTTCTTTTTCATTTTACACAAAGCAGAGAGGGGAGGCCAATGGGAGAGGCTAATTGCACAACCCGGAGGTGGGACCTCCGGGTCTTCTTCTTCCCCATTTTGTTGATGTCCCCTTTTGTTCCTGTTCAGGTTGCACAGCACAGAACCCTGAGGTGGGACCTTCAAAGCTTCTCCTTCCCCTTTTCTTTTATTTTTCTCTTTTGTTCTGCTCTCTTTTCTTTTTCTATTAAGACCACTGCATCGCAGAGAGAAAGGGGGAGAGGCCCGTGGGCCCTCCACCCTTCTCTGCTGCCTGTACAAACCCAGAGGAACCTCCGAGTCTTCTTCCCCTTCCTTCTTTTTTTTTGGCTGTTCTGTTTCTTTTCTTAGGGGGGGGGGTTCAAACTACAGAAAGAGGGGAACCCAATAATGGACTAATTTGGATGTGCCATGGCTTGGTTCATTTCTTGCCCTTGTGTTTCTTTATTTCTCTTTCTATTCCCCCCCTTTCCTTTTTTGTAAAGGATGGACATGCTGCAAAGAACAGTAGGGGACACGTTGCAAAGAACAGTAGGATCGGCTGGGGAGGTGTTGACTCCCAGAGTCGACACCCCCAGTCAGCAGGCTAGACAACGGAGGGGGGGCTGGGAAGGTGTCAACTTCTAGAGTCAACACCCCCCAGGCAGCGGCCCAAGCGGCAGCAGGGAGCCAGGAGGGAGTCGACTCCTTCCCAACAATAGGTGAGTTTTATTTTTTTCTTGGCCTTATGCATGCGAAGCCCAAAAGGTGAGACAGGCTGAAGGCAATAGCCATGGAAGGGTCGACCCCCCGGTTTGCAAGGGTCGACCCTTGTGCAGTGTACCATACACAAATAGCATTGGTGGTAGGGATGTGGAGTTAGCAGATACACAACTTGACAGTGCCGTGGTTGCCACTCATGAGAGCCACATGGGTGTGCTTAGGACTTCCAGCCAGAGGAACATCAACTGTCGCATACGCTGTCCCTCCATGGCGCCCACCACGGGCCTCAGCCTCGCATGTCTTCCCTTGTCCTCCCCCTTCACGATAGGGAAAGAGGTGACAAATCTAAAAGGGGGTCGCGGCAGAGAACCTTGGGCATGAGAGGGGGCATCTCTCACCGCACCGATGCCACCACCAAGGAGAGGATGAGGTGGGTGGCCTAACAATTTCTACGACATATTCACACGAACATATTCTTCCATCGTTAATAGCATGAGAACCACATGGGTATAATCTCAGACATTTTAGATATATCAGGGATACCTATAGTGAAACGTCTAAATGCTGGATTTAAATATATAAGTTTATAAGGGTACATATGTTAAAAAATCCTTTAACATTTTGGGTTTTTCTCAGCCCTCCACACTTCAGTTTGCACATGATTATATATGGGGTTAGGGTGGATCATGCACACCATTTAATGTGCAGAGTTATGCTGCCATCCGATTGTAGTCATCTCCACATAGAACATTTCTAAAATTTCTTTAAAAAAAATCCTTAATAAACACTCTTATTGATAGTGGAGCTCTAATAAAAATATTATCTAACATTTTAATAATAAAATAAAGATTTAATTCTCAAATCCTCCTAGAGACCACTCTAAGAAATCTTCTCCTTCGGCCGTTGCCTTCATCCAGCCTTATATATATAAATATATATATATTGCTCGGTGAAATATATTTCTTAATTAAAATGCCTAACAAATATAGGTGGATAGAAAAACTATTCTCACTGTGAAAGTCTCAACAAAAGAAATCAATGGTATAACTTAAAGAGCACCAATATTAATAAACTGTCCGATTAAGTTGAATACAAGTTGGAAACCTCTTCTAAAAAATAGGCCCTCACTACAGCCACCGTCCCCAACCGCCCATCGCCCTTGGCCCCGTCTAGGCTTGGCCTGTTCGCCCCAGCCGCCCTCCGTTATGCCGGCTCCACAGACGCCACGCCGATCCCACCGCACCCTCCCTGAACCCCCCTCCCCACCGAGCTCCACCCCCCACCCTCCCTGAACCCCCCCTCCCCCTCCCACGAGCTCCCCCTCCCCCCCCTCCGACCGGCGAACTCCCCCTCCCCCCCACCCTCCCTGAACCCCCCCTCCCCCTCCCACGAGCTCCCCCTCCCTGAACCCCCCCTCCCTGAACCCCCCACCCTCCCTGAACCCCCCCTCCCACGAGCTCCCCCTCCCCCCCTCCCACCGGCGAACTGCCCCTCCCCCCCCACCCTCCCTGAACCCCCCCTCCCCCTCCCACGAGCTCCCCCTCCCTGAACCCACCCTCCCCCTCCCACGAGCTCCCCCTCCCGGAACCCCCCCTCCCCCCACCCTCCATGAACCCCCCCTCCCACGAGCTCCCCCTCCCTGAACCCACCCTCCCCCTCCCACGAGCTCCCCCTCCCTGAATCCCCCCACCCTCCCTGAACCCCCCCTCCCTGAACCCCCCTCCCCCTCCCACGAGCTCCCCCTCCCTGAACCCCCCCAACCCCCCACCCTCCCTGAACCCCCCCTCCCCCTCCCACGAGCTCCCCCTCCCCCCTCCCACCGGCGAACTCCCCCTCCCCCCCACCCTCCCTGAACCCACCCTCCCCCTCCGACGACATCCCTGAACCCCCCCTCCCCCTCCCACGAGCTCCCCCCTCCCCCCCCTCCCACCGGCGAACTCCCCCTCCCCCCCACCCTCCCTGAACCCACCCTCCCCCTCCGACGACATCCCTGAACCCCCCCTCCCCTCCCACCGGCGAGCTCCCCCCCCCACCCTCCCTAAACCCCCCTCCCACCTCCGAGCTCCCCCTCCCCCTCCGAGGTCCCCCTCCCCCCCCACCCTCCCTGAACCCCCCCTCCCCTTCCAACGGCGACCTCCCCCTCCCCCCCACCCTCCCTGAACCCCCTGCCACCGACGAGCTCTCCCTCCCCCTCAGAGCTCCCCCTCCCCCCCCACCCTCCCCTCCACTCCCACCGACGACCTCCCCCTTCCCCCCACCCTCCCTGAACCCCCCCCACCGGAACCCCTCCGATGATCCCCAACCTAAAAAAAGAAAAGAAAAAGAACAACGGCACTGGCGCTGGCGAGGGAGGGGGAGGGGACTTACCGGAGAGATTGCCGGCCGAGGACGGTGACGGCGCAGTCCGGCGACACCGGCGCTTCTCCCGTGACCAGGAGGGCGGGTGGGAGGAGGTCGGAGGCGGCGGCCACGACAAGAGGGAGGGAGGCCGGCGGCGACAGCGCAGACGGTGGCAGCGTCGTGCGGCGACGACGAGAGGGAGGGAGGACGACGGCGGCTCCCACGGCGACGACGGAGAGGAGAAAGAGTGAGAGTGAGAGGGAAGGGGGGGGGGGAAATGGGGGGTGTGGATCGAGGGCGGGGGATGACATTTTGCGACGAAAATTTGGACGGAATGTATTTCCATCTCAAATTTTAGACGTATAATTGTGAGTCTGAATATCGGTCTCAAATTTCAGACGTAATATTATTCGTCTGAATATCCATTGCCAATTCCGTCACAAATGGAGACAGATATTCAGACAGGTAATATTCTGTCCGAAATGCAGATAGAATTTGCGATGAAATCATCCATCTGAATTTACAGACGGATTTGTGACGGAAATTAGTTCGTCAAAAATTTCCGTCGCTAATAGACCTTTCTCTTGTAGTGCATGTTTATGACCTGGTATATTTTTCTTCTCTTCTTCCTCCCTTTTTTTATTTCTTTTTTTTCTCTTCTTTGCTTTTTTCCTTCTCGTCTTTCTTTCTTTCTTATTTTTTGTTGAGTGGATATTGCATAGTCTCATGGGAGATCTAAGAAACATGCCTGGTCCACGTGTGGCACGGGGTTTAATTGTTCATCGAATTGGGGAAGTGGTGCATAATATAGTTTCAAGTGCTTTCCATTAAAGGGTGGGAATTGAGTCTCCCCCCTATGGTTGACAACCACATACGCACCTCCTTTGTAAACTTTCTAGACAACATAGGGCGCAAGCCAATTTTCTTTCAGCTTACCTTTAGGGTTGGCAGCCATGACCTCTCTTCTTTTGACCATCACGAGGTCGCCTTTCTTGAATTCACGCCCTTTGACAAGCTTGTCTATGCGGGCCTGGTAGACCTGTATGTTTTGTTGAGCCTGGAGTCGCTTCCCTTCTAGGTCGGAGAGCTCTTCCAATCTTCGCTCTGTGTTTGTTCGGTCATCTCTAACCAATGTAGGCTGGATTGCAACCCGTAGCTAAGGTACGTCTAGTTCAATGGGGACAACGGCTTCCGAGCCGTACACCAAAGAAAAGGGCGAACAGCCCGTTGGCATTTTATAGACGGTACGATATGCCCACAGCGCCTCGTACATCTTATCTTCCTAGTCCTCCTTGCTAGAACTGACAGTCTTCGCTAGGAGGGTGCAGATGGTTTTATTAAATGCTTCTGCAAACCCGTTTGCCTGTGGGTTGTACGGAGTGATGTTCTCCAGTCGATCTTGTACTTTTTGGCTAACTTGTAGACCTTTTGATTTTGAAAATGGCTTTCGTTGTCTGAGACGATCCGGTTGGGGATGCCAAATCGGAATATTCTGTTTCGTCGGACAAATCGGGCCACGATTTCTCCTATTACTTCTTTCAGGGCTATAGCCTCTGCCTAGTGGGAGAAATAGTTTGTTATTGCCAGGATGTATTTGCATCCCGAAGAGGATGGGGGCAATGGGCCCACAACATCTTTTCCCCATTGGCCGAAAGGCCAATTGGGCGCTGTTGGATGTAGTTGTGTTGGAGGTCTCCTGGGGACCGTTGCATACTCTTGGCACTTTTGACATGACCTGGCGTACTTGCAGCAGTCGTCGAACATCGTCGGCCAATAATAGCCCAGCTATCTAATTTTGATCTTCATCTTGGCCTGGCCAGGTGTGCTCCAGCTGACCCAGCATGAATTTCTTTCATGGCTCTCCAGTTCTCCTCCATGGAGAGGCATCAGAGCAGTATTTTCTCTTTGGCGTCTGCCACAATTCAGAATAGAATTCTATTTCTGACTTCGTAGAAGTCTTTCATTTGGATCAGCCTGATCTTTTCTTCTCTTTGCTTGGTGATGTGGCATGGGCAAGGATGCCACGGGGGTTGACTCGATGCACCTAAGACCTAGACCGCAAGCAATGCAACGGAGCGATGGACTCACTCAGGCGAGCTTACTCGCGTGTCACACACTATTGCCTGGAGGCAAACCGGCAATGGTAGAGAGGGTCCGGGGTAGGACCTTGACGTTCCAGGGCTTGGCTTTGCATTGGCTGAACCCCTAAGGGGCTGGGATGCCCAATTCCACTAGCGGCTAGCACACCGAGGGTGTGGGTTATGGGGTCTCTCTCACAACTCGCTCCGCGGTGGGCACTCGATATTGAGGAAATATGGGGCCGGGCACTCGACTCACCGTTCGACGGAGCTAAAAGCGATACTAAACCAGCAAAAGTAAAACCAGCAAGGGGAGAACCAAATGCTCACCTGATCGGTGTGAATACACCGATCCCGACTGGAGACGATGGTGAGCGGGGAGGCGTGGGTACGCACTCGCACGCCGCATCGGTGTCGCTTTGACCTGGAAATTAAAATGTTACACCACTACGCCTCACGCAGGAGGGTGATTGTGGGGTGGGGAAAGTAATTGTACATCCAAACACTATCTCCATGCAGGAAGGGGCTTTCAGCCGGCCAGGTGAGGGGGCGGGGAATTGGATGACGAAGGCTGAACTGCCGAGAACCGTGTTCAACCTGTCTAGTTCTGCAGGGACAGCGAGATGTGGATGAAAATGTCGCAAGCTCCTCCTGTCTCTATGGACGGCGGGACTAGAGCTGCCACGACCTTGGATGGCCAAGGATCACCCTGTAGGAAATTGGGGTTGCTCGGGGGTTGGCGTGGGCCGCTGTCGCTTCGGGACCGGGGCTGCTCCTGCGTGACCTTGTATATCCCAGAATTGTAGCAGTCTAAAGAAATGGCCGCCGCGGACTCTCCCAAACTCCGATGGGGGCGAGACTAGCGCTGACGTAGCCGTAGACAAGGTGGGAGCCTGCTGACAGAGTCACCGTTCGATCATGGGTCTAGCTGAGCTATGGCGGGGCCGAATCCACGAACCAGTCTGGTCTGTCCCGCCTGAACCTATCGGACATGGTGTTGATGTCAGAGTGTCCATGCACTCTTCTAGTCACTGGTAGCGGTGGGACTGGTGCCGACTCATCATGGGATGACCTGGGAACGTGCCGATGAATTTGTGGGCCGATCAGAGCCCGGATGTGGACGGGACAGCCCTAGGATCTGGACCGGTCAGGAGCTGCCTGCCTAGGCCAGAAACGTAGCTGCTTGATGAAAATGTTGCCACGAGCTCTCCCAGACTCTGATGAGGGAGATGATGGTGTCTTGGCGATCGTGAGAGGGTCAGCTTCGATCAGGGACTGACGGGGCTCCAATATGAGGTCAGAGGAGAGCGCTAGGAACAAAAGAGTAGGAGCGGGTCTAACCTAGTTCTGGCAGAGGTGAGCAGCGCATGCCGGGAAAAACTACTGGAACATGGTGCTCCGGTGCTCAAACGGCTTCCATCTTCTTAGGGATGGTAGAGGACTTGTGGGAGCTTGTCTCAACCAAAAATCAAGCAAGAAACTGTAGAGGAATGGTTGTGGGAGTCTCTTCACTCGTCCTCAGGTTGTCTGCCGGAGGCACCTTGCGCGGGTCGGCTAGATTGGCTCCTCCGGACGGCTCCGAGGTCGGATGGTGACGAAATCACCACCACTACAAATCTGGCTCGATGGTGATTCTACCAATATAAGATAGGTCTACTGAAGCATCCTGGGGACGACGTGTCTAGTTCTGCAACTTGCTGGTGCGCTACTGCCTGCGACCCTGGCCTGAGTATGGTGTAGAAAGGGGGTAATAGGGGCAAGGGAAGGTGAGGGTACAGCAGGGGGATGGGGCTAATGGCTGTGGGGGGTGGATGGGTGATGGAAGGGGATGATGTGGTGGCTGGGGAGGAGGTTTAGGGCGGATCTGGAGGTGGTGCAAGGGGAGGAAGGGAGGGGGAGCGGGCTGCGACCAGCACAAGGAGATGAGAGAGGGGGATGGGGAGTTCGACCAAGGGGAAGGGGGGATGGGAGGCTGGTCTACCAGCCAAGGGAGAGGGGATGGGAGGGGTTGGGTGAATAATGGTTGGTCTTGGGGAAGAGGGAGGGATGTTTTGGGAGGTGAAAGGTTGCTTGGGGAATAGGGAGAGTTGCTTGGGAGAGTGAAGAGGTGTCTAGGGGAGGGGATTCTCCCTTGGGGTTGGGAGGGAATTGAAGGGGATGCATGGGGAAAGGGTAGGGGTTTTAATGAGGAGTGAATGGGGAAGAGAGAGAAGAGATTTCAAAATTGGGAGGGGAGGAGGAGAGAGAGAGGGAGAGAGAGAGAGAGAGGTGGAAGAAAATACACAAGGGAATTTTCTCTATTAAAATTTATGCCAAAAGCTGTACATATGAGAGGAGTAGGGCCTATTTATAGGCTTACATAATTCCCATGACCGAAAGACCCTTGAACTGTTGAACAATGACCAGCTCAGTCCAGAGGGGGGCGCCCCTGGGCCTAGCCGATGAGTTGGGCCCAATTGACTAACAAACTGACCCATTAACTTGTTAAAGTACTCATGAAAGGAGAAATTACATAAAAGATACTCAAATAAAAATGAAAATTACATGTTATGACTCAAAATTAGGTGACGGAGATGCTGATGCGCCGATGGCGAGCAACCGGAGTCTCAAAAAAATGGTCGGGCAAGGGATGTCCCCATCACTTGGGCAACTGTTGGTGTTTAAACCATTGCATGAGAAGCTCTCGCTAGTCTGGCGAGCCAATCACTTCTGCGACTGCTATTTCAGGTTCTTCTCCACCTAGCTCTTCTTCTATCATGCTGGAGACTTGTCGTCGGTTGATCACCCATATATTGAGTGATTCATTCGACGGGATTGCCAGTGAGCTTGCCTACTTTGCTAATGCATCGGCCTGTGCATTTTGACCCCGGCAGACATAGTTTATTTCAATGAAGTAGAACTACCCCATGAGTTGCGTCGCCTTGGTGTGGTAGGGGAGTAATTCAAGTTTTTGGACTTCAAACTATCCCTAGATTTGCTTGACGATCAACATTGAATCCCGAAACACTTGCAGCATTCGGATCTCCATATGGAGAGCAACATGGAGATCGATAATTAGAGCTTCGTATTCTGCTTCGTTATTTGTGCAGGCCTTGTTGATTTAGCAAGAGGTATGCAGCACCTCTCCTTCATGGGATTTAAGGACGACGCCTGCCCCCGCTCTTATTCTTGTTTGTCCCGATGAGGACATTTCTGTTCTTGAAGCCCCATCGAAGTATAGCTGCCATGTGGTCCACTGGACTTTGTCCACTTCCAAGGTCTCGTCTTCGGGGAGCTCCGTGATCAGAGGAGAATCTTCAGGCACCGGGTGTGCTGCAAAGAAATCTACAATGGCCTTGCCTTTGATGGCCTTTTGCAGCACATAGGTGATGTCGAATTCCATGAGAATGACAGCCCATTTGCCTAGTCGCCCTTTCAGGACCGACTGAGAGAGTATATATTTGACCGGGTCGGCCCTGGATATTAGCTTGACTTCGTGTGATAGCATGTATTGTCTCATCTTCTTGGCTGCAAAGACCAGTGCGAGGCAGACCTTCTCAATAGGTGTGTATTTTGCTTCCACCCCGACCAGTCTTCAGCTAAGGTAGTAGAGGGCTTGATATTTCCCTTCTTTATTGTTTTGGGCCAGCATTACCCCCAGAGAATATTCAGTGGCAGCTATGTAAAGGATTAGCAGCCGCCCTTTAACAGGTGCCCCCAACACTGGCAGGGTCTTCAAGTATTCTTTCGGCTGGTCAAAAACTTTTTCACATTCTTTGCCCCAGTGGAACAAGGTATCCTTCATCATTAACTTATGGAACGGCTGGCACCGGGTGGACGAGTTGGAGATGAACCTACAGATGTAGGCTAACCGACCTTGGAATGACCGTAATTCTGTCAAGTTTCTAGGAGGAGGCAGCTCCTGAATAGCTTTGATTTTTGCGGGGTCTATTTCAATCCCCCTGTATCTGACAACGAAGCCTAGGAATTTTCTGCTAGAGATGCCAAAAGCGCACTTCATCGGGTTCATCTTCAGCTCATGCTGCCGTAGCCTTTCAAATATAATTCTGAGGTCCGCCAGGTGATCCTCCCTCTTCTTTGTTTTAACAACTAAGTCGTCAATATAGCATTCGACTTTGTCATAGAGCAACTCGTCGAATATTTTTGTCATCACCCTTTGATAAGTGGCATCGGCATTTTTGAGTAAGGGTGACAAATAGCCATACAAAGGTGACAAATGAGGCCTTAAGAGTTAAAAATAGATAGTTAAGGCTGAATAAGCAAAGGCGATGGCTCAAGGGTCGTAAGGGTGACAAATGGGCTACAACGGTGACAAATAGAACCACAAGAGTGACAAATGGCTCACAGGGCAGACGAATGACTCACAAGGCTAAATAATGAACAAAGGCGACGACTTATGAAGTCAAGGGTGACAAATGAAAATTAAGGGTGACAAATAGGCTGACATAGGTGAAAAATAGCTTGGCACGGGAGAAGAAGAGCTAAGAAGAAGAAAACATGAGAGTAGAGTCAATGCAACATCCATTGTGCGTCGACACAGCTAAGCCAGGATGTCAAGGCAAACACACAAAAGAACAAGGGTGACAAATACATTCATAAGGGTGACAAATAGACCCTTAAGGCTGACAAATAGCTAGGCAACAGTGACAAATAGATGTCAGCCGTGGCCATTAGACCTGCAAGGCAGAAAATGATCAAAAGGCGACGACTTGTGAAGGCCAAGGGTGAAAAATGATTTGTAACACCAACAAATAAGTCTTTGAGGTAAAAAATACATCTTGAGTCTGCCAAACAGAGGATGAGGCTGAAAGGGCATATAGATGAAGAAGAAGAGCTGACTCTGTTCACAAAGGAAGTCAACTCCACTCAACCTCAAGGCCAGCTATAGTCATCCAGTCAAGTGTCCAGTCAACCTCAAGTCCAATCGATGTTGACTTGAATCAAAGTTGACCAAGTCAAGATCAACTGCAGTCGAGGTCAATTCAAGTCAAGTTGACCCAATTAAGATTGACCAGTCAAAGTCTACACTAGTCAAGCTCAGTCCAGTCAAGCTCAAATCAAGCTCAAGTGAGTCAAATTTAAGTCACCTACAAGCTAAAGCGAACAATGGTGATAAATGTGTGATACGAGTGACAAATGGGGCAGTAGCAGTAACAAATATGCAATAGCGATGACAAATAGCTAAAGGCAACGGCCAAGGCAAAGTGGAAATCTTCAAAGGTGATGGCTCACTGCCCTAAGGGTGACAAATGGATATGCAAAGCAGACAAATGATGCATAAGGGTGACAAATAGGCGTTAGCGGTGACAAATAGGTGATCGCTGTGAGAAACGACAAAATCCTTAAGGTTGTGCCAATGCAATGCCCCCACTGCTTCAACGCCATCAACGCCAGCTCGCCAAACATGTGCAGAACCCACGAAGTTGCGTCAACGCAAGGTCCTTGCTGTGTCAACACACCAGAAACATTCCAAGCTCTATTTGTTAAACCTGCACAGTTTCCGAAGCTCATCCAGAGAATATAAAATGCAGACATAAACCTTCAAAAACAACTCTTTTGAGGTCTGGAGGAGGTTCCTAGGAATGACACTATCCCTATCATCATAAGTGATCAAAGCAACCTTTTGGACAAAGTATACGTCAGTACAACATCTGGGAAAAGACTCTTTCTCTGTTATCCCTTCTCTTGGAGTCAGCCAACAAAGATTTGAATCTGAAGAAGAAAAATCTTCTGGGATAAAAGGACATCCTCTCTGCAAGCAAGCCCATGAAAATGCTCCAGGACTCTTGGTCAAACTTCACATGTTTATTTCAGCCAATCAAATTTCAAAAGCCTTGGAGGAAAAAATCTCTTGCATCCTTCTTCTATAAATCTGAAGCAATGGCGACCTTGGAAGAGTTGGTCGAGCATTGCATTAAACTATCATCCTTTAGCTTGTCCCAAAGAAAAAGAGAAAAGAAGAAGAGAGGAAGAAAAAGAAAGAGGAGATGAAGAGAGAGCAACTCTTTAGCATTAGCAGCTCAACCCTGGTTTGACCCAAACCACTGTTGTCCAAGGTAAAGAGAGAAAGGAGTGCACCCCCTCCTTGCAGCCGGCCTGAGTTTAAAGAGAGAAAGTGTTCGCAGCCAAAGAAGCTGCATTTCCAATCTGTTCAGTCAAGACTTGTGGATCAAATCCAAAGTCTTAGTGCTCTATTCAGAGCTACAGTTTTTGTTTGTATCTTTCTTTGTTTTCTTTTCATCTCTTATCATTGTGTCTTTGTTCTTCTGATGCTTTGAGTGTTCAGAGATCGGGTGTGTTTATGGTTGGGCAGAGAGTGTTCTTTGCTCAAGCTGTGTGTTAGCAGTCAAGCTGTGAGTCAGCAGTCAAGCGGTAAGTTAGCCGTCAAGCTGTGTGTCAACAGTCAAGCTGTATATCAGTAGGAAGCCTCACTAGGTTTGGTAAGGGGTGGACGTAGGTTACGTGGATGCAACCGAACCACCTAAAAAATCCTTGTGCAAGTGGGTTGTGTTTTGTGTGATTGTCCCATGTTCTCCATCCCCCTTCACAGGTTCTTATGTGAGCATAAGTGCATGTCTTCTTAGTCTCTTTTCTATCCGTACTCTAGTAGTCTATTGAGCTATTGTTCAATTTAAGTGCTGAACTGTGTGTGTAGGAGCCCGTGAACCATTCTTGCTAAAACCGCTGTGCATTATGTCTAAGTGTTTTATCTGTTTCATAGCATTAGTTTATGTTTTAACTGGAAAAGTTTTAATTGGGCATAATTTTATACGGATCTATGCAACCCCCCCTTCTAGATCTGTTCGCACCACCCAAGGGACCTAACATCTGTAAGGCCTCGTTTGCTGCTTTCCTTCTTCTTGTTAGAGGACCCGACCTCTCGACAATCTTGGCGACTTCTTCGGGCTCCATAGGCAATGTCCCATAATGGCAGGCCGTTTCGGCCATGTGGCAGGTATAGACTTGCATGTTTCTGTTTCTCATCTTCACATGCCTGGTCGACTGACCAGGGAAGGACAATCTTTCGAGTACCGAGACTCTCGGTGCAGCTTCCTCAGGGCAGAGAGGCCCATAGCACCCCGATTTTGCGTCTTCTACTTCATCTAGGTCGGTTGGATATCCTTGACCCTCATCAGTAACGTTGATGGCTTGCAGCAGTCGTTGCCTCCCTAGGTAGGTGTTCCCGACCCCACGGAGATATCTATGCATGGCCTAGGTGATGTCTTCTTGTTCATGAACGGGGTAAATCGTGGGTGGCAGTACCCTTGCTTGTGCTGGGGGCCCATAGGAGGGCTGACCCATCCTGGCAATCTTGTCATGATTCTAAAGATGTGAAGAAGTATTCACCTGTCACATGTAGGCTTGGACAGGTGGCTTGCGAGACGCCCCTGCTAGCATCTCGTTCTTCTTCTCTCTTTCCTTCTCTCTCTTCCTGGGCCTGTCGACCTTGACAGGTCCCAACTGAGTTGTCAATGGGACCCGAGTTGGCTTGGGATGGCCTTGGGGTCACTTCATTCTTCGGCCGATGGGCCGATCCAACGTTCTTCTTCTCTATTCTTCATAGCGCTTGGAAAGAATTGTGCACAATGATGTTTGGCACGATCCTCTTAGGGATCACTTTGGCACTATGGCCATTCAAGTAAACTTTGATACCTCCGATCAGAACAGATTTGTCAGTGTTGGAGACCCGACCCCTGATAGTGGCAGCAACATTCTTTTTGGCTCCTTCTTCGGTGGTCTGCCATCTTCTTGCTAGTGGAGCCCGTGTCTAGGCAGACATGGTGGACAAGATAGCCCACGCTCTTGACCACCGCGCGGTCAGCAGTAGTTGCTGGCGACCCGACGGCAGCAGGTTTGGTGGTAGAAGTCCCCGTGGCAGTTGGTTTCGATGGGCTCTGCCGCCTCGATCTTTAGCTGTAAGACCCCGAATTATTTTATTGGATTTAATATATTTATTTAGCTCTTGTTAATTAAGAATTGAATTTCTATTGATTTAATAATTGAATTTTGGATTTATTAATATTTAATTCCTTAGAATTAGAATAGTGATAATTTTGACCACCTTATAAAAATCCAGAAAAATGGTAAACAGATTAAGGTCGAGGTAGATAACAACTTTTCCTTCTGGCATTAGGCCATTGTAAATCCGTGGGAAGATCTATTTAGAGTTTAAACCCAAAAGTGCACACTTTTGACCCATACCTAACCCTTGGATTAAAACACGAAATTCGACCTCAATACTCAACCAAATGATCTGAAATCAGTGGCAAATGGAAGGCCACAATGTAAGGAACATTTACCCTCAATCAATTTGAGGTAAACCTAGCCCCAACACATGCTGCCGACATAGTTTGGTCAAGTCAAAGATTTCGGCACTGTTTCTAAATACGTAGCTTGCAGCAGCGAATACTCCCAACTCCGAAGGCTCCAGAAGCTCTATGAGCTATCAAAATGAAGCCCTACGAGTCTTCTTTCATTTGGCTGCTGTGGGGTTCACTGAAGTTTCAGATCTGGGGAGATCTAGCTCGAATTGTGGAGGTGGGTCAGCAGGCCGTTGGCTTCCCTTCATCCTTCTTTGATCCATCGATTGAGGTAGGAATTCTCAACCAAATTTTGATCATGAGTATAGCAAATTGTTCCTCTCATCGAGCTCTATCCATTGGTGGCAAAAGCCCCAATTTTCATTAGGTATCCGTGGAGAAATCGAGCTTTTTGTGAGGTGCTGTCCAAGTGTTCTTCATCCTAGGGTTTGAGTTTTCTCTCTCCGATTTGAGGTAGGTGTAACAGACCAAACTCTAATTAATTTATATGATATAATAAGCATGATATTAGCTTTCATTTCACGTAGAAAGCCCTAAGTTTCATGAAACATACTTATAGAATTTCTGTTTATAGTAACAGCATGTTTTAGACCTAGTTCGATGTGTTCATCCAAAGTAATTTATGATTTCGAAGTATTAATCTTAATCCTCATGAACCATATCTTATATGGTTGGATTCACCATCGAAGTAGCTTTCATTTGAGCCAAGAAGCCCCAAATTCCATTCTGTATGTAGAGAGAATTTAACGTTTTAGTCACAGCATGTCAGAATTAGGGTTTCATGTGTTCTTGACTTAATAGATCTCGATTACAGAAATTGATCATGCAATTGACCTTGTAGACAGGTAGATTTTTGTATTAGCTTTCCATTGATACCAAAATCCCCTTATTTGGAGCTCAATCCTAGTAGTTATTAACGTTTTAGTGCAACCCAAGCAATCACCTTGTTCCCGGCGTTCACCGGACGCTGCAGGGATGACCGGAGACGACCCAGAGATGGGTGGTCTTACGATAGACCGTCCAACTCCAGCCCATCTTTTGACCAATTTTGACCCTAGCATGCCCTTATATAAACGGTTTTTCAAGAACCACTCATCACAGGATGAACGGTTCCACAGGAACCACATATCTGGATGAAAGGTCCCTGACAGACCACATATCATTGAACGGCCCTGCACTGGCCGCACATCCCAGGGGATGGGCGGTTGGTACAGAGCCTCCCAACCCCTTGGGCGGCCCAGGAGGAACCGCCCAAACCCTTGGGCAGCCCAGGGAGAACCGCCCATCTCCCTGTGTCACAGGGTGACCCCTGTTCGGCCCCTGAATGCCCAGTTATATGTGCGGTCCATATAGAACCGTTTATCCTTTCAGAGAGGGACTTAATACTTGTTCTAAGGCATTCATTTGCATGTCATTAATGATAATTAGTGAAATAGAAACTCATTTAATAACTAATTAAATATGCAACTAAATTTACGATTATTGCTTGTTATTCGTGCTTACGCGACTTACGCGAACTCGTTATCATCTTAAATTACTTTTCTTGGCATCTTGGGTTAATATATAACCAAATCCCTATTAAATTGGCTTGGCATTAGGATTAATATGACTGTTTAGCTTGCTGATTAGCTGCTGTAGTACAGTGGAACAGCATGTTTAACTTTTCGACTTTGCACGAGCCGATTGGCCGATTAGCGTACTAGTCTCGGTTCTACCTCGGAAACTCTATCCGGCGGTCTTACCGTCATCTTGGAACATCATTATAATCATGATTAGAATCTGTTTAACACCAGCATACCTTGTTTTATGAGTTTAAACCGCTGGGTTAAGTCTTGGATCAAATCGGACGACCCGAGGCATGCGCGGTTAGTATTTCACCGCATAACCTCTTCGGCGGCCCGATCGTGACCGCATATCTTTATACGGCCCAGTATGGACCGTATATCTTGTTCTTGGGCCTCACTGTCTTTTAGACATAAGCGGCCCATATTGCACCGTTCTTACCTTAGGGCGGTCCACTGTCAGCCGTTCTTTTCTTGACTTCACGGGCTGAGTTTCGATCCAGTTCCTGTACATACGGTCCTGTATGAACCGTATATACCCATCGAGCGGGCGCACATCTCTTGAAGATGAATTTGACCGTGTTTTGTACTCTTGAATCCAAGGACAAGGTTAGTCCTTTAAATCTGAACTTATGGCAGAAATTCCTCTGATTAATTGGCCATTGACTGAATGTCTGGACGGATGGGACGTTGGGCCCAGTAAATCAATGCCATCGCATCATAAGGGCCCTGTCTGGTCCTGGGGAGAGCGCCCGAAAGTTAGTGAGCCCATGGGATGTTAATGACAAGGTGGGACATTGCACCGAAGTACTTGCTTGAGTGTTGGCGTCTATGACAAAAGTATCTCGTTACTTGTTACTTGATCATACTTGGTTAAATGTTTAAAAATACTTGCTTGTTGGCCAATTCCTTACTACTATCTCTTGTTATATCTCCTGTTGTAAATTCTTGTATTTATTATTCTTGTTAATCATTATCAATTATATATTTCTTGACCTTGCAAGATCTTGTTATTACCGTTGTTTCATTATATCATCATTACCTTTTCATTGCATTATCGTTTGTATCATGACATTTTGAAAATGTAATTAAACTGTTAATCACTTATACATGTCTGTTATTTCCTACTGAGCGTTAGCTCATAGTTGTGTTTCCCCCCTTTCCAGGCTCTTCAGGTGACGCGCTTACCGATGGGGAAGGGCAGGAGTGATGTCTTAAGTGTTTCAGTTCTAGTGTGTTAGTAGTGTGTTTATTGTTAGTTGTGATTGGAGAGCATATAGTTTCAGTTATGTTGTTGAGTCTTAGTGATTGTTATTCCACGTTGTATTAAGTTGCCTTTGAGATTATTGTATCAGTTTGGTTGTTAAATGATCATTTAGTATTTCCTTTCCATAGCACTTGTGTATATTTAGATTAGTTCTCTCTCTTTCCTGCTTGCCTCTGACTGTACGTCCTGATATTTCCGCCTTGTTCGGGGCGTGACAGTTTAGTTGGTATCAGAGCCTAGGTTTCACATTCCTAAGTTTTCTTAAGTTATTAAGTTCTAGGTTTTCTAAGTTCTTGCATGGCATCCCAATAACCCGGTATATCAAAAGATGTTGTCCGAACGTTAGGCTACGCCTATCGGAAGGTCGCATACTTGCGAGAGTGGTCTTCAGACCGGTTATCTCCGCCAGGTACCGAGTTTTGGTTGTGTCTAGGTGTATTAGACCCCTAATCTTGTTAAAGTCTAGGACCTGACCTGGTGAGAATGGGTAGAAACTTAGGTTAAGTTCGTTTCTTAATCATGTAATTAATTATCTTGAATTAACCTAAGTAATCTATTTCTCGTGTAGATGGCAGCTGATCGCGCCGAATGGAGGAACCTGCAGCGCACGGTTCAAGGCCTTACCCAGGCCCTTCAGCAAGTGGCTTAGGCAGGAGCGGCACCACATGGCACCGGTGATCTATACCGGAACTTCCGCGGGATGAATCCGCCTAGATTCGCGGGTTCGACCGACCCCGACCAAGCCGAGCACTGGCTAGATGAGATGGGGAGAATATTTGAAGTTATGCAATGCACCAACCAGGAGCGTGTCCTTCTCTCGACATTTCAATTAGAGCGTGATGCACGTACTTGGTGGGATTCTATCAAGGCGACTCTCGGTGATCATCAGGTTACGTGGGAAGAGTTCGAGGAATTTTTCAACGGTAAGTATTTTTCTGACCGGGTGCAAGAGAAGAAGGCGGCAGAGTTCGCGGCCTTGAAGCAACGAGGTTTGTCCGTGGCAGAGTATGAGGCTCAATTTGCACGGCTTTCTCGATATGCTACACACCTTATTTCCACCGAGAAAATGAAGGCGAAGCGTTTTCTCAACGGATTGAAGCTGCATTATATCAACCAACTGGCACCAATGGAGATTTCCACTTATTCCGAGATGGTGAGAAAGGCTCAAGTTCTAGAGGATACCCTCGAAATGACGGAGAGAATCCGTGGAAGCGGTGCGAAAAAGGAACAACCTACGGGTTCCGGGAGTGTCAAACCCGGGTATACCAAGAAGAGGCCTGTTAGTGGACCTAGTTCGTGGAGCGGGTCCGGATCGTGGAAGGGCAAGATGCCGAGGCATGAAGACAAGAAGCCTGGCCCTATTGTTCCGTTTAAGGGCGTGTGCAAGTATTGTGATCGTCCAGGTCACAAGGTGGAGGAATGCTGGCGCAAGCTGGGCGCCTGTTTGCGATGTGGAAGCAAAGAGCACCGTATCCCCAACTGTCCTTTGATAGCGGAGCAAGCAACACCGGCAAAACCGCAAATCTTCAAGAAACCGCAAGGGAAGCTCCAAGCTCTGTATGCAGAAGAAGCGGAAACAGCCGAAGATGGTGGACTCGTCGAAGGTACTCTTATTATACTCGACAAGCCAGCATTTGTTCTTTTTGATACTGGTGCAACACATTCCTTTATTTCTCGGAGTTTTGCTAAGTCATTAGCTATGGAACCGGTTATGATGGATACTCCGTTAGAGATTTCAACCCCTATTGGTACTAGATCGGCAATCCAGCATTTCTATCCTTCTAGTAAGGTTTTGATTGGTGAGCAGAACTTTCCAGCTGATTTGATTTGCATGGACATGAAGGGTTATGACGTAATTCTAGGAGCAGATTGGTTGGCCAGATATGAGGCCAATGTTCATTGTAGTTCTGGCTCGGTGTCTTTTACTAGGCACCCGAGGCTTTCTTTTGTGGGTGTTAAGCACCATAACTCTGTATCGCTTATTTCGGCTCTTCGAGCTGATAAGCTGATGAGGCGAGGATGTGAGGCTTTTCTAGCCTTTATCTATGCAACCCCTGAGCAGCGGACTGAGATCAAGGACATTCCTATTGTCCGAGATTTTTCTGATGTCTTTCCAGAGGAATTACCAGGACTTCCTCCTGAGCGGGAAGTTATCTTCTCTATTGACCTCTTTCCGGGCACATCTCCTATTTCCAAGGCTCCTTACCGTATGTCTCCTGCAGAACTGAGGGAGTTGAAGCAACAGTTGATGGAGTTACTCGAGAAGGGCTTTATTCGTCCTAGTACGTCTCCGTGGGGAGCCCCTGTATTGTTTGTTCGGAAGAAAGATGGTTCGATGAGATTATGCATCGATTATCGGCAGTTAAACCAGTTGACTGTCAAGAACAAATATCCACTGCCGAGGATTGATGAGTTATTTGACCAGATAGCGGGAGCTCAATATTTCTCTAAGATCGATCTTCGATCTGGATATCACCAGTTGCGGATTAAGGAGGAGGATATCTATAAATCGGCTTTTCGCAGCAGGTATGGTCATTTTGAATTTGTCGTTATGCCTTTTGGTCTAACGAATGCTCCGGCAGCCTTCATGCAGTTGATGAACAATGTATTTCGGCCCTATCTTGATCAATGGGTCGTGGTATTTATTGATGACATCTTGATCTATTCCAAGAGTGAAGTGGAGCATGCTGAACAACTGATGATGGCATTACAATTATTGAGAGATCATCAACTTTATGCCAAGTTTAGTAAGTGTGAATTCTGGCTGCAAGAAGTGTCCTTTCTCGGACATATTATCACCCAGGAAGGTATTTCTGTGGATCCTTCGAAGGTTGAGGCAGTGAAGAATTGGGAGCAGCCTACCAGTGTGATGGAAGTTAGAAGTTTTCTTGGCCTGGCAGGTTATTATCGAAGGTTTATCTAGGATTTCTCTAAGATTGCGGTACCTATGACAAGGTTAACCCACAAGGAGAACAAGTTTGATTGGTCAGGCGATTGCCAGCAAAGCTTTCGGACTCTAAAGGATTGTTTGACTACTGCACCTATATTGGCTTTACCTTCTGGTGAAGGAGGATTTGTCGTTTATACTGATGCTTCAGGAATTGGCTTAGGCTGTGTACTCATGCAGCATGGGAAGGTGATTGCCTATTCTTCTAGGCAGTTGAGGAAGCACGAGGAGAATTATCCTGTTCATGATTTGGAACTTACAGCAGTCGTATTTGCTTTGAAAATTTGGAGGCATTACCTGTATGGAGAATCTTTCACGGTATTTTCAGACCACAAGAGCTTGAAGTATTTATTCTCTCAGAAGGAACTCAATATGCGACAACACAGATGGTTGGAGTATTTGAAGGACTTCAACTTTTCCATTGAGTATCATCCTGGCAAGGGCAATGTTGTGGCAGACGCATTAAGTCGGAGGCCAGTAGCTAGATTGTCAAGTCTCATGTTGCAAGAGTGGAAGTTACTGGAACAGTTATCTAGTCTGGATCTTAATATTGACAATGATCGGGTTTTGATTGCTCAGATTCAACTTAAACCTGAATTATTGATGGAGATCAAGTCCTTGCAAGATAATGATCCCGAGCTGGTATAGATCAAGGGAAGCTTGAGCAGTAGACCTGATTTCGGGTTGGCTGATGATGGTAGATTATTATTTAAAGGCAGAACTTGTGTACCTGATGAAGCTACAGTAAAGAACAAGATTCTTGTGGAAACTCATAGATCCAGATACACCATTCATCTCGGAGGCACTGAGATGTACATAGATTTGAAGCGATCCTTTTGGTGGATGAATATGAAGAGGGAAATCGCTGACTTCGTAAGTAAATGCTTGGTTTGCCAACAAGTTAAAGCTGAGCACTTCAGACCGGCAGGGAAATTGAAACCACTCGACATACCCCAATGGAAGTGGGAGAGTATTGGCATGGATTTCATTATGGGTTTGCCTAGAACTCGTGGTGGATTTGATGCAATTTGGGTGATTGTTGACCGATTGACAAAATCAGCTCATTTCTTATCCATTAAGTCTAAGTGGACAGTCGATGTATTGGCTGCTTTGTATTTGAAGGAAGTGGTGAGATTACATGGTATTCCAGTGAATATAGTATCTGATCGAGACCCTAGATTCACTTCTCATTTCTGGAAGGGACTGCAAGAGTCTCTTGGTACTCGTCTGAATTTCAGTACTGCTTTTCATCCACAGACAGATGGACAGACGGAGAGAACCAATCAGATAGTGGAAGATATGCTGCGGGCATGTATGATTGACTTTGGTGGTACTTGGAATGAGCATTTGGCACTAATTGAATTCGCCTACAATAACAGCTATCAGTCTAGTATTCAGATGGCTCCATTTGAAGCCTTGTATGGGAGAAGCTGTCGATCCCCGTTGTGTTGGGATGAGGTAGGTGAGAAACAGTGGCTTGGACCGGATCTTGTCTCGGAATCTTCACAGAACATCCGTGTTATCCGAGACCGATTACAAGTAGCCCAGTCAAGACAGAAGAGTTATGCCGACAACAGGAGAAGAGCATTGGAATTTCAGGTTGGCGAGCATGTGTTCATAAAGGTCTCTCCGACGAGAGGGATCCGAAGATTTGGCATTCATGGCAAGCTGAGTCCGAGGTACATTGGTCCATTCGAGATTCTAGATAGAGTGGGAGAGGTGGCATACAGGCTGGCCTTACCGCCTCAATTGTCTGGCGTGCACAACGTCTTCCATATTTCTATGTTACGGAAGTATGTGTACGACCCCACTCATGTTATACAGCATGTGGATTTCGAGCTGAAGGAGGATCTGACCTATGAGGAAAGACCGATAAAGGTTCTGGACCGGAAGCAACAGCAACTCCGGAATCGTTCAATACCGATGGTCAAGATTCAGTGGAGTCGGCGTGGGACCGAAGAAGCCACGTGGGAGTCTGAAGAGACTATGCGGAAGCGGTATCCCGACTTATTCTAGGTGAGCGATCTCTTTCCCTACTCTCAGTCTTAGTGCAGTGAATTTGGAGGACCAAATTCCTTTAAGTAGGGGAGGGTGTAAGACCCCGAATTATTTTATTAGATTTAATATATTTATTTAGCTCTTGTTAATTAAGAATTGAATTTCTATTGATTTAATAATTGAATTTCAGATTTATTAATATTTAATTCCTTAGAATTAGAATAGTGATAATTTCGACCACCTTATAAAAATCCAGAAAAATGGTAAACAGATTAAGGTCGAGGTAGATAACAACTTTTCCTTCTGGCATTAGGCCATTGTAAATCCGTGGGAAGATCTATTTAGAGTTTAAACCCAAAAGTGCACACTTTTGACCCATACCTAACCCTTGGATTAAAACACGAAATTCGACCTCAATACTCAACCAAATGATCTGAAATCAGTGGCAAATGGAAGGCCACAATGTAAGGAACATTTACCCTCAATCAATTTGAGGTAAACCTAGCCCCAACACGTGCTGCCGACATAGTTTGGTCAAGTCAAAGATTTCGGCGCCGTTTCTAAACACGTAGCTTGCAGCAGCGAATACTCCCAACTCCGAAGGCTCCAGAAGCTCTATGAGCTATCAAAATGAAGCCCTACGAGTCTTCTTTCATTTGGCTGCTGTGGGGTTCACTGAAGTTTCAGATCTGGGGAGATCTAGCTCGAATTGTGGAGGTGGGTCAGCAGGCCGTTGGCTTCCCTTCATCCTTCTTTGATCCATCGATTGAGGTAGGAATTCTCAACCAAATTTTGATCATGAGTATAGCAAATTGTTCCTCTCATCGAGCTCTATCCATTGGTGGCAAAAGCCCCAATTTTCATTAGGTATCCGTGGAGAAATCGAGCTTTTTGTGAGGTGCTGTCCAAGTGTTCTTCATCCTAGGGTTTGAGTTTTCTCTCTCCGATTTGAGGTAGGTGTAACAGACCAAACTCTAATTAATTTATATGATGTAATAAGCATGATATTAGCTTTCATTTCACGTAGAAAGCCCTAAGTTTCATGAAGCATACTTATAGAATTTCTGTTTATAGTAACAGCATGTTTTAGACCTAGTTCGATGTGTTCATCCGAAGTGATTTATGATTTCGAAGTATTAATCTTAATCCTCATGAACCATATCTTATATGGTTGGATTCACCATCGAAGTAGCTTTCATTTGAGCCAAGAAGCCCCAAATTCCATTCTGTATGTAGAGAGAATTTAACGTTTTAGTCACAGCATGTCAGAATTAGGGTTTCATGTGTTCTTGACTTAATAGATCTCGATTCCAGCAATTGATCATGCAATTGACCTTGTAGACAGGTAGAGTTTTGTATTAGCTTTCCATTGATACCAAAATCCCCTTATTTGGAGCTCAATCCTAGTAGTTATTAACGTTTTAGTGCAACCCTAGCAATCACCTTGTTCCCGGCGTTCACCGGACGCGGCAGGGATGACCGGAGACGACCCAGAGATGGGCGGTCTTACGATAGACCGTCCAACTCCAGCCCATCTTTTGACCAATTTTGACCCTAGCATGCCCTTATATAAACGGTTTTTCAAGAACCACTCATCCCAGGATGAACGGTTCCACAGGAACCACATATCTGGATGAAAGGTCCCTGACAGACCACATATCATTGAACGGCCCTGCACTGGCCGCACATCCCAGGGGATGGGCGGTTGGTACAGAGCCGCCCAACCCCTTGGGCGGCCCAGGAGGAACCGCCCAAACCCTTGGGCGGCCCAGGGAGAACCGCCCATCTCCCTGTGTCACAGGGTGACCCCTGTTCGGCCCCTGAATGCCCAGTTATATGTGCGGTCCATATAGAACCGTTTATCCTTTCAGAGAGGGACTTAATACTTGTTCTAAGGCATTCATTTGCATGTCATTAATGATAATTAGTGAAATAGAAACTCATTTAATAACTAATTAAATATGCAACTAAATTTACGATTATTGCTTGTTATTCGTGCTTACGCGACTTACGCGAACTCGTTATCATCTTAAATTACTTTTCTTGGCATCTTGGGTTAATATATAACCAAATCCCTATTAAATTGGCTTGGCATTAGGATTAATATGACTGTTTAGCTTGCTGATTAGCTGCTGTAGTACAGTGGAACAGCATGTTTAACTTTCCGACTTTGCACGAGCCGATTGGCCGATTAGCGTACTAGTCTCGGTTCTACCCCGGAAACTCTATCCGGTGGTCTTACCGTCATCTTGGAACATCATTATAATCATGATTAGAATCTGTTTAACACCAGCATACCTTGTTTTATGAGTTTAAACCGCTGGGTTAAGTCTTGGATCAAATCGGACGACCCGAGGCATGCGCGGTTAGTATTTGACCGCATAACCTCTTCGGCGGCCCGATCGTGACCGCATATCTTTATACGGCCCAGTATGGACCGTATATCTTGTTCTTGGGCCTCACTCTCTTTTAGACATGAGCGGCCCATATTGCACCGTTCTTACCTTAGGGCGGTCCACTGTCAGCCGTTCTTTTCTTGACTTCACGGGCTGAGTTTCGGTCCAGTTCCTGTACGTACGGTCCTGTATGAACCGTATATACCCATCGAGCGGCTCCGTTACGACCGCACATCTCTTGAAGATGAGTTTGACCGTGTTTTGTACTCTTGAATCCAAGGACAAGGTTAGTCCTTTAAATCTGAACTTATGGCAGAAATTCCTCTGATTAATTGGCCATTGACTGAATGTCTGGACGGATGGGACGTTGGGCCCAGTAAATCAATCCCATCGCATCATAAGGGCCCGATCTGGTCCTGGGGAGAGCGCCCGAAAGTTAGTGAGCCCATGGGATGTTAATGACAAGGTGGGGCATTGCACCGAAGTACTTGCTTGAGTGTTGGCGTCTATGACAAAAGTATCTCGTTACTTGTTACTTGATCATACTTGGTTAATGTTTAAATACTTGCTTGTTGGCCAATTCCTTACTACTATCTCTTGTTATATCTCCTGTTGTAAATTCTTGTATTTGTTATTCTTGTTAATCATTATCAATTATATATTTCTTGACCTTGCAAGATCTTGTTATTACCGTTGTTTCATTATATCATCATTACCTTTTCATTGCATTATCGTTTGTATCATGACATTTTGAAAATGTAATTAAACTGTTAATCACTTATACATGTCTGTTATTTCCTACTGAGCGTTAGCTCATAGTTGTGTTTCCCCCCTTTCCAGACTCTTCAGGTGACGTGCTTACCGACGGGGAAGGGCAGGAGTGATGTCTTAAGTGTTTCAGTTCTAGTGTGTTAGTAGTGTGTTTATTGTTAGTTGTGATTGGAGAGCATATAGTTTCAGTTATGTTGTTGAGTCTTAGTGATTGTTATTCCACGTTGTATTAAGTTGCCTTTGAGATTATTGTATCAGTTTGGTTGTTAAATGATCATTTAGTATTTCCTTTCCATAGCACTTGTGTATATTTAGATTAGTTCTCTCTCTTTCCAGCTTGCCTCTGACTGTACGTCCCGATATTTTCGCCTTGTTCGGGGCGTGACATTAGCAAATTGACGAAGGCCACCCCCAAGAAGTTGGGGAAGCCCACCATGGGAGGGAAGCTCCCGAATCACGCTGGGACCGCCAAGTAGCCCTCTCTGGAGTGGCTTGCGATCACTAACGGTCCGAAGCTGACGACCATCATAATCGTCGAAGTATGACCTGCAATTGCATGTACAATAGTTAGAATTTCAAGAGGAGGCCATAGGGCCCCTAATCCCAGCGAGGAGATGAAGAGAAGTTAAATCCAACCGGGCGTGCCAGACCTGTGAATGCACTTTTGGGACATCTATTATTTATTTGTTTGTTCGTTTGTTTATTCATTTGGTTGGTTCGTTTAGTGTGTCGGCGTGCCACAGAGGTGACAATTTATTCGGGCTTCGAAGAAGCCACTAATGCGCACCGTCTGACTGATCAGACGAAGGTGAGTTTCATGTTGGGACAAAAACCCGCCGCACCATAAAGGTCATGGCGTTAATTACATCTCCCCGGAGGAGAGAAAACCCTTGATTGATCGTCGGGAAAATGGGCACTATGGCCTAGAATTGACATTAATAACATGAGATGATGAAAATCTCGAATTGTATTAAAATGCCCCCACATTGGGGTGTAAATGTTTGAATCATGTTGGTCGCTTGCCGACTAATCCATGTTTGGACGAGGGTCCTTGTTGAAAGCGTGATGGAGACATAGTTAAAACCCCTGCAAATGTCTGCCGAGTATACGACAAATTTAATAATAGCGCAGGATTGTATCCTAGTGAAAACGGGTCGGGTTTAGTGAGCCATCGGCCTGAGATAATGCCAGGTCATGGCCATATCGGGGTGGCCCACGAGGTCTAAGCCCATCTTAAGGAGGCATCATTTATATTTCATTCGTACCGAGTCCGGTGAAGCAGGGGTCCGGAGCGGACATTGTTATGTTTTTTTATTGTTTGGTTATTTGATTTATTTATTTATTTTAGGTGCATGGATGTATCATTATTTGTTTATCTGTTATTATCACCATTATACTATTTTTTATTCTGTTATTTACAACTTTAAGTGTTGTTTTGTTTCATTTTGTAGTTTGGTTATTATTCTATTAATTAAAAAAATTACTTAGATGCATACATGCAATTTTTGTTAATATGTTGTTCATTTTTTTTGGTTGCTTGGTTTTGATTTTTTTTTAACCTTTGTTGTTGTTGTTCTTTTTTTGTTGTTGTTGGATTGTTTCTCTTTGTTTTTTTTATTTTTTCTTTCCCCCTTTTTTTATTTCAACACAAGCAGGGGGGATGATCCGGTGGGCAACTGTCGCTGAATCATTCCCGCCCTCCCATTTTCATCATTTTTTTATAGGGTGGGAGAGAGAAATGAGAGGGAGATGTTGGTGGGGGGGGGGGGGGAGACGAGAGATCCGGCGCGCAAAGCGCCGCCAGATCACCTCTCCCACCCTTCTTTTTGCTTTTTTTTTAATGCAAGAGGGTGATACGGCGGGGAATGGAGAAGGGGGTGACCGGACGGTAAATAGAGAAGGTGGTGATCTGGCACGGTAGGGCCACCGTGTCACCTCTTTCTCTCATTTATTTTTTAAAAATAGGGGGCTTCAATCAACCGAACTCATGAGATCGGTCGACTGAACTTCCCAGAAATGGTGGGGGGCTCGCACATGAATCGATGCCAGCCACACAGGGCGTCGACTCAATCGCTGTCCGATTGACCGAAGATCTAATTCGGTCGACCGAACCAGCGGACAGACCCAAATTTCATTTTTTTGTTCTCTTTTCCTTCAACAGATTTTTTGTTTGGTTTTCAGGGGACTGTTTGGCCAAATTCAAAGGCATGCATTGTTCCTTCTCTTTTATTATGTTTACTTGATTAGTTTCTTCATCTCCCTTTTTTGTTTTTATTTAAAAACTACAAATGTTCTCTAAATGGAGTATGCATGCGGGGGGGGGATGTATGATGAGTTTATATTTAATTTATGCAGAGACCCTTTTTTTATTTCGCTTATGGAAAGCCAGCAGAGACCTTGTGCTATATATGGGGTTTGTTTTGCATGCTCATGCTGGAGGGGACCCATGTGTGAAGGAAGGGATGCTCGATGCACCTAAGTACCTAAGTTTCAAGATGCAGGGAATTCCCACTTTTTGTTTGTGAAAGCTTAGCAATGGCATTGATATGGGTGCCTTTGATTTCATGCATGGGGTAATGTCTTGTCCTAATGCATGTGAGAAATGGACACTCAATGTGCATTTCAATTCGATCGTGCAGAGAGCCTTTGCTTTGGCCCATGAGGGTTAAGTAAAAGTGTTCATGCAAATGCACCCGAGCAACTTGATTCCACGTTCGATAACAGTTTTACCCTCTGCGTTGTTCTTCATTCAACATTTTCTTTTCTTATTTCTGTCCCATTCTATTTACATTTTATTTTGACAAGTTCAATAATTGGTTCAGATTTCTGGCAAAAATTTGGTAGCATTTCTCCCGTACTCGGAGCCTTGGAGGGGGGGTTTAACGGGTGCCCGTCCGCGGAAGTCAGAGACGGCCCCCGATTTGCATGGACGTGTGCCAGAGCAGCAACGTCCGAGTTGGTGGAACAATGGGTCTGAACCGGTGGGTGTAGAAAAACTGCAGAGGTGAAATGGCCTCCAAGGGTCCGTGTCCAAAACCATACCCATGACACCGGGTAGGCCCTGGACCTCGGCCTAGAGAGGCCCCTCCATGAGTTTATGCTATAGACACCGAGAACACACACGCATGAAATGCAGAGGTCCCAGGCGTGCCAAGCGCGGTGAAACAGGAAAGTGGTAGATCCGTAAAAGAAAAAGAAATAGAGAGAAACACCCAAAAACTGGCAGCAAGGGAGATGGGGGGCATGCTCGGGACAGAAGAAAGGGAAAAATGGAGACCCTCTCATTTGAAATCATGGAGATTCTTTTCATTCTCTGTAAGGACGACAGAGTACAAGGGGGTGTACATTTTAACAAAAGAAAAATACACAGGTAAGCCAGAAGAAAGAAAAGAAGATACAACGGGGGGAAGAACAGAGCATTACACCTCTCCCCCCCAAGCTCACCTCTCTTTTCCTACTCTCCCTCACTCTTCTTCACTTTGCAGATGCAGGCACAACGACTCTGGATTTTTTTTCTTGTCGATCCCCTCTCTAGCAACCAGCACACCCAGCCAGCCTCTTCTCTAGCAGCCCACTTCGAACCAGAGAGAGAGAGCAAGACTCTTTCCCTTGCTCATCTTGATTGTTCTCGTCCTCATGATTACCTGAAAAATATGAGAAGAACACTAGGTGAGCGAATGCTTAGTAGGTCTTATATCTCTTGCTCCAAGCTAGCTTTAAGTAATTAACAATTTGACATGAAATGTAGGTCATGCAAGGATACAATAATCAAGAATTATAATGGAACGAGACAGATCCATAATTCGGAGGTAATTTCAAGAACTATAAGGCAATAGATAGGACAATACTTAGGAAATAAATTCAAGAACAATCATGATGAGACAATAACACATCTTTCAATAAGGTGCTCGCTTTTACAAGAGCATAACATGAGACTATCACTTGTAGGGTTGGCCATGTGTATAATATGAATTCAAATATTCGAGTCACGAATGTGTCAATCATTTTGTGGAAGTCTCATAGATCAATCTTGATTTTCATTGGTGCAATGCCACACCCGATCAATCATAATATCGGCACATGTTTGGACTTTGCCTTGTCCATGGGATCAGATCCAGACCCTGTCCCTTTTCGTTCTAGCATTGAGTATCAAGTTTTTGGACCCATAGCCCCTTTTAAGTTCTAGACCAATTCCACGTCAATTAATGGCCAAAAGAGTTCCAAGAACCAAGTCATGTAAAAATTATTAAGGTAGATTCACGGATTTCAAGGACAAAACTTTGGACAAGATGACATGGTGATAAATCATATAAAAACTAGGACATTCATGAAATCTGGGATAATTGGCATCCACTCAGGCCGCTGCCAATTACAGAATATGCGTCCACTATAGTGGTCGCTAATTCTGTGAACAATACTAGCACGAAAAAATAGCGTCCACAGTTACAACTGCTATTTCATGTTTTGGCGTCCACTGGCCTGGCCGTGAATTCCAGGCAGTGGCAGACTCTCACGGAACATCACAAATAGTGCTCCATGATGGCTAGGGCGTCATGTTTCTTCAGAGTGACATGACAATCATGATTCCAGGGTTTTGACGGTACTACCTGTTTGGCTGTCTTGAGGGAATCCAAGGCTAGCGAAGTCTTACGGAGGACTTAGAGAGAGAAAATCCAGTCAAGGGGAAGGAATATCTGGTAGAGGGTCATTCAACCTCCAAGAATTAAGGGTAAATGTAAAAACTTGTGAAACAAGGACTCCATCTCGGACTTGAAATAGAAGTGCCATAAGACTCGCAGTATGGGTCAAAAACCTTGTCACGCCCCGAACCGACAGCAGCGGGAAGCGATGCTCGGAACGTGACAGTTAACAGTCATGATAACAAGAGCGGAAGATAAATAATCACAATAAAACACAAGGAGGCCATACACACACATATTGAAAATACGAGCTCTTATTAATACTAAAAGTATAATTTTGACCCACTCTTACAATATAGGATTCAAATTAAAGGAGGAAATAGCAAAGAGAAATAACCAGACTCACGACACTAGCTAGACTCAAGAAGATAGAAAGACAGACTCCAAACTCTAGGTTTCAGGTTCACTCGATCACACTGATCCGATTCCCATTTGCAACGTACCGTTACCGCATTACCTGAAAAGGATTGGAAGTAGGGGTGAGCAAGAAGCTCAGTAGGAATTATACTCTATCATCAGGCATAGTTTAAATGATTAACCAATTAATGAACATGCATGATTAATGCAATAAAATAAGCAGAACTAAATAATCACTAAGATAGAAAGAGTAATGATAATTGAATGGAAGAAATAATTGCATGTCGAGATATCAAGCAAGATTAGCAAGATTTTCTAGTAAATGGCCATTTGCAGTCAATTTCAAGTCATGTCAAGTAAGCAAGCAAGCAAGTACTTCATACTTTAAGCATGAATAATAATAAGTTTCACGAGAATGTGGAATGTCCTAGACCCAACACGCTAGATTGCACCAGTGCCAAATGCCACACCTAATCATTCACCTCCCCGGGGATCAAGTACTTTTCGGGTGCTCCTCCCAGGACCAGACTGGGCCCTTCATTTGTTTGCCTTGGCATTGATTTATTTTTGGATCGTAGATCCCACGAGACTAGACATCCATCATATTTAATGGCCAAGAGTTCCAAGGTCAAGTTCATGTAGTCAAGGTAAAGAACATAAGAATAATGATTCTTTAAGAGTCCAAACAATAAGCTCCATAACCGAGAGGAATAATTGTCCCAAAGGACTATAATTAATGATCAATAGATCTAACAATAGGTAAATTCACAAAATACCATAGCCTACATTGGCTTGGTTAGCTCACACGATTTGAAATTCATGAAATAACCACTTTTCGGAAAACTGCCATATAAATGGTCAGACAAGGGCCGCTCAATATGTATAAACGATTAACACTAGGCCGCGCATGTTTAGAAGACATTAAGACCCATGAACAAGATATATGGTCCATACTGGGCCGTATTATAGATACACAGTCGCTATTGGGCCACCTATGAGGATATACGGTCCACTACGGCCGCACATGCCTCTCCTAACCCAATTCGATCCAAGGCTTAAACCAGCGATTAACACGTAAAATGATGTTTTTGGTAGTTCATTAGGTTCATAACAGGGATATGAAGAATTCCCGTGATGATGGTAAAGCCGCCGGATAGAGTTTTCAGGGGTAAAACCAAGACTAGCACACTAATCGGCTAACGACTTGTTAGAAGTCGGTAAGTTGGTCACGCTGTTTACTGTAGTACAGCTGCTAATCAGCAAGCTAACAATCATATTAATCCTAATTAAATGCCAAATTATCAAGGATTAAGTTTTCATTTAAGTGAAAATGCCAAAGAGATTAATCAGGAAGGTAACGTTGTATGAACAAGATCACGTAAGTCGCGTATGAATAAATAGCATGCAATTAACAGAAATTTGGTTGCATAATTAATCATTTATCATGTGGGTTTCTATTTTACTAATTATCATTCATGACACTAAAATGAATCAATTAGAACATGTATTAAGTTATTAACGGCATAGATAAACGGTTCGAAACAAACCTCACATCTAATGGCTAACGGGGTGCATGTATGGGTCATTGGTCCCTCAAAATATAGTTTATAATGGGACTAGGTTGAATGGATTGATCCCCTAATGATCCGGATTGATCCTCGGGTCAAAAACACAAATTTGCGGGTCATACAGCACGTGGGTTGACCGTTTAGGTCGACCCCTGGAAATTTCCAGTTCATGGGTCGACCCATTGGGTCGACCCCTGGAGTTTCCAGGGATCTGCCTGGTGTGGGTCGACCCATTGGGTCGACCCCTGCAGTGTGGGTCGACCCCATGGGTCGACCCATGCAAGGCAGAATTCTTTTTGCTTGCAGGGTGGTATGGGTCGACCCATGGGGTCGACCCATGGGTTTCCAGACCCGAACGAGCTTCCGGAAAACATGAAAAACTCCACGATTTGGGGTCTAAATGGGTTGAGATCTTAACCACATGCCCTAGGGTTCTTAATATACACACTAGGGTCATAAAACATGAGTTTTGAAACACGAATTTCATCAGAAATCAAATGAATCACAACCTATTCTATGATGAACACGTGAAAACCTAGTCCTTGACATGCTTCTACTAAATCGTATGGTTCTATCAATATATATAACGAAATTTGGGGCTTCTTATATCAAAAGAAAGCTACTTCGATGCTGATTCCATCCATGTATGATATGCTATATGGGGATCAAGATATACAACTCAAAATCAGCCCGAAATCATGCTTTGACTCATAAGAACACTGCATAAATCAAGCCTAGACATGCTCTTACTTCGATCCAAAATTCTCTAAACATGCTCAATGAAATTTGGGGCTTCTTACGCCAAATGAAAGCTACTTCGATGCTGATCACTTTGATATATTACTTGCAGTTTGAGCCTGAGAGAACCTACCTCAATCAAAGAAGAAAGGAAGAAGAAAGGAAGGAGAATGAACGCCGACACGTCGCCACTAAACTCCCGAGATCTCTATAGATCTGAAACCTCTGCGAACACCACAGCTACCAAATGAAAATAGACATGTAGAGTTTTATTTTGATAGCTCATAAAGCTTTTGGAGACTTTGGAGCTGGGAGAAATCGACAACGCAAGGTGGTGTTGGAAAACGGCGCCGCCAAGGTTGACTTCAACAAAACTCGGCCGCCGCCATGTGCTAGGGTTAGGTTTTGGTTCGATTGATAGAGGGCTATTGATCCTTAGATCGTGGCCTTTCATTTGCCTCTGATTTGAGCTCATTTGGTTGAGTATTAAGATCTAATTTGATGTTTTAAGATGAGGTTAACAATGAACACGAATTTGGGTTAGGTAGGTGTGAAAATTGGACTTAACCCACTGATTAGGCCTAGTTAATGATTTTATTAGGCTTAGTCGTAGAAGACAAAATTGTTAAATGAAATGGATTATACAAGAATATAATTTTTATGGATTTTTATAAAACAGTCAAAATGTGACTTATTCTATTTATTAAAGAATTAATGAAAATTTTAAATTAATTCTTATTAATTCAAATAATTTTTAAATAAATTCAAATAAGTTCTAATTAAATTTCTAAAAGAATTTGGGGTCATTGGTTGAGTATTAAGCTCTAATTTCACGTTTTAAGTTAAGGTTAGATAAAGTTAACTAAGTGTGCACTTTTGGACTTAATCCACTAATTAGACCTAATTACGGATTTTTGTTGGGTTGAACCCAGAAGATAAAGTTGCTAACTACATGGTCCTTGACCCAATTAGCATTTTTCTAGATTTTTATAAGGTAATCAAAATTTCACTAGTTCTATTTACTAAGGAATTAAATATTAAATTCCGATATTCATTTATCTCAATGGAAAATTCAATTATTTTAATTAAATTTCAGATTTTAAAACTGGGATATTACATCCTCCCCCACTTAAAGGAATTTGGTCCCCAAATTCACCGGGTATTACCAATTATGTGAATGTTTGAACTAAGATGATCTTATTTATCAAAATAACATGTTAATTATACAATTAATGACGAAAGAAATTACCTATAGCTAGGGATAAAAGAGAATGATACCATATATAATTCTTCATCCGATAGAAGTTGGTTCCGATTCTTCTTGTAGTTTTGCTTGTGGAAGTAACTTAGGACAGTTAGCCATTTTATGATCCGGATTTCCACAACGCAGACATGCTCCGCTCCCTCGCCAGCACTCCTTTACGAGATGGCCAAGTTTGTGACAGTAAAAACATTTCGTTTGCGTAATATTGCTCTTCTTCTTCTTATTACGTCGGGTTTCCTTACGACGGACTCGCCAGCCTCTAGCGGAACCGAATCTTAGCTTACCCATGGAACCACTCGGTTTCATTTTAAGAATGGCTTAGAGACCTGCAAGATAGTTATATGGTTAACTTTTTTTTTTTTTTTCATTACCCCTTACGCGTAACACAACGCAATCTTGCATATTTTTATTACTTAACCCAATATATTACCTTAATCTCACCAGGTGACAAGGGATGACACGGGTCTTAAGACTTAGGGTAACCTATACTCTTGGACAAAATCCAAGGACTCAGGCAAGGAGGCTCTGATACCACCTCTATCACGCCCCGAACCGACAGCAGCGGGAAGCGATGCTCGGAACGTGGCATTTAACAGTCATGATAACAAGAGCGGAAGATAAATAATCACAATAAAACACAAGGAGGCCATACACATACATATTGAAAATACGAGCTCTTATTAATACTAAAAGTATAATTTTGACCCACTCTTACAATATAAGATTCAAATTAAAGGAGGAAATAACAAAGAGAAATAACCAGACTCACGACACTAGCTAGACTCAAGAAGATAGAAAGACAGACTCCAAACTCTAGGTTCCAGGTTCACTCGATCACACTGATCCGATTCCCATTTGCAACGTACCGTTACCGCATTACCTGAAAAGGATTGGAAGTAGGGGTGAGCAAGAAGCTCAGTAGGAATTATACTCTATCATCAAGCATAGTTTCAATGATTAACCAATTAATGAACATGTATGATTAACGTAATAAAATAAGCAGAACTAAATAATCACTAAGATAGAAAGAGTAATGATAATTGAATGGAAGAAATAATTGCATGTCGAGATATCAAGCAAGATTAGCAAGATTTTCTAGTAAATGGCCATTTGCAGTCAATTTCAAGTCATGTCAAGTAAGCAAGCAAGCAAGTACTTCATACTTTAAGTATGAATAATAATAAGTTTCATGAGAATGTGGAATCTCCTAGACCCAACACGCTAGATTGCACCAGTGCCAAATGCCACACCTAATCATTCACCTCCCCGGGGATCAAGTACTTTTCGGGTGCTCCTCCCAGGACCAGACTGGGCCCTTCATTTGTTTGCCTTGGCATTGATTTCTTTTTGGATCGTAGATCCCACGAGACTAGACATCCACCATATTTAATTGCCAAGAGTTCCAAGGTCAAGTTCATGTAGTCAAGGTAAAGAACATAAGAATAATGATTCTTTAAGAGTCCAAACAATAAGCTCCATAACCGAGAGGAATAATTGTCCCAAAGGACTATAATTAATGATCAATAGATCTAACAATAGGTAAATTCACAAAATACCATAGCCTACATTGGCTTGGTTAGCTCACATGATTCGAAATTCATGAAATAACCACTTTTTGGAAAACTGCCATATAAACGGTTAGACAAGGGCCGCTCAATATGTATAAACGGTTAACACTAGGCCGCGCATGTTCAGAAGACATTAAAACCCATGAACAAGATATACGGTCCATACTGGGCCGTATTATGGATACACGGTCGCTATTGGGCCGCCTATGAGGATATACGGTCCACTACGGCCGCACATGCCTCTCCTAACCCAATTCGATCCAAGGCTTAAGCCAGCTATTAACACATAAAATGATGTTTTTGGTAGTTCATTAGGTTCATAACAGGGATATAAAGAATTCCCGTCATGATGGTAAAGCCGCCGTATAGAGTTTTCGGGGGTAAAACCAAGACTAGCACACTAATCGGCTAACGACTTGTTAGAAGTCGGTAAGTTGGTCACGCTATTTACTATAGTACAGCAGCTAATCAGCAAGCTAACAATCATATTAATCCTAATTCCATGCCAAATTATCAAGGATTAAGTTTTCATTTAAGTCAAAATGCCAAAGAGATTAATCAGGAAGGTAACGTGTATGAACAAGATCGCGTAAGTTGCGTATGAATAAATAGCATGCAATTAACAGAAATTTGGTTGCATAATTAATCATTTATCATGTGGGTTTCTATTTTACTAATTATCATTCATGACACTAAAATGAATCAATTAGAACATGTATTAAGTTATTAACGGCATAGATAAACGGTTCGAAACAAACCTCACATCTAATGGCTAACGGGGTGCATGTATGGGTCATTGGTCCCTCAAAATATAGTTTATAATGGGACTAGGTTGAATGGATTGATCCTCTAATGATCCGGATTGATCCTCGGGTCAAAAACACAAATTTTCGGGTCATACAGCACGTGGGTTGACCGTTTGGGTCGACCCCTGGAAATTTCCAGTTCATGGGTCGACCCATTGGGTCGACCCCTGGAGTTTCCAGGGATCTGCCTGGTGTGGGTCGACCCATTGGGTCGACCCCTGCAGTGTGGCGACCCCTGCAGTGTGGGTCGACCCCATGGGTCGATGCATGCAAGGTAGAATTCTTTCTACTTGCAGGGTGGTATGGGTCGACCCATGGGGTCGACCCATGGGTTTCCAGACCCGAACGAGCTTCCGAAAAACATGAAAAACTCCACGATTTGGGGTCTAAATGGGTTGGGATCTTAACCACATGCCCTAGGGTTCTTAATATACATGCTAGGGTCATAAAACATGAGTTTTGAAACACGAATTTCATCAGAAATCAAATGAATCACAAGCTATTCTATGATGAACACATGAAAACCTAGTTCTTGACATGCTTCTACTAAATCGTATGGTTCTATCAATATATACAACGAAATTTGGGGCTTCTTATATCAAAAGAAATCTACTTCGATGTTGATTCCATCTATGTATGATATGCTATATGGGGATCAAGATATACAACTCAAAATCAGCCCGAAATCATGCTTTGACTCATAAGAACACTGCATAAATCAAGCCTAGACATGCTCTTACTTCGATCCAAAATTCTCTAAACATGCTCAATGAAATTTGGGGCTTCTTACGGCAAATGAAATCTACTTTGATGCTGATCATTTTGATATATTACTTGCAGTTTGAGCCTGAGAGAACCTACCTCAATCATAGAAGAAAGGAAGAAGAAAGGAAGGAGAATGAACGCCGACACGTTGCCACTAAACTCCCGAGATCTCTCTAGATCTGAAACCTATGCGAACACCACAGCTACCAAATGAAAATAGACATGTAGAGTTTTATTTTGATAGCTCATAGAGCTTCTGGAGACTTCGGAGCTGGGAGAAATCGACCACGCAAGGTGGTGTTGGAAAACGGCGCCGCCATGGTTGACTTCAACAAAACTCTGCCGCCACCATGTGCTAGGGTTAGGTTTTGGTTCGATTGATAGAGGGCTATTGATCCTTAGATCGTGGTCTTTCATTTGCCTCTGATTTGAGCTCATTTGGTTGAGTATTAAGCTCTAATTTGATGTTTTAAGATGAGATTAACAATGAACACGAATTTGGGTTAGGTAGGTGTGAAAATTGGACTTAACCCACTGATTAGGCCTAGTTAATGATATTATTAAGCTTAGTTGTAGAAGACAAAATTGTTAAACGAAATGGATTACACAAGAATATAATTTTTATGGATTTTTATAAAATAGTCGAAATGTGACTTATTCTATTTATTAAAGAATTAATAAAATTTTCCAATTAATTCTTATTAATTCAAATAAATTCAAATAATTTTTAAATAAATTCAAATAAGTTCTAATTAAATTTCTAAAAGAATTTGGGGTCATTGGTTGAGCATTAAGCTCTAATTTCACGTTTTAAGTTAAGGTAAGGTACAGTTAACTAAGTGTGCACTTTTGGGCTTAATCCACTAATTAGACCTAATTACGGATTTTTGTTGGGTTGAACCCAGAAGATAAAGTTGCTAACTACATGGTCCTTGACCCAATTAGCATTTTTCCAGATTTTTATAAGGTAATCGAAATTTCACTAGTTCTATTTACTAAGGAATTAAATATTAAATTCCGAAATTCATTTATCTCAATGGAAAATACAATTATTTCAATTAAATTCAAGATTTTAAAACCGGGGTATTACAAACCTGATAAAACTGTGAGTACAAGAAATCGCGTCCAATCAGACATGCGCTATATCATAAATTAGCGTCTGCTTAGAAAGTCGCCAAATCAATAGTTTACTGATTTCTAAATAATATTACCGTAATTGGCGTCCTTTCAAGATGGCACCATATCTTAAAATAGCGTCCATGTGATGGACGTTAATTCTGGAGTTTCCATATTTTTTCATGTTTATTAATTATACAAGATTGGTGTCTCTCTCGAGAGGCGTCAATTAATAATTTGCTGAAATTTTAAATAACAATACAATAATCTGCGTCCTTTCACGAAGGTGCCATATCTTTAAATAGCGTCCATGTGATGGACGTTAATTTATAATTTTCCAATTTTTCCCACATATTTATCAGTTTACCAGATTTGGCGTCTGTTTACACAGGCACTATTTCTTAAGCCGCGTCCGTTCATTCGGTCGCTAATTCTTTTCTTAATACGTTTTAACATGAATCGGCCAGGTACGTTTATAGATAAAAACTACTGTTCATTTCCTAAGATTAGCATGAACAGTAGTACTTTGCTGTTTATGAAGAATTAATAGATCAAAAGGCATGATAATTAAGAGAAAAATACAGCGATTCAAAAAGTATGCCCATCATGCTTTTATCTATCATGGTTTCATAATTATAGATTTTTAAAGATGGGTGTAATTATTAATTAACAGGGATTTAGCGTCAGTCCTTTTGAAGCTGATTAATTCACGCCCTTCTAAATAGGTGTTGATTCTTCAAAATAGCGGCCACTATAGTAGCTGCCAATTCTTTATCATGCATAAAACGTTCTAAAACACGCAAAAATGGTAATAGAGGATCATGAGAAGCTACATGACCTATCTAATAATGAAGACTTCACGTTTTACATGAATATTAAAGGTTTTGCTTGGGAGACTGCCTACCTTGATGCTTGAAGGATGAAGACGTAAGAAGAACAGGAAGAAGAAGTAGCAGAGGATGTAGACAGATGTAGAACGAGGAAGGAAGAAGAATAGGAAGGAGACCACGCTTCTTCACGGTTCTCTGCCACCAACGCAACAGCCGCAGGAACACACCCTCGAACAGGACAAAGAGGGAAGAAGAGGAAGACGCCGGACGTCGATGCAACGTCGACCTCACGCGGGGTTCTCACGAACAGCAACAGTAGAACTAGCAATGGCAGGAGCATGATGGCTCTGCCATCGCCTGTGTGTTCTTATTTATAGCATTTTGAATCCTAGTAGATTCCTATGCGAATTAAGAGTCCTAGTTTGCTAAAACTTCCTAGTTTGATCTATCCTTCTAGCCGCTATCCCTGATTGATCACAGAACCTTAATGCTTCATGCATCCTTGTTCGACTGTGACACCCCTTGCATGGGTCGACCGAACCCTTTACACGTTCGAACATGTTCTTAACATTAAAGCCCATGCAGTTTTTGTATAGCCCCAATAGTTAATTTTAATAGGGTTTGGCCTTTTAAGGTTTGTGAGTTGGGCTTTTACCTTTTGAGGATTTATTTGTAGTTGGGCTTTCATGTCTATTAACTAAATTTAACTATTTCTATTTTACTTTCACAATTTTTTTCATAATTGTTATATGACTAATATTATATAGTCGTTATTATTTATTCTCTTTTAAAATTTTTAGGTTGCTATAGAGTGTGCGCCAGTCTGACCCAATAGGGGGCATCCTCCCTCAGCAACTCCGGCCTGTAAATCCGAAGTGTCCCCCTATAACCAAGATGGAGCTGCATAGGCACAGGTGGAGAGATGATGAACCTGTCCTGGATTACAATAAGAGGTGGAGAAACCTCTGCGAAGGATGCCAGCCTCCACCGAGTCATGAGGCTGCCATCCAAATTTGCAAACAGAACTTAAAGAATGAAATTTCATGGAGGGTGGTTGGCATTAAAATCCAGTCCCTTGATCGACTGAGCATGATGCCAGCAGATATTAAGGCCTTTCAGTCGAAACACTGCCCCGCTACCGCTACGGCAAGATGGGAGAACAGATCTGTAGGCATTGACCTCAGTGCTTTAGAGCAATTAAGGAGGAAGGCACAAGAGGTAGCCATTCTTTCAACCAACAAGCCTGCGGAACAAAGCCCCTCATTACAGAAGAAAATGAAAAAGCCTTAGTCGTTCTTGAAATATAAGACTCAAGTGATTTTTGAATGGGCTTGTCACTATGACAAGATTGCTCTGCCAGAGCCCAGGAGGCCAGATGATATTGTAAGAATTAATGATCCTCGATTCTGCCCCTATCATCGGATGTTGCAGGCATTCCATGGAAGACTGTTATGTATTGAAAGATATTGCTCAAAGCCTAATAAAGAAAGGTGAATTATAAATGGGGCAATGCAAGGTAGACCCGCCATGCCCTCCTGAAATGGTCACCTGTAGAAGGGGAATTCATATGGTCTCAGTCCATCACTAGACCCCTGAAGATATAGCAGAGGCCGAGCAAAGGAGGCTTTGAACCCGAAAGGAGCTGTTCGGGCGACAGATGTCATATATGAAAGAGAAGAAGAAAAACTACTCTCGTCCTACTGCAAGGGCATATAACCCCAGCTCCCCACCCACGGGAGTGTTAAATCAAGTCAATGGAGGAATTAAAGAATGCTATGAAGCAGATACGCTCTCCCTCTCCACCCTTGTAGGTGGAAGCCCCAGGAGGCAATCTCCGATGATTATTTGGAGGGTCATGAAGAAATCCTTCAACCCTCAAAGTCGGGGGATACCCCGCAACCCCAGATAGTGATTTATAAAGGTCAAGAGGTCGATGTTCTCTATAGATGCTAGGAGTCTGCTCTCATGGAAACCACCATGACTCCCGGTGCTGGCCCGCAAGAACAAAAAGCTAAGAGGCCCCCTGCTATCCCTAGAGGTGCTTCACCTAAGGGCCGATATCCAAGCTGCCTGAAATTTATATTACCAGCGCCTATGTTGCTTCCCTAACAAATTCAAGCGCCAGAGAAAGAAATAGGTGAAGCCCCGCCGCTAGGCGATATAAAATAGGAAGATGCCTATGGCATCTTCAAATCTGAAGAAGATGATGAAGACTTCATTGATTTGCAGTCGGCTCCCCCAGAGATAGAAAATGGCGGCTAACACAGGGTTGATAAGCTGGTCGAAGTGAACCTCGGCCCAGAGAGTGAGCCTAGGCCAATATTCCTAGGCGCTCTCCTTCTCTCAGAAGAGAAAGAGCGATACACACAATTGCTCCAAGAGTTTTGAGACGGTTTGGCTTGGAACCATAAAGAGACGCCAGGCCTCACCCCTACAGTTGACGATGTTTCAACACCTATCACCAAAGTCATGATGGATGCTAGCATTGGTCGTCCGGATATATTCAGATATGGATAGCAAAACATGAAAGAATTCACACGGCTTTTCGATCGCCCAAGGGGATATTCCACTACAAGAGGATGCCTTTAGGCCTTAAAAAAAAGAAAAGAAAAAATGCTGGCGACACCTACTAGAGGGCGATGACAAAGATACTCAATAAACCGCTGGGCATCATGGTCAAATATCAGAGAATTGAAGTAGACCCCGTCAAGATATAAGCTATTCAGGAGCTGCCACCTCTGTAAAATTCAACAGAATTGCGATCATTGCATAGTCAATTGGCCTATATCCATAGAGTTGTCTCTAATCTATTTGGGTGATGTCAGGTGTTCCACACGCTGATGAAGAAAGATACACCATTTCACCGGGATCAAGAATGCTAAAGGGCCTTCGACCTGCTGGAAGAATATTTGAGACCCCCACCAATGCTGGAGGCACCTATCAAAGGGTGTCCACTGTCTCTCTATATATAGCCACTGCTGAATATTCACCGGGGGCGATGCTAGCCTAGAACAATGATGAAGGAAAAAGAACAGGCTCTTTATTACCTCAGCTGAAGGTTGTCTGGGGGGAGAAAGAAAATACACCCCGACTTAGAAAATTTACCATGCCTTGATCTTTGCGGTCAAGAATATGAGGCGCTACATCTTAGCACATGAAGTAGAGCTAATATCCAGGGCCGATCCAGTCAAGCATACATACTTCCTAGCCAGCATTCAAAGGACGATTGAGTAAATGGGCTGTCAGTTTGATGGAATTTGGTATCACATATGTGCCACAAAAGGCCATTAAGGGCCAGGCCACTGCAGATTTCTTTGCAGCGTGCCCAGTGCCTAAAAATTCCCCGCTAATTATGAAGCTCCCGAAAGATGAAACATTGGAAGTGGATCAAATCCGTTAGGCCATATGGCAATTATACTTTGACGAGGCATCCAGAACGAAAACATCCCGATCAGGCCAAACGAGGATAAGAGCCAGAGCAGGCATCGTCCTCAAGTCCCCAGAGAGCGAAGTGCTGCATACATCATGCGCGATCAACAAGCCTTGCATAAATAACGAGGCAGAATATGAAGCCTTGATCATTGACCTTCAGATTGTTGTCCATAAGGAGATTCGAATGCTGCAAGTGTTCGATGATTCAATGCAAATTATCAAATAGGTATAGGGACAATTTGATGTCCGAAAGCCCGAATTACTCCCTTATTATGCCTAGGCGAAGCAGCTCATGAGGCAATTTTACTTTATCAAGATAAGCCATGTCGGCCGAAGCCAAAATGCGCAGGCAGATGCATTGGCAAATGTAGCAACCTCGCTGGCAGTCCCGCCAGATGAGTCCCTCAATATAACTGTGATAAATAGGCACCAGGTTCACAGAATGATAGAGAATTCAAGTGAAGAAGAATATGAAGCTGTGACAGTAAAAGTATTCGGCTCACCCAACTGGAGAGAGCCCCTCGATGCAATGGTTCAAATACCAGCAATTGCCCAAGAAAAAAATAGGGGGAAAGCTTAAACTAATCAGAATAAAAGATTCCTCTTAAGTCAGAAACAAGACCTTGTTCCGGATTATGGTAGATGCCAGAAGAAGGGTGCTGCTCCGATATCTATCTACGGTGGAGGCTTCGAAGGTCATGAAGGAAACTCATGTCGGATCGGCTAGTGCCCATCAAGCTGGATAGAAAATGAAAATTGAAATCAAGAAACTGGGCTATTACTGGCCAACTATGTTCAATGACTACTGCAGGTCTGCCAAGTCATGGCACGAATGCCAGAAGCATGCTACGGTCCCGAGAAGACCCCCGATATTTACACCCCTCGACGGGAAATGCCTAAAGCTATATACACCGCTGCCTCAGCTCGATGATCAGCTAAAACCAACACCCCTCAACGGGGAACACTTCAAGCTACACCACACGCCACTTCCTCAGCTCGGTGATCAACTAAAAGTGATATCCCTCAATGAACAGACTTGTACGCCTGAACCCTTATAATGAGTTTCCATGTACATATATTGACTTATGGTCTCACCAGAACCAGATATTCAACCATCGACGTCTGGGCTGACAGATATTCGACCATTGACATTTGAGCTGACAGATATTCAACCATCGGCGTCTGGGTCGACAGATATTAAACCATCAGGATCCGGGGCGATAGATATTCAACCATCGGCATTTGAGCCGATAGATATTTAACCATTGGCGTCTGAGCCCACAGATATTCACTCATCAGCGTTCGGGCCGACATATATTCAACCATCGGCATCTAAGCTGACAGATATTCAACCATCAACATTCGAGCCGACATATATTCAACCATCGGCGTTCGGGCCGACAGATATTCAACCATCGGCATCTAAGCCGACAGATATTCAACAATCAACATCTGGGGCGACATATATTCAACCATCGGCGTCTAAGCCGACAGATATTCAACCATTGGCGTTCAGGCCGACAGATATTCAACCATCGACGTTCTGGCCAACATATATTCAACCATCGGCATCTAAGCTGACAGATATTCAACCATTGACATTTAAGCTGACAGATATTCAACCATCGGCATCTGGGCCAATAGATATTCAACCATCGGTGTTTGAGCCGACAGATATTCAACCATCGGCATCTAACCCGATGGATATTCAACCATCGACATCTGGGTTAACAGATATTCAACCATTGGCGTTTGAGCCGACAGATATTCAACCATCGGCGTCTGAGCTGACAGATATTCCACCATCGGCGTTCGGGCCGATAGATATTCAACCATCGACGTCTGAGCTGACAGATATTCAACCATCGATGTCTAAGCCGACAGATATTCAACCATCAGCATTTGGGCCGATAGATATTCAACCATCAACATCTAAGACGACAAATATTCAACCATCAGCGTTCGGGCTGATAGATATTCAACCATCGGCGTCTAAGCTGACAGATATTCAACTATCGGCATTTGAGCCGACAGATATTCAACCATCGGCGCCCGGGCTGACAGATATTCAACCATCGACATTTGAGCCAACATATATTCAACCATCGGCGTTTGGGCCGACAGATATTCAACCATCGGTGTTCGGGCAGATAGATACTCAACCATCGGTGTCAGAACTGGCAGATATCCAACCATCGGCGCCCATGGCCTTTTGGTCTTAGCCAAGGGGTATGACCTAGACCTTCCGTCTAAGTCATAGAAACCCGATATTCTTTGCATTGGTACAATCCCAGTACTAATGATACTTTTAACTCGGCGCCCATGGCCGGTTGGTCTTAGCCAAGGGGTATGACCTAGACCTTTCGTCTAAGTCAAAGAAACCCAACATTCTTTGCATTGGTATTATGACGACCCAGACTCCGGATACTGGGTAAACCTAATACCACTAGGATTCTGAGAGACCTCCCAAGAGCGGTAAAGCTCCGAAGTGATAGAAAGGATGGGTGTGAGTACATTGAACTTCCAGATAAAGCATTAAACAATTAAATTACTATGATCAAGATTGCTAAAATAGTATAAATAAAATTACATTTTCTATTAAACAAATTAAACTATAGAGCTTACAGAGTCCAGTCTAATTAAAGTACAGTCCAACAAAAAGAGAAACGTACTCTCAAGTTGGGGGAAGCCCGACACTGGCAAAGCTGATAACTAAGAACCACTGCACTGCACCTCAGAAGCATGAGGAAGAACAGCTACACCTGAAAAGTCAGGGGTAAGCCTTGTCTCACTAACTCAGTAGGGGTCCCGCAGATCCCCACCACGAAACAAAAGTGATAAACAGTAGTGCTAAACTATAAAAGTAGTAGCAGTAGTAGGAACAACAAAAGTAAAGAGGAAAGTTGTACTGCACAAAAACACAATAGTCGATAGAACCTCGGCCTTCTAAGCTACTCCAAACGGCAGCAGAAAGGCGAACCCCGATCTCACAAAGTCGGGAGTTGCCAATCATCCGATGAATCATGAAACCCTACTGTAAAGGCCTACTGAAATAGACAAAGGCCCTACAAAGACCTACTCGGCCAAAAGGTAGGGTCACGACTCCGTTGCCGTGTCTACTACACTGTCTACGGGTAGAACCACAATAATTCTCTACCGACACCCTAGACCGTAGTGTCGAAAGGACGCAAAACCATGTGTCAAGAGAATCATAAGGCTCACGGTTCACAAGAACCACAAGAGCCACAAGAACCATGTGTATTATGTGTCATGTGATAGAAGCACCTCCTCACTAGAAGAAAAGTCAGATGCGTCCACTGACGTCTTCCACTGTACCTCAAGTGTAACAACCTAGATTTTTTCTTGGAATTTTTTGGAATTAAATATAATTATTAAGAATGTTTTTTAAAAAAGGCTTAATAGACTATTAAGGAGAATTAAGAATTTATTCTTCCAATTTAAAGGTCCTATATTAACCAGAGGGTTAAGCCCAACTCAGATAGGACCAAAGACTCTAATCCAAGACCTTTAGGCCCAAACCCATTAATAGAAATGTAAATTGGGTAATTTATAGATTTAAATAAGATATGGGTTAAACATGAGGATAATACAAAAATCCAAAAATTTTGGATTTATTGCCACCTTGCGGTCTATCGTGAGACCGCTAACGAATCCTAGCGGTCCCTCAACGACCGCTAAGCTATTCTGATTCCGTGAATAGAAGAAGGGTGGAAAGCATGGAACGTTAGCATCCAAATCTTCATGGATCGAATTATATGGACCTGTAAACATGTCTAGGACTCTTAGGGATCGATCTTAATCCTAATTAGGACTCCCAACTCGATCAAATCTTCAGCCCTAACTCAAACCCTATAAATAGACCGTAAGTTCGACCCATGTGAACCCTAATGTTGGCTCACGTATTTCGAAGGTAAGGAGAAGGTATCTCAGGTTGGTTATTTAGAAGATTTTATTCTCCTTCGTTTAATCTAACTCCCCTACAATTTTCGTGCTAGAAGACCTAGCCGTTGAAAAATTTAGGCGTCTACAAGTCGCTGGTTCGCAAGGGATTGAACAGGAACCAGTGCTCCGGTCCAGTGATGATCAAGAAAATAGATTGAGGTATTTAGGAGTTGATCCTTTAGATCTTTTTGTTCCACTTCATGTCTTCTACTTACCCTCCAAATTTCATATATTTAGGTCAAAAGGATCAGGAGATAGAAGGCCGTGAAGTTGATGGTTTAGCATAGGACGTACAGAAACTAGGGTCGACTTCCAGGCAGGAATTTGAAGCCTAGGGATCGAATTAAAGGTAGGTTATCTCATGAAAAGGCTAAAGCAACATGTTAGGAATAAAAGCCCTATGGTTTCATTCCATTTCAGGCTTTCTAGTGGTAGTATTTCATGTTCTATCATGACTGTGCATCTAGGTTAAAACTGCATGCATGAATCCTACCCTTAATAAGAAATTGATGATTTTGGCTTACTTCACTCAAACTCATGCATCTCCATGTTTTAATATAGTTGCATTAGGCCTTATTTACCTACTGGCATATTTTTCTATGCACCTACTTGCCTTAGATTAGGCCTGCTCTTCTATTTTTATATTGTCTGTTACAGGTGAATAAACGGTCTTCACTAGGCCACCAAAGTTCTTTAGCAGCCCTGCGATAGACCGCTAAAGCAAGTAAACGGTCCTTAGTAGACCGCTAAGTTTTCTGAGTTTCTGTATTATTGTTAAATCGAAACATAATACAGAATATCACTATTTTATCATATGATAAGCCTAGCTAATTAGGGTTTACTCCTGTTTTAAGTACTGTATTCATAAACTTGGTTATGTTAATGATTCATCTTAGTAGGTTTCATGTCCCTCATGCACTTAAGAATTATTTTTAACTTAAGTTAGTTTCATGCCAAAATACTATATTCTTGTATTAAATTCACACTTCAAATGATAGATGAACTATTTTATTAACGTTTGATCATTGTTTTATGTGATCCTTTCTTATCTAAGAGTCTTTTCTTAAGTATATGGCATGTATTCCAATACGGAGTCATTAGATACACTTTGGACTTATAAGCACACAATCTTGGACTTGTGATCCTCTCGTTGGATATTCCTTCCACCGTACTAGGTGATCTTGTTTCAAGGCCACCATAAGACTCTGTGAGCCTGGGATTCCCACTAGGACACTGAGCTGATTGTACCCTCAAAGCGCTATTGTCTAGAAAGCACTTTACCGGCATTTTCTAAGTTATGGACCTTAGCATCCCTCTGGAGACCGCCAGAGTCTAGTAGCAGCCATTTACTTGACCGCCAAATGATGCCTAGCGGCCCTGCCATGACCGCATGGATCCAGTTCACTCATTGCATCAACTCTGTCAATAAACGATCCTGCACTGACCGCTATAGCCAGTAAACGGTCCAGTAAATGACTGTTATTTCCAGAAACGGCCCCGATATGACCGTTTTATATCTAAGTATTGATTAACCCAAGGTTTGACCCAAGGGTTGATTTTTCTATGATCCTAGATGGTCAATTGATTATCTTGAACCTCACACCTTAATCCAAAGCTATCTAATGAATTATGGAAGTTAAAGAATATGTCGTTATGCTACCGAATTCTTTCCATAACATGACCTTGTTTTAAATCATTTTTGAACTCTCATATTCTTAATTTGAAGCATTCTTACCTTGACATTGTTATCATGAGCTTATTATTTGAATTGTTACATTATTGACCGGAATTTATTGTTATACTAATGGAAGTAGCTGGATTTATAACGTGAAGATGCAGATCGGGCACTGATTGTGTCCAAGGGCTCGACTCTAGCCCCCTCGGCTGATTGCCGAAAACATGCTATAAACCATGGGGTATGATGAACACTGGTGTCGCATTGCACTGGGAGTATTTTTTTTTATAAATGAGTGAAATCCACGAGGCCATCTAGTAAAATTACATTCTTGCGTGATACATGACTTTCTAGTTATGAAAAGTGTGTTCTCATTAAGTGCTTGTACATTCTTGTTCGTGAAAGGCCACATTCAATTCTTACTTGATCATATTATCAACCTACATGAACTCTCATATCTCATCTTGATCATGTCTTGTTACTTACGTTGTTACTTCTGTTTTGTTCGCGTATTTATCGTATGCATTTATTCTCTTATTTTATAGAGCTAAAATGCTAATTACTTAAACATTACCTTCATGTTGATACGAAGATACCTACTGGGCAGTGTGCTCATTCTCTACTATTTCAATCTTTTCAGGACATTCTAGTGGGTCGGATTCAGATTGTTCTAGTGATGGATCCGAGAGTGATTGATGGTTCGAGAGAAGCCGTAGCTAGTCTAGTCAAGAGTCAATTATGTAATTTTCACTTTATTGAGTCTAGTTAGCCAAAGAGTCAATATCATATACTTGATTATTATTATCAACAAAAGTTAGATTTTTATTCAATTATTGTGTCCATTCATCTTATGTGTGAATGATTTGCGCTCTGATTATTATTGTCACTTGAGGCTTCTCTTATCGGCTGTTCACGTTCCCGATTATCTTCTGTTGTACTTATATCTCAGGGCGTAACAGTTAAAGTGGTATCAGAGTCTAGGTCTCGGGACTTACTTATTCCTAGGAAAATGTCATGTCATAGGCTAAGTCCAATGATTAAGGACCCACACATATGAATTAAGGAAATAAAGTTCCCACCTACGTGAGAATTGGGTAGAGACCGGGATGAGATAGTTAATTAGAATTTATCTCTAGGATAATTCCCCTTCACTCTATAGGAATTAACAAATTGTTCTTCTTCTCAGGTACCCCCCATCCTTATCATGGCTCACTGTGTCAACTGGGATGAGATGCAACAAACTGTTGCGGGTCTTACCCAAGCTCTTCAAACCGTGGCCCAGACCGGTGCTCGGGTAGGCATGGAAAATTTACATGGGAATTTTCGGAGCTTAAATCCTCCCCGATTCTCTGGATCTGCCAATCTCGATGAAGCAGAAAATTGGATTGACGAGATGAACCGTATATTTGAGGTCATGCAATACACTGACCAAGAGAAGGTCCATCTCGCCACATTTCAACTAAACAAGGATGCGCGCACTTCGTGGAAGGCGCAACCTCAAAATCCACAGCTTGCATGGGAGGAATTTCTTACACTCTTCTGTACAAAGTACTTCTCCGAGCACGTCAAGGAGAGGAAGGCGACGGAATTTGCCTCGTTAAGGCAAGGGATGATGTCTGTGGCGGAGTACGAACTTCAATTTGCTCAGCTGGCCCCGTATGCTCCTCATTTGGTTAGTACCGACCTATTAAAGGTTAATCGATTCATGGATGGACTAAGGCCCGGCTTTATTCAACAAGTTGGATCACAAAATATCCGCACATATACGGAAATGGTCCAACGGGCACATTTATGTGAAAGGACCCTGGAGAAGGTAGAGAAGTTCCGGGAGAAAGAAGGAAGGTCGAGCCGAAAGCATGATAGGCGAGAGGAAAAAGAAGATAGGTTTAGCATCACGGAGGATGACGAACCCCATCACATGTACAAGAGGTCCCGCAATGGGAACAGTGATGGTAAGAGAAATAGTAATGGAAAAAGGAATGGCAATGGAAATGGCAATGGAAAGAGTAAAAGAGCTAAGGAGGAGGAAGAAAAGCAGGTCATGGCGGCTTGCTCCTTCTATGAGAAGTTCAGACACATGGCCGAAGAATGGTGGAAGCATCTCGGTGCTTGTCTCAAATGTGGAAGTCGGGAACATCGCTTGCCCATGTGTCCTCTCATAAAGGAACAATCTTCAAGGGATAACAATGGACGCGGGCAACAAGGCCGACTAAATGCCATCTTGGACGATGAAGGTAAAGCGATCAAAGGTACCATCCTGACCTATTCACATTTTAGCATTGCCTTAATTATTAGTGCAAATAATTAGCTATAATTTAAACACACAAACTCATGTAATGAATTTGGGGACAAAATTCTCTTAAGTAGGGGAGGGTGTAACACCCCAGATTTTTTCTAAGAATTTTCTGGAATTCACTATAATTATTAAGTGTTTTTTTAAAAAAAGGCTTAATGGACTATTAAGGTGAATTAAGAATTTATTCTTCCAATTTAAAGTTCCTATATTAACCAAAGGGTTAAACCCAACTCAAATAGGCCAAAAGACCCAAATCCAAGACCTTTAGGCCCAAACTCATTACTAGAAACGTAAATTGGGTAATTTACAGATTTAAATAAGATATATACACCAATTAATGGGATAAACATGAGGATAATACAAAAATCTAAAATTTTTGGATTTATTGCCACCTAGCAGTCTATCGCGAGACCGCTAACGAATCCTAGCGGTCCCTCAACGACCGCTAAGCTATTCTGACTCCGTGAATAGAAGAAGCGTAGAAAGCTTGGAACTTTGGCATCCAAATCTTCATGGATCGAAGTATGTAGACCTGTAAACATGTCTAGGACTCTTAGGGATCGATCTTAATCCTAATTAGGACTCCCAACTCGATCAAATCTCCAGCCCTAACTCAAATCCTATAAATAGACCCTAATTTCGACCCATGTGAACCCTAATGTTGGCTCGCATATTTTGAATGTAAGGAGATGGTATCTCAGGTTGGTTCTTTAAAAGATTTTGTTCTTCTCCATTTAATCTAACTCTCCTCCAATTATTGTGCTAGAAGACCGAGCCGTTGAAGAATTTCGGCGTCTACAAGTCGCTGTTTCGCAACGGACTGCACAGGAACCAGTGCTCCGGTCCAGTGAAGATCAGAAAAATAGAAGCCCTAATCGAGATATTTAGGAGTTGATCCTTTAGAACTTTTCGTTCCCCTTCATGTCTTCTACTTACCCTCCAAATTTCATGTATTTAGGTCAAAAGGATCAGGAGGTAGAAGGCTGTGAAGTTGATGGTTTAGCATAGGACGTACAGAAACTAGGGTCAACTTCCAGGCATGAATTTGAAGTCTAGGGATCGAATTAAAGGTAGGTTATCTCATGAAAAAGCTAAAGCAACATGTTAGGAATAAAAGCCCTATGGTTTCATTCTGTTTCATGCTTTCTACTGGTAGTATTTCATGTTCTATCATGACTACGAATCTAGGTTAAATCTGCATGAATGAATCCTACCCTTAATAAGAAATTGATAATTTTGACATACTTTCCTCAAACCCATGCATCTCCATGTTTTAATATAGTTGCATTAGGCCTTATTTACCTGTTGGCATATTTTTCTATGCACCTATTTGCCTTAGATTAGGCCAGCTCTTTGGTTTTTATATTGTCTGTTATAGGCGAATAAATGATCTTCACCAGACCGCCAATGTTATTTAGCGGCCCTGCGATAGACCGCTAAAGCCAGTAAACGGTCCTCAGGAGACCACTAAGTTTTCTAAGTTTCTATATTATTGTTAACTTGGAGCATAATGAAGAATCACCCTATTTATCATATGATAAGCCTAGCTAATTAGATTTTACTCCTATTTTAAGTACTATATTCATAAAGTTGGTTATGTTAATGATTCATCTTAGTAGGTTTCATGTCCCTCATGCACTTAAGAATTTTTTTTAACTTAAGTTAGTTTCATGCCAAAATACTATATTCTTGTACTAAATTCATACTTCAAATGATAGATGAACCTGTTTTATTAACGTTTGATCACTGTTTTATGTGATCCTTTCTTATCTAAGAGTATTTTCTTAAGTATATGGCACATATTCCGGTACGGAGTCATTAGATACACTTTACACTTTCAAGCACATAATCTTGGACTTGTGATCCTCTCTGTTGGATATTCCTTCCACCGGACTAGGTGATCTCGTTTCAAGACCTCCATAAGACTCCGTGAGCCTGGGATTCCCACTAGGACGCCGAGCTGGTTGTACCCTCAAAGCCCAATTGTCTAGAAAGCACTTTACCGGCATTTTCTAAGTTCTGGACCTTAGCGGCCCTTTGGAGACCGCCAGAGTCTAGTAGCGGCCATTTACTTGACTGCCAAATGACGCCTAGCGGCCCTACCATTACCGCATGGATCCAGTTCACTCATTGCGTCAACTCTGTCAATGAATGGTCCTGTACTGGCCGCTACAGCCAATAAATGGTCTAGTAAATGACCACTATTTCCAGAAACGGCCCCGATATGACCGTTTTATATCTAAGTATTGATTAACCCAAGGTTTGACCCAATGGTTAATTTTTCAATGATCCTAGATGGTCTATTGATTATCAAGAACCTCACACCTTAATCCAAATCTATCTAATGAATTATGGAAGTTAAAGAATATGTCGTTATGCTGCCGAGTTCATTCCGTAACATGACCTTGTTTTAAATCATTTTTGAACTCTCATATTCTTAATTTGAAGCATTCTTACCTTGACATTGTTATCATGAGATTATTATTTGAATTATTACATTATTGGCCGGACTTTATTGTTATACTCATGGAAGTAGCTAGATTTATAACGTGAAGATGCAGATCAGGCACTGATTGTGTCCAAGGGATTGACTCTAGCCCCCTCGGCTGATTATCGGAAACATGCTATAAACCATGGGGTATGATGAACACTGGCGTCGCATTGCGCTTGGAGTACTTTCTTTTATAAATGAGTGAAATCCACGAGGTCATCTAATGAAATTACATTCTTGCATGATACATGACTTTCTAGTTATGAAAAGTGTGTTCTCGATAAGTGCTTGTACATTCTTGTTTGTGAAAGGCCACATTCTATTCTTGCTTGATCATATTATCAACCTACATGAACTCTCATATCTCATTTTGATCATGTCTTGTTACTTACGTTGTTACTTTGGTTTAGTTCACGTATTTATCGTATGCATTTATTCTCTTATTTTATATAGCTAAAACGATAATTACTTAAGCATTACCTTCATGTTGATACGAAGATACCTACTGGGCATGTGTGCTCATTCCCTACTTTTCCAATCTTTTCAGGACATTCTAGCGGGTCGGATTCAGATTGTTCAAGTGATGGATCTGAGAGTGATTGATGGTTCGAGAGAAGCCGTAGCTAGTATAGTCAAGAGTTAATTATGTAATTTTTGCTTTATTGAGTCTAGTTAGCCAAAGAGTCAATATCATGTACTTGATTATTATTATCAACAAAAGTTAGATTTTTATTCAATTATTGTGTCCATTCATCTTATGTATGAATGATTTGCGCTCTGATTGTTATTGTCACTTGAGGCTTCTCTTGCAGGCTGTTCACGTTCCTGGTTATCTTCCGCTATACTTATATCTCGGGACGTGACATCAAGTGTCCCCCCACTCACCTCAAACATGGTAACTGAGACCCCGAACAAGTAACTAAGGAACAACAGTAACGAGTGACTAGTCAGGGTCACGCCCGTCGGCGCTGGTCCAACAACCATGACCACATGTGTACACACAAGCTCAATGTCTTGAGCCATGCCTCAAGCTAGTTTTCCCCTCCCATTGGACTCTAACGGCTAGACAAAGGGGCCCACGGTAACCAGCCTACAAACCGTCTCTATCAGGAACTGTCCCGCCACCACTCCTAGGTGGGCCGACGCACGGAAGGTGTCGTCAGGCTATGACTAGTGGAGGCTGACAAGACACAAAGACTCAAAATAGGAATACCGAAGTACAGACAGGTCATGTATGTACCCATCGCCCGTACCACGGAATACAAAGTAGCACGCAGCTACCAGACTCAGGATAGCCAACTAGACTAGCTAAAACAACGCTCCTTGAGTCACAAGACTCAGGTCAAGGTCGCTGCACAAAGCGGTAACACGCCGCCAATCAGCCTAGTCCCTAAGCCAAAAACTACGGGAAAACAACATGGAAACAACACAGAACAGCTGGATCCACAACATAAATGAAACTCCATGACCTCTTAGCCACTCAGCAGACTCACAATTCCGTACAATGAGGGAACACGGAACATGAGGAATCACCAAAACCCTAGAACCATATAGGCATGCAAACTGAGACAAAATGATACCTCCGAGCATCCAAAACATAGTCTCGATCCAAACGGGATAGTCGAGACATTCACGAGGTCACGTGTCAACCACTGGGTCACAACCGGGTTGACCAGAAACCAGAATGACTCTCAAAACTACATGTTATACTACTCTATATTACGGCACTTCCGAACACCCAATAACACGGTCACAGCCCTCATAGGACGTCCACGACATCCACGGAACAATGGGCTAACCAAGGGGTCGAAGCCAAATCAACTCGGAACCAAACTAGGGAAAGAAACACCCAGAACAGGTGGTGGTCACCCCTATGGCCGCTAACAGAAAGTGGCAGTCATAGCCTAGCCACTAATTGCAAGATTAAATAGGCAGGAAACGGTCTGCCCAGGGCCGTCTCTTGAAAGTGACAGTCCTCATAGGGCCGCCTCTTAGAGGTGGAGGTCAAGGCAAGATCGCTATCTCCAGGCTACCTCTAAAAACGTACAATAAGTAAAGCAAGTGGCGGCCTCCCTCTGATCGCTACCTTAGGTGGCGGTCAGTCGCAAGACCGCTACTTGCGAACCGACATACGAACCTAATCGACTTAAAAAGTCAAATAGCGGTCTCCCTAGGGCCGCTACTACCAATTTGCGGTTGGTTGCAAGACCCCAACCTGAAACCGACTTAAAACCCTTAAGAACCAAATAACGGTCTCCCAGGGACCGTCTCTTACAAATGGCGGTCCTCCCTGGGCCGCCTTATCAAGTAGTGGTCTTTGGTACGACCGCTACTTCCTACCAGTGCGAAAACCATAGGAATGCACAAAACTCGGTATTTCCACACCCCAATCATCCCAGAACGACGGTGAAACATCAATAGATTCAAAATAAACCTTCCATAAGCCAGAAGGGATCCAGAAAACTACAAAACTGCTACGAAACGAGTGATTTCCATAAATCCACCCAAAATGACTCACGTGGACAATCGGCATCATACCGGCCTCAAACCATGGGCAATTACATCCAAACTGATGAGAATCGAATCCCGACAAGCTGGGGGGTTCAAGATTTACCATGTAAACTAGAAACCATCCCCTGGAACGGCGATCTCGCATCACACCCGAAAAACATGCTTTTTTCGTTAAAGCGGGAAAACTTGCTCATACTTACGCCTATCGACTTGAAATCGCCAGGGATGGCCGGAAATAGGTAGAGTATCCATTCCCCTACCTCCACCGAAAATCCTGCATGTTGAAAATGCCGAAAACCATCACACGAACCCCGCCTAGGCTTTGAATCCGCAGAACGGGATCGTGCCTACGCCACGCTCCATTCCTCACGCCTTCACGCTCCATGACACCTCAACGGCATCCCCACCTCGTCCACCTCCGCCACGGTCGGCCGCCCGGGGGAGAGGGAAAGAGAGGAGAGAGAACAGAGTGGCAAAGAGTGAGCACGGTGAGAGGAGAGAGGGGGTGAGGTGTGGGTTAAAAAGAAAAAGGTAAAGAAATTATGAATATTTCCGAAATCTGATTTTTGGCCTGAAATTTCATAAAATCAAAAAAATATGAAAAAATAGCCTCCGCGATCCTCGGAAAGAGCACAACACACCTATAGCGTTCCGGAGTCTGAAATATCAACAGTTCACTCTCCACGGGGTTCCGCAAGCTATACAGGGGGAAAATCCATGTGGATCGTAAAACACGATCCGAGACCCGCAAAAGCGCTTCGAAAGCTCTCCAATTCCGATCCGAATGATCCAGGGTATTACATCCTCCCCTCATTTAATAAATTTCATCCTCAAAATTTAAGGAGCCAACTAGGAACAGGGAAGAACAACCCATATAGTTGGCTACGCTCTCCAAGCTCCAGCGAAACCTTGAACACAAAAGCAGGAAAGCACAATTCTCGAAAAACACAATTCAGAGGAACACTGCCAGACCTTGATCACAAACAAGATCATCATGCTCTGGATCTCAAGGCACAACGATCCACAGAACGAGCATGGCGCACAAAGAAACACAAGTCTGGCACCTCCAAATCATGGCATCATCTCTATCGTCTCACAGATCAAGGAGACACAACCCATGCCACGACACAGCCACTGATAAAATCTCATACTCGACAGACAAAACAGGCATCAACTTAGACAAGGAAACAAAGTCCTCTCAGTTGACTACTCCAACCCATCGGCTTCCGCGCCATAACAATAATCGAAATTGGCATGTAGAACGCCAATGACACCACTGGACCACAAACATAATCGCGTCAGTCCTCACTCATACATTACATCTGATTTGAGTTTCACTCCAACTCTACCATAGCAGGAGAGTACAACAAGAACAACTGACAAGACCTCGGTTCATACAAATCCAAACTCAGACTCATAGGGAACTCCTCCCAAGCTGACCACAAGTAACAATCCAATAAACAACCTCATGACAACACCTGCAAATCTCCGGCTCAGTTCTCAACACAGAACCACGGGACAATGATAAATGTCCATTTTTTATGATAATTCATCACTTGTACACCATTTTATGTGTATATAATTAGGCAATTGTGCATATTTCATAGTTAACCTCAACTCCGCGTTTAAATTGGAGCTTTCACGTAAATTGATTAATTTACTGATATTATTTAATAAATTAAAGTTGAGGGCCATGAGCATTAATTCTCCATTGCATAACCATGAGCATTTGAGATTTTTGTGCACATTATGATAATTTTTATGGACTAAATTACAATTATGTGTGTGTAGGACACTAAAGGTAATTGCAAGAAACTCCGAGGGGCAAAACTGTCGTCACCACTTTGACCAAGTCAAACATAGAAGCACATATTTTGGTAGGAGGAAAATTAAAATTCAAAGTTTATATTTTGGTTGGAGGGAAAAGAAATTTTAAAAGTTTAAAATTGAGGAGAAGAAGCACATATTTTGGTTGGAGGGAAAATAAAATTCAAAGTTTGAAATAAAGGGGAGAAATGATGAGACTTGGGAAAGGGGGTGCCCAAAGTCCAAGGAGGGGGGTGCCCACCTCCTTTTCTTTTTCCCCATACATCACCTTCTACCTAAATCCCAGTCATGCATCTCCGTTTGATACAATCTCCACCCTCCATTGACCCAACTTTCCCTATAAATAGCCATGACAAGGAGGAGAAAGGGTTGTCTTCTTTTGGCATTTCTCTCTCTCCATCTCACATCTTCATCTTAGGTCATCGATTTCGCCCCCTAATGTTCATCTTCTTCTCCAGCTTTCATCATGAAAGTTCTTCATTTTTAAATGCTCTACAACTTCTTCTTCTTCGTGATCTTCTAATTTCTTCTGGTTTGCAAGTTATTTCTTATTTGTCACTCTTCTATCTTGTGCATTCGAAGGCAGCATTACTCTCTGTTCTTCCCCTTATTTCACCCACTTCTTCTCCTCTTCTCCACTTCCTTTCTTCATGAAAGTTCTTTGGTTTTAAACGGTCTTCAACTTCTTATTCTTTTTCTTCCTCTAGTTCTGCTTAGTTTTTATGTTATAGTCTAGTTTTCAAAGGTCTCTCTTCCACTTTTACTGTTCACTCAAACCTACGTCCCACTATTCTTCACCTATTTTCTCCCCTTTGGAATTCTTGCTCCCTCTACTTTCTTCACAAAAGTTGTAGATATTTAAAAGTTATTCAAATCTCTCTTCTTTCTCTTCCTCTAATTCTCTCTCGTTTTCAAGTTATTTCAAATGTTTTAAGGTTCTGTCCTGTTGTTTTACGGCTCATCTATAGCTCTGTACATTGTTCTTCTCAAGATTTCTTCCCATTCTGCTCATCTTTTCATCTGCATCTCTTCATCAAACTTCTGTGTTTGTCAAGGATCTAACTTTTCTTCTTCTTTGGTTTCCTCTAATTCCATCCCATTTTCATGTTATAACATCTTTTTCAAGGTGATGTCTTCCCATTTTTACTCTTCATCTGTGTAGACACTACCCCCTTCTTCCTCTGATTTCACCATCTTCCTCACATTTTCTCTCTCTGCACCCTTTACCAATGTTCTTCCTCTCTTCATTCTCTTCAACCTCTTCTTCTTCCTCATCTTGTAATTCTTTTTAGTTTTAAAATTATTCACCCTCCAAAGGTGGCTCCAATGGTGAAGGTGACGTCCACACGACGTAGGCGACATCTTCCACTAGGTTGTACGTGATACAAGGCCAAGGAGGGACGGCGCCATCATCACCATTGCTACTACCATCTTCACGCCTCATGCTCCTCTTGTTGTTATTGCTTTAGTTTCATTTTACTTCATTATAATCCTTGTCACATCTTTATTGTGAGCTTGTCTTGCATTTTATGTACTCGATTCTTTATGTTAATGAAAGAAGTGTTCATTTGATCTAGATCTTATTTATCTTCCCTCTCTTCCTCCTTCTTCTACCTCTTCTTCTTCACTTTATGCAATTATTTTCTATAGCATAGGCTCATAGTCATAGGTGTTTTTAATTAAGTGGTTGGTTCATTCATCATTTTACTATTTTCTTTAAGCAAAGTAAAATCACAAATGTTTTCTAAAGGACTCCAAGATTATTAACTCTAAAAATCTCTTCTTCCTTGTGGATTCGACCCTTCTCACCGCTATATTACGTCTTTCTTTCATCTAGTGCGAGTTGAAATTTTTAAGATTGATACGTGTATTTTAAACGATGAACATTCACGTTATCAATTTTTGGCGCCGTTGTCGGGGAGGAATGCTGATTTTCGATTTAAGAACTTTATTTCCCTTGTGTTTATAGTGTACTAATAAAGCTCTATTTTCTTTTTTTTCTTATTTTTAGAAAAAAATTTAAGAAAATTAGAGGTAAGTTTTTCTTTCTTTCTTTCATCTTTTGATTTTGTCATTCATTTAAAAAAAAGAGAACGTGTGATGTGACACAACCTCGGACCTAATGCAAGCAAGCACAATCGCATTCAAATGGGCCGAATTGGGCCACCGCTCTATCGACACTCACCCAAGCCCGGGGTAACTTGGCAATGCCAAGGTGAGGTTGAGGGGTTGGGCCCTTGCTGGTAGAGGGCCAGCAAGGCCAAGATGGGATTCCCAATGAGTGTGGAAGGCCAATTCAATGGGGCCGACGAAGTGCCGAAGGCACCGGTTGCACTTTTCCTACGGTGATCACTCAAGGCAATGGGGCTTGAGGATCGAGCTCTCACTCGCATAACCAGCGGAACTAGAACTTATATTGAAAGACAAGCACTAATGGAGTGAGGTGTGAGCACTTACTCGACCGGTTTGAAGAAACCGATCCCGCTCGGAGATGAGGGCGAGCGGGGAGGCGAGTGGATCCCCACACGCCGCGGCGGTGTCGCTTGACCTGCCCAAGGAAGTTACAACAGTACACCTCTCGCAGGAGGGGAACCTTGGGGTGGGGGTTAATGATATTACAATCAATACTACCTCCATACAGGGAGGGGCCTTCAGCCGGCCAAGCGGGGAGGGGGAAACTAGGACCAAAAGTGATTAGAAGTTGGGAAGCCAAATCTGCCTGCTGTCTGGGAGAGAGGACTGATAGTTGAAGTTGGGACTGCAGAAGTTGACACAGAATTTTGCTGATGGCGAGACCAAGGGGGAACTCTTCGTGACTGGTACTGAAACACCTCAGAATTTTTTAAATTTCTTCTGGTACCACTGCTGACCGGGGTGGAGCTTCGAACAGAGTGGCAAGTTCTGGGACTGGCAGCTTCAGATTTCCAACCGCAGGTTGCAGAGAATGCTCCGATGGGTCCCGGACTCCAAATCGAGAACCGCCAGAGTTGTTGGAATCGTGGACGAGTCTTCTTCACAGAAAAACTGACGGGGATGCTAAAAGATTCCGGAGAAGACCTGGAGGCTATGAACAAGGATGACTGGTCGGGGTAGACTGTGGGCAAGCAGATCCGTGCAGCAGAGGGAGAAAATTGATAACTTCTGCTACTGGATGCCGAACGGAGTTACGCTTCTTGATTCTGAAAGTAGACAGAGCGATGAAGAACTTTGTAGAAGATCTTGGGGCTGATTCCTCCGAGGTTCATCATGGCAGTGCTTCAAATCCGGTTCTGGTACTCAGCAGGGACAGCTCTGCGCCGTTGTTGAAGAACGAAGCTCCTGGGCAGCACACAGCTCGGATGAAGACGAAACCACTTCTGTTGCGAAGAAGATAGTGAGACGCTTCTGTGGATGCCTCTTGTGCCTTCAAACGCGTCCGGAGGAAGTCGTGGCGGCCGCTGCAAGTTTCTGGTTCATCTGCAACTTCTGGACAGCAAACTGCAACTTCGAAGTAGCTTCCAATGACCAAGAAAGAAGAAGGGGAAGAGGGTAGATGAGTGTGGGAGTGACCCCTGGTTGTAAGGGGGTTTTGGAGGGGGTGTTCTAAGGTGTGGGAGGTGGAGAATAAGGTCTGGAAGAGGGTCCAATAGATGGTGGTAGTGGGGGCTGCGAATTTGGTTGGAATGGAGAGAGGGAAAGGATATTCGAAAATAGGTTTAAGGGTGGGGTTAATTTTTTTGTCTTGGGAATGGGGGGGTTGTGTTAGGGAAGGGGGGGGTGCTTGGGGTAGTGGGAAGGGTGCTTGGGAAAGTGGGAGGGGTAGTTGGGGGTTGGATGGTGAGGAGAGGATTGGTGGAGGAGGTCTTGGGAAGGGGTGGAGTATTGATGAGGGTTGTGGGGAATGGGAAGAGGCTTAAATGGGGTAGGTGGGGAGTGGAGGTGGTTGGGAAGGGAGGAGAGAGAAGAAAATTCAAATTTAGGTGTTGAGGAGAGAGAAAGTGGAGTGAAAAGAGAGATTAAGAGAGGGAAGGGTGAGGAATCTCTCCCCTAGGGTTTCTTTCTCACCCAAAAAATGGATTCTCTCCACTAGATAAAAATTGTAAACTCCCAAAATGGCAAGTTTTTTCATTCATTGATTCATTAAGTTGGAATGGGGGGAATGGGATCCTATATATAGGAAATCCACATTTCTACAAAAGTCCCTGACAATTGACTCAATGACAAATAACCGAGGGGGTAGGGGAGAGCCCTTGGGCCAAGCCCAATGAATTGGGCCCAATAGCTAACTAGACAACCTGATGACACTCAAACTTAGGGAAATGAACACAAGACTTAGGAACATGACTCAAATAAAAGGGAAAATACATCAAATGACTCAAATAAAAATTACATAGGACTCAAAATTAAATGACTAGAACATTCCGGATGCAACCGGGGCGAGGAGACGAGCTGTGAACGTGGGCATGGGAGGTGATGTCCCCATCATACTCTCGGGGTGCGGAGAACTCGACTCCGTCGAGTAAGTGTCCTTCCCTCCTCGGAGGGTGTAGAAGTGGTACTTCGCTCAAGTCTTCCGAACGAGACCGATCTATCCACCTGCTGAGATAGCACTCGTATACCTTGCTCCTGGTGGTAGTGACATGTTCATCCAATATTCGTTCAATGTGCTCACGCTGGGCTCTCTTGGCTGGTGGACTCTCCTCACGGGTGGGTGCTCTCTCAACAGAGGGAATAGACTCAATATCCTCACTAGGTGCCACCGTGGGTCCCTTATATGGCACTAGGTCGGCGACATTGAATGTGGGACTTATTCCATACTCCTCAGGGAGATCTAACTCGTAGGCATTTACACCAATGCACCTCAAGACCTGGAAGGGACCAGCCCCACGTGGCCTCAGTTTAGAGTTGGCTCCCGGGGAGAGCCTCTCCGTCCTTGCCATCACAAAGTCACCCTCATGGAATTCTTGGTGAAGCCGATGAGAGTCGGCCCGCCTCTTATAAGCCTCATTCTTTTTGCTTATGTGCTTGCAAAGGCTTTCATGCAATTTTGTGAATGTTGACATTCTAGGGGTGATGGGTGGGCCTGGGCAACCAAAAGTAGACCAATCATGCTTTGATGCCAAGAAGACTTTGATGGATTTTGGAGGGCCCGGGCAACCATATGTGGACTTATCATGCAATGTTATCATGTAGACTTTGGTGGGCCTAGGTGGGCCGGGGCACTCGTAGGTGAACCTATCATGCAAAGTGGTGATGAATGTAGAGGGACCTGGACATCCGTAGATGCTTTTGACATGCTTAAGACCCATGATAAATGAAGGTGGACCAATACATCCGAATATGGGCCACTCATGCCTTTTACTTGACATGTGGGTGGTATGAATGAATGGACCCAACATAGTGTTCATGCAAAGTGGTGTGGTAGGCCTGGACACATGCATGTTTTTCCTAAGGGTGACTTCCATGTGTATAGGTGTGGGACAACCTTTGAACTCCCATTGGAAAGGATCGAACGGATTTAAGAATGTGGTCATCATGGGATGGAGCACAACCTCATTACCTAGGGAAATGTGGCCCAAGGTCATGGCTCCCAAGGTGTAACCCGGGTCATAGATGAGGTGGGTTTAGCCCAATATGGTGGGTGAGGGTAGGAAAGGGTGGGTGGTTGGTAAGATGGTTGGGTCGTATGAGTCCCTTGACTCCCATTGGAATGGATCATATGGATCATAAAATGGGTCACCTAGGGGGAGGAACTCCATGTCCTCAAGATCCTTAAAAGGTGCTAAGTCATCCTTCTCCATTATAGTTGGGCCAATGTTCTTGACAAGTGAGTCGGCCATGAGTGGAGGGCTTGGCTTTCTACCCGAGATAAGAAGCTCTAAATCGAGGAGAAGGTTGGGCTCATCAGGTGTAGGAAGGAATAGAAGGAGGTCGCTAGTGTAGCAACCAATGGTGCAAACCGAGGTGATAGACCCTATGCATAGGTGTAGGAGGCTAAGGCTCCTAGGTTGTTCGACCATAGGGGTCAACATGCTAGTCATCTCTACTTGCCATGCTATGCCTTTGAGGAGGTCCTCTAAGGTCTCCACTTGATAGGATGCTTGGATTGTAGTGTGATAGGAGAAGAAGGGCACTATGGGAAGCTCTCGTTCTATGGGAGGGAAAACATGGGCCGGGGTCTCTCGAATTGGGCTCTCCTTTAGCCAACTAACAATGGGTTCTCCTAAGATGAGCTCCGCCTCAACTAGAGAGGGTGGTGTAAGGTAAAGACCATCGTGTGAGGTTCCTTCTTCAGCTTGGACTTGGGTTTCCTCCAAAGTGGGTGGTGGGTTTGGAGTGCTCACAACTATTAGATTGGGTATGAGTTCTGCTACCAAGGAGGTGAGAGAGTCTTTTGGGGTGATGAGGGTTTGTGTGTGGTGTTCCCAGGGTAGAGGGTAAAGGGAAATTTGGATTGGGATTGGTAGGATGTGGTTTGGGAGTGGAAGTAGTGGAGGTCTAGGTTGGGGTAGGATGGGGTTTGGAAGTGGAAGGTGGGTTGCGTGATAGGATTTGGGTTGGGTGGTGGTGGCCGTCATGGTTCTAGGTAGAGGGATGGACACGGGGTCTACTTGGGTTTGAATGGTGAGAATAGGGTGAGTGGTGGTCCCTTTTGGGGAAACCGGGTCGGTTAGGGGTCTCTTCCCCTTGGGATCGGCTGGTTGTGGAGGGGTGGTAGTGGGGGCCAATTGAGTTTGGATAGATAGGTTTGCGGAAGGAGGTTTTGGTTGGAGTGTGGGGATCCTCATGGGATTTGGTGGAGAGGTGGTTGTTTGGTTTATTTGGGTCTTAAGGGAGAGGACTTGGTCGCGAAGTGTTTTTATGATGGTTGAGAGATGAATTGTTGGGGGTGGTGGGGGTGGAGACCAATGGTCGGTCTCAAGTTGGCCGGGTGGGGGTGGAGGAGTGGTAGTGCTCCTCGGGTTAGGGGTGCTTGAGTAGGAGGGGTGGAAATGTTTGGGGATGTAGATCTTTCTAAGTTCTACCTTCATCTCTTCCCATGAGTGAATAGGTTCTTGTCTTCTAACCCCCCTTAAGCCCTCTATGTGTTCCCACTTACTCTTGGCTTGACCCCGAAGTCGTCCCTTGGACTTTCAGACTCTCGCGCATCCATATACCCAAGTCTTTTCAAAGTACTTTTCTATGGTAGCCTCCCACCTAAGATAGTCACTAGAATGCGATCCGTCAAAGGTAATATCCCTATCTAGGATGAAGTCCATGGGTGGTGAGTAGGCTAAGTAGGTGGCCATGATGATCGGGGGAATCAATGCAAGGGTCGGATTGATGATGACTCCAATGCAAGCATGCCCTAGGACTTGACTTGATAGAGACAAGTCAATGACTTGCTCTGATACCAATTGATGTGACACAACCTCGGACCTAATGCAAGCAAGCACAATCGCATTCAAATGGGCCGAATTGGGCCACCGCTCTATCGACACTCACCCAAGCCCGGGGTAACTTGGCAATGCCAAGGTGAGGTTGAGGGGTTGGGCCCTTGCTGGTAGAGGGCCAGCAAGGCCAAGATGGGATTCCCAATGGGTGTGGAAGGCCAATTCAATGGGGCCGACGAAGTGCCGAAGGCACCGGTTGCACTTTTCCCACGGTGATCACTCAAGGCAATGGGGCTTGAGGATCGAGCTCTCACTCGCATAACCAACGGAACTAGAACTTATATTGAAAGACAAGCACTAATGGAGTGAGGTGTGAGCACTTACTCGACTGGTTTTAAGAAACCGATCCCGCTCGGAGACGAGGGCGAGCGGGGAGGCGAGTGGATCCCCACACGCCGCGGCGGTGTCGCTTGACCTGCCCAAAGAAGTTACAACACTACACCTCTCGCAGGAGGGGGACCTTGGGGTGGGGGTTAATGATATTACAATCAATACTACCTCCACACATGGAGGGGCCTTCAGCCGGCCAAGCCGGGAGGGGGAAACTAGGACCAAAAGCGATAAGAAGTTGGGAAGCCGAATCTGCCTGCTGTCTGGGAGGGAGGACTGATAGTTGAAGTTGAGACTGCAGTAGTTGATACGGAATTTTGCTGATGGCGAGACCAGGGGGGAAATCTTCGTGACTGGTACTGGAACACCTCAGAATTTTTTAAATTTCCTCTGGTACTACTGCTGACCGGGGTGGAGCTTCGAACAGAGTGGCAAGTTCTGTGACTGGCAGCTTCAGATTTCCAACCGCAGGTTGCAGAGAATGCTTCGATGGCTCCCGGACTCCGAATCAAGAACTGCCAGAGTTGTTGGAATCGTGGACGAGTCTTCTTCACAGAAAAACTGACGGAGATGCTAAAAGATGCCGGAGAAGACCTGGAGGCTATGAACAAGGATGACTGGTCGGGGTAGACTGTGGGGAAGCAGATCCGTGCAGCAGAGGGAGAAAATTGATCACTTCTGATACTGGATACCGAACGGAGTTACGCTTCTTGATTCTTAAAGTAGACAGAGCGATGAAGAACTTTGTAGAAGATCTTGGGGGCTGATTCCTCCGAGGTTCATCGTGGCAGTGCTTCTAATCTGGTTCTGGTACTCAGCATGGGCACATCTGCGCCGTTGTGGAAGAACGAATCTCCTGGGCAGCACACAGCTCGGATGAAGACGAAACCACTTCTGTTGCGAAGAAGATAGTGAGACACTTCTGTGGATGCCTCTTGTGCCTTCAAATTCGTCCAGAGGAAGTCGTAGTGGCCGCTGCAAGTTGCTGGTTCATCTGCAACCTCTGGACAGCAAACTGCAACTTCGAAGTAGCTTCCAATGACCAAGAAAGAAGAAGGGGAAGGGGGTAGATGAGTGTGGGAGTGACCCCTGGTTGTAAGGGGGTTTTGGAGGGGGTGTTCTAAGGTGTGGGAGGTGGAGAATAAGGTCTGGAAGAGGGTCCAATAGATGGTGGTAGTGGGGGCTACGAATTTGGTTGGAATGGAGAGAGGGAAAGGATATTCGAAAATAGGTTTAAGGGTGGGGTTAATTTTTTTATCTTGGGAATGGGGGGGTTGTGTTGGGGAAGGGAGGGGTGCTTGGGGTAGTGGGAAGGGTGCTTGGGAAAGTGGGAGGGGTAGTTGGGGGTTGGATGGTGAGGAGAGGACTGGTGGAGGAGGTCTTGGGAATGGGTGGAGTATTGATGAGGGTTGTGGGGAATGGGAAGAGGCTTAAATGGGGTAGGTGGGGAGTGGAGGTGGTTGGGAAGGGAGGAGAGAGAAGAAAATTTGAATTTGGGTGTTGAGGAGAGAGAAAGTGGAGTGAAAAAGAGAGATTAAGAGAGGGAAGGGTGGGGAATCTCTCCGCTAGGGTTTCTCACCCAAAAAATGTATTCTCTCCACTAGATAAGAAGTGTAAACTCTCAAAATGGCAAGTTTTTTCATTCATTGATTCATTAAGTTGGAATGGGGGGAATGGGGTCCTATATATAGGAAACCACATTTCTACAAAAGTCCCTGACAATTGACTCAATGACAAATAACCGAGGGGGTAGGGGAGAGCCCTTGGGCCAAGCCCAATGAATTGGGCCCAATAGCTAACTAGACAACCTGATGACACTCAAACTTAGGGAAATGAACACAAGACCTAGGAACATGACTCAAATAAAAGGGAAAATACATCAAATGACTCAAATAAAAATTACATAGGACTCAAAATTAAATGACTAGAACATTCCGGATGCAACCGGGGCGAGGAGACGAGCTGTGAACGTGGGCATGGGAGGTGATGTCCCCATCATACTCTCGGGGTGCGGAGAACTCGACTCCGTCGAGTAAGTGTCCTTCCCTCCTCGGAGGGTGTAGAAGTGGTACTTCCCTCAAGTCTTCCGAACGAGACCGATCTATCCACCTACCGAGATAGCGCTCGTATACCTTGCTCCTGGTGGTAGTGACATGTTCATCCAATATTCGTTCAATGTGCTCACGCTGGGCTCTCTTGGCTGGTGGACTCTCCTCACGGGTGGGTGCTCTCTCAACAGAGGGAATAGACTCAATATCCTCACTAGGTACCACCGTGGGTCCCTTATATGGCACTAGGTCGGCGACATTGAATGTGGGAGTTATTCCATACTCCTCAGGGAGATCTAACTCGTAGGCATTTGCACCAATGCGCCTCAAGACCTGGAAGGGACCAGCCCCACGTGGCCTCAGTTTAGAGTTGGCTCCCGGGGAGAGCCTCTCCGTCCTTACCATCACAAAGTCACCCTCATGGAATTCTTGGTGACGCCGATGAGAGTCGGCCCGCCTCTTATAAGCCTCATTCTTTTTGCTTATGTGCTTGCAAAGGCTTTCATGCAATTTTGTGAATGTTGACATTCTAGGGGTGATGGGTCGGCCTGGGCAACCAAAAGTAGACCAATCATGCTTTGATGCCAAGAAGACTTTGATGGATTTTGGAGGGCCGGGGCAACCATATGTGGACTTATCATGCAATGTTGTCATGTAGACTTTGGTGGGCCTAGGTGGGCCGGGGCACCCGTAGGTGAACCTATCATGCAAAGTGGTGATGAATGTAGAGGGACCTGGACATCCGTAGATGCTTTTGACATGCTTAAGACCCATGATAAATGAAAGTGGACCAATACATCCGAATATGGGCCACTCATGCCTTTTACTTGACATGTGGGTGGTATGAATGAATGGACCCAACATAGTGTTCATGCCAAGTGGTGTGGTAGGCCTAGACACATGCATGTTTTTCCTAAGGGTGACTTCCATGTGTATAGGTGTGGGACAACCTTTGAACTCCCATTGGAAAGGATCGAACGGATTTAAGAATGTGGTCATCATGGGATGGAGCACAACCTCATTACCTAGGGAAATGTGGCCCAAGGTCATGGCTCCCAAGGTGTAACCCGGGTCATAGATGAGGTGGGTTTGGCCCAATATGGTGGGTGAGGGTGGGAAAGGGTGGGTGGTTGGTAAGATGGTTGGGTCATATGAGTCCCTTGACTCCCATTGGAATGGATCATATGGATCATAAAATGGGTCACCTAAGGGGAGGAACTCCATGTCCTCAAGATCCTTAAAAGGTGCTAAGTCATCCTTCTCCATTATAGTTGGGCCAATGTTCTTGACAAGTGAGTCGGCCATGAGTGGAGGGCTTGGCTTTCTACCTGAGATAAGAAGCTCTAAATCGAGGAGAAGGTTGGGCTCATCGGGTGTAGGGAGGAATAGAAGGAGGTCGCTAGTGTAGCAACCAATGGTGCAAACCGAGGTGATAGACCCTATGCATAGGTGTAGGAGGCTAAGGCTCCTAGGTTGTTCGACCATAGGGGTCAACATGCTAGTCATCTCTACTTGCCATGCTATGCCCTTGAGGAGGTCCTCTAAGGTCTCCACTTGATAGGATGCTTGGATTGTAGTGTGATAGGAGAAGAAGGGCACTATGGGAAGCTCTCGTTCTATGGGAGGGAAAACATGGGCCGGGGTCTCTCGAATTGGGCTCTCCTTTAGCCAACTAACAATGGGTTCTCCTAAGATGAGCTCTGCCTCAACTAGAGAGGGTGGTGTAAGGTAAAGACCATCGTGTGAGGTTCCTTCTTCAGCTTGGACTTGGGTTTCCTCCAAAGTGGGTGGTGGGTTTGGAGTGCTCACAACTATTGGATTGGGTATGAGTTCTGCTACCAAAGAGGTGAGAGAGTCTTTTGGGGTGATGAGGGTTTATGTGTGGTGTTCCCAGGGTAGAGGGTAAAGGGAAATTTGGATTGGGATTGGTAGGATGTGGTTTGGGAGTGGAAGTAGTGGACGTCTAGGTTGGGGTAGGATGGGGTTTAGAAGTGGAAGGTGGGTTGGGAGGTAGGATTTGGGTTGGGTGGTGGTGGCCGTCATGGTTCTAGGTGGAGGGATGGACACGGGGTCTACTTGGGTTTGAATGGTGAGAATAGGGTGAGTGGTGGTCCCTTTTGGGGAAACTGGGTCGGTTAGGGGTCTCTTCCCCTTGGGATCGGCTGGTTGTGGAGGGGTGGTAGTGGGGGCCAATTGAGTTTGGATAGATAGGTTTGCGGAAGGAGGTTTTGGTTGGAGTGTGGGGATCCTCATGGGATTTGGTGGAGAGGTGGTTGTTTGGTTTATTTGGGTCTTAAGGGAGAGGACTTGGTCGCGAAGTGTTGTTATGATGGTTGAGAGATGAATTGTTGGGGGTGGTGGGGGAGGAGACCAATGGTCGGTCTCAAGTTGGCCGGGTGGGGGTGGAGGAGTGGTAGTGCTCCTCGGGTTAGGGGTGCTTGAGTAGGAGGGGTGGAAATGTTTGGGGATGTAGATCCTTCTAAGTTCTACCTTCATCTCTTCCCATGAGTGAATAGGTTCTTGTCTTCTAACCCCCCTTAAGCCCTCTATGTGTTCCCACTTACTCTTGGCTTGACCCCGAAGTCGTCCCTTGGCCTTTCGGACTCTCGCGCATCCATATACCCAAGTCTTTTCAAAGTACTTTTCTATGGTAGTCTCCCACCTAAGATAGTCACTAGAATGCGATCCGTCAAAGGTAATATCCCTATCTAGGATGAAGTCCATGGGTGGTGAGTAGGCTAAGTAGGTGGCCATGATGATCGGGGGAATCAATGCAAGGGTCGGATTGATGATGACTCCAATGCAAGCATGCCCTAGGACTTGACTTGATAGAGACAAGTCAATGACTTGCTCTGATACCAATTGATGTGACACAACCTCGGACCTAATGCAAGCAAGCACAATCGCATTCAAATGGGCCGAATTGGGCCACCGCTCTATCGACACTCACCCAAGCCCGGGGTAACTTGGCAATGCCAAGGTGAGGTTGAGGGGTTTGGCCCTTGCTGGTAGAGGGCCAGCAAGGCCAAGATGGGATTCCCAATGGGTGTGGAAGGCCAATTCAATGGGGCCGACGAAGTGCCGAAGGCACCGGTTGCACTTTTCCCACGGTGATCACTCAAGGCAATGGGGCTTGAGGATCGAGCTCTCACTCGCATAACCAGCGGAACTAGAACTTATATTGAAAGACAAGCACTAATGGAGTGAGGTGTGAGCACTTACTCGACCGGTTTGAAGAAACCGATCCCGCTCGGAGACGAGGGCGAGCGGGGAGGCGAGTGGATCCCCACACGCTGCGGCGGTGTCGCTTGACCTGCCCAAAGAAGTTACAACACTACACCTCTCGCAGGAGGGGGACCTTGGGGTGGGGGTTAATGATATTACAATCAATACTACCTCCACACAGGGAGGGGCCTTCAGCCGGCCAAGCGGGGAGGGGGAAACTAGGACCAAAAGCGATAAGAAGTTGGGAAGCCGAATCTGCCTGCTGTCTGGGAGGGAGGACTGACAGTTGAAGTTGGGACTGCAGAGGTTGATACAGAATTTTGCTGATGGCGAGACCAGGGGGGAACTCTTTGTGACTGGTACTGGAACACCTCAGAATTTTTTAAATTTCTTCTGGTACCACTGCTGACCGGGGTGGAGCTTCGAATAGAGTGGCAAGTTCTGTGACTGGCAGCTTCAGATTTCCAACCGCAGGTTGCAGAGAATGCTCCAATGGCTCCCGAACTTCGAATCGAGAACCACCAGAGTTGTTGGAATCGTGGACGAGTCTTCTTCACAGAAAAACTGACGGGGATGCTATAAGATGCCGGAGAAGACCTGGAGGCTAGGAACAAGGATGACTGGTCGGGGTAGACTGTGGGGAAGCAGATCCGTGCAACAGAGGGAGAAAATTGATAACTTCTGCTACTGGATGCCGAACGGAGTTACACTTCTTGATTCTGAAAGTAGACAGAGCGATGAAGAATTTTTTAGAAGATCTTGGGGGCTTATTCCTCCGAGGTTTGTCGTGGCAGTGCTTCTAATCCGGTTCTGTACTCAGCAGGGACAGCTCTGCGCCGTTGTGGAAGAACGAAGCTCCTGGGCAGCACACAGCTCGGATGAAGACGAAACCACTTCTGTTGCGAAGAAGACAGTGAGACGCTTCTGTGGATGCCTCTTGTGCCTTCAAAATCATCCGGAGGAAGTCCTAGTGGCCGCTGCAAGTTGCTGGTTCATCTGTAACCTCTGGACAGCAAACTGCAACTTCGAAGTAGCTTCCATTGACCAAGAAAGAAGAAGGGGATGGGGGTAGATGAGTGTGGGAGTGACCCCTGGTTGTAAGGGGGTTTTGGAGGGGGTGTTCTAAGGTGTGGGAGGTGGAGAATAAGGTCTGAAGAGGGTCCAATAGATGGTGGTAGTGGGGGCTGCGAATTTGGTTGGAATGGAGAGAGGGAAAGGATATTCGAAAATAGGTTTAAGGGTGGGGTTAATTTTTTTGTCTTGGGAATGGGGGGGTTGTGTTGGGGAAGGGAAGGGGTGCTTGGGGTAGTGGGAAGGGTGCTTGGGAAAGTGGGAGGGGTAGTTGGGGGTTGGATGGTGAGGAGAGGATTGGTGGAGGGGGTCTTGGGAAGGGGTGGAGTATTGATGAGGGTTGTGGGGAATGGGAAGAGGCTTAAATGGGGTAGGTGGGGAGTGGAGGTGGTTGGGAAGGGAGGAGAGAGAAGAAAATTCGAATTTGGGTGTTGAGGAGAGAGAAAGTGGAGTGAAAAAGAGAGATTAAGAGAGGGAAGGGTGGGGAATCTCTCCCCTAGGGTTTCTCACCCAAAAAATAGAATCTCTCCACTAGATAAGAAGTGTAAACTCTCAAAATGGAAAGTTTTTTCATTCATTGATTCATTAAGTTGGAATGGGGGGAATGGGGTCCTATATATAGGAAACCCACATTTCTACAAAAGTCCCTGACAATTGACTCAATGACAAATAACCGAGGGGGTAGGGGAGAGCCCTTGGGCCAAGCCCAATGAATTGGGCAAAATAGCTAACTAGACAACCTGATGACACTCAAACTTAGGGAAATGAACACAAGACCTAAGAACATGACTCAAATAAAAGGGAAAATACATCAAATGACTCAAATAAAAATTACATAGGACTCAAAATTAAATGACTAGAACATTCCGGATGCAACTGGGGCGAGGAGACGAGCTGTGAACGTGGGCATGGGAGGTGATGTCCCCATCAATGTGAGATTTCGTTTCAAGTAAGTATCCTAAACTCCTCTCATTTTGTGTCATTTCCTTAATGTTCTTGCATATCGTGGTTAGATAGGTTCAAAAAATAAAAAACTCTTCACTTGAACTCAATAAAAATCCTCATTCCAAGAGTAGGAACCATATTTTTATGTTCTAGGTCATGCATCATTTAGGATAGAAGTTCTTTTTTCTTGTTGTTTAACTTTGGTCATTATATTTTGGAGATTACGAGAGGAAAGGTGAGTTCTTTTCTAATATTTTTCTTAATCACATGCTCATGCATACTTGCATAAAACTCATTGTTTGAACTTGATTTGTTGCATATCATTTCTAAAATATTCTAAGGGAAACACCCATAAGTAAGATAAGGTGAGGATTTCATCACCCTTCTTTAGCCCACAAACTATAATTTCCTTCATCTTTGCATCACCTAGACCCCAAATAAAATTCTGTAGACGTTGGCCCTAGGTTCACACTGTGGTTCTTGTATTATTTGGACTTCCCCTCTTGTGAAAACCGGTGTCTTAGGGAAGACGGTCGGACGACAAACGCCTTAAGCGGGCTAGTAGTTTTTAATTAGGACCTTACGAAAGCAAGGGGAGCCTCCACTACCCCACCCCTTACCTGACCGGTGAAAATATTGAGGGTGAACTCAAGTTGTACTTTAAGCATTTTGTGAAACCCAATTTGTAGGTCTAGGTCATGTAGACACGCCAAAATTGACGTTTTGTTGATCAAATCTCATGTTATTATATAAATGCCCCAAGTGACTTCAATATTCCTATAACATGAAGTTTTTCTATTTTTATGGATTTTTCTGCATTTTTCCTGTATTTTTGTGAGTCACGACTTGATTAAGGGCGTTAATTTAAAAAGTAACGACCTGTTGTAGGGCGTTTTCAAAGAAAGGACGACCGTAGGTGAGGGCGTCAATTCCTGGTGTTATCCCTTAATTTCTGGAATTATCTATTTTCAAAATAAAAGGCATTTTGTGAGTAACGCCTTTTCTCAGGGCGTGATTTTAATTAACGCCGTTATCTCAGGCGTGTTACCTCAGTTTTCAAACAAGGCAAGGTTTCGTTTCCAAAATTAAATCCATGAAGAAACACCCTTTCCTAGGTCGTGTTTCAAGAAAACGTCTCTGTGAAGGTCGTCAATTCATAAAAGACGCCCTGTATTAAGGCGTGTTTTACTCCAGAGTCCTTCCTTTTTCCATCTTTCCCTCACAGTTCCCTGCTGTCTTTGGACTCTTACTCGATCTTGATCCTTCCCTGGATGCCTCATTGCCTGTTCTTATCATTCCTTGGTTTGATCATATCCGCTTGAGGCATTATAAATTAAAGCCTTGACCGATCGTGCAGAAGGTTAAGCACCTTAAGCATTCAACGGGTTGAGCGCTCAGAAGCTGAATATTCATCGCGAGCAGAGCTTTCTTCGTCTTTTGCTGCCTCCCCTCTGCATCCTTTGATTGGGCTACATCCGGTGCTTCATCCATCAACACATTCATTCATTTTTTTTCCCTTTACTGTCGCCAGGGACAGCAGGGTTCTCATCTTTTCATCTATTTTGTTTTATTTCATTCATACCATCATCCCTCCGTCCTTTATATCTCTATTCATCCTTCACATCTATTCACGTCTTGTTGCATTTTCTTTTATCATCAAACTCCCCTTCCCTTAAGTCTTCTTAAGGGGTTTAAAAAGAAAACAAAAAAGAAGGTGCGCATGTTGATGTCTTTTCATCATTTTTATGTTGGTTTTTGACTGATACTACTGCACTTTGGCTGATCCCCTTTCTTTTGCTTGTCTTTCATTGTCTTTCTTACAAGGTAATCAATCAAGAAAACCCACTTCGTCGGCCGGCCGATTGGAGTTGGAGGAAGAGATCCACATTCATCCCGCATCACATCTTTCACCAGGTACATGCGATCTTATTTTTTTTATTGAGGTAAACCCTCTGGCGATCACACACTCCCCTTGTGCACCTCGTGCATTGTTTCATCTCCACCATTATTTAATGCTCCCCTTTTCCCTTCCTTTTTAACCTCACACAAAAAAGTGTGGATTTTTAAAGGGATCCACAAATTGGCGATCACGGTGGGACATCCACTATTTTCTTTGTTGATTACCATCTCCATTGGCACCCTTGTGTGCCCTTTCCCCTTTGACACCCTCGTGTGTCCTTTCCCATTGACACCCTCATGTGTCCTTTCCCCTTAGGCACCCTCGTGTGCCCTTTCCCCTCGGTACCCTCGGTACCCTTTCCTTTGTGCCCCTCGGGCACCTTCCATTGTGCACCCTGCACACTCCCCGGATCAGTCAATTGTTGCTTATTAACGCCTTCGACGAGGGCGTCTTTTGATTTAACGCCCCTCACAGGGACGTGTTTTTATTAATTAACGCCCCCTTCAAGGGCGTGTCTTTATTGCATCTGCTTGCATGATCTTCACTATTTTCTCGTCTGATATTTAGCGCCCCTTACAGGGACGTGTTTCATAGATTAACGCCCATTTCCAGGGCGTATGTTTCTATAACTGCGGTGTGTTGCATGGTTATTATACTGTCTGTGGAATAACGCCCCTCTTCAAGGCGTTTCATTGCTTATTAACGGCTGTCATTAAGGCGTTTCTCTTTATCATAACTGCTGTTCGCTGCATACTTGTCATATTGGCTGTGAATTAACGCCCCTCTCAGAGGCGTTTTCATTTATTATCAGCGCCTTCCATCAGGGCGTGTCTCTGAGTTTTGACGCCCTCACTTGCAGGCGTCCTTTATTTATAACGCCTCATCCTAAGGCGTTTTGTTCCCTACGGTCTGTGAGCCCCTCATAGAATTTACGACAGCCACGCTGCCGTGTTTTCATTTAGTCACGACCTGCCACAGGGCGTGTCTTTCCTCTTGCTGTGAACACGACCTTTCCAAGGGCGTGTCTTTACTGTTCTTTTTCACAGATTGGCTATTATTCATTGCTTAGCATTTGTCTTGACATTATATTATTGCTTGGATCATCTTGGTTTGCTGGCTTGGTTGAGAGACCTCCTCTCTCTATCCTAGGATCCACACACCCTTCTTGGAATCGGGACGACCCTCCATTGAGCATTCCGTCTCTTTGGACTGGAAATCCCTTTTCCAAGACCTCCATAAGTCCCCGCACCCGTGGATTCCCTCACGGACGCCGGGCTGGTTGTACCCTCGAAGTACCTGGAGTTTAGAGAACCTATACGTTGTTAAAAGAGAGAAGAACTTAGTTGACCCGGAGATTACATTCGGATCAAACTAGGTCTCATTTGGCAAAAGAGTGAACCTTCACAAACAATCCACCCTAAATTCGAACATCAAACATTAAAATCTTGCGTTTCTTGCCAACCTTGTTTGCATAAACATAGTTGAGTGATTTGATTGCCTTGTTTGGATTGTGTATTTTGTGACGGTTCCTTCATTGAACATCCTCTTTCTTAAGAATGAAGCTCCGTTCAGGTAAAACCATCAACATGTCAGGCCACGGGTACTCTTATGATGATGAGAATGAGAACATATTTGGTCAATATGAGGACCCTCCCCAGGATTCTTTTTATTATGAGGGGAACTACCTTCCTCCTCACCCCCATTACTCACAAGTCCATGTGGTCGATACCACTGTCCATGAGGCGGACCCTTCGTCTCAAGTTCCATCTTCCAACACTTCGGGGAACCCTTCCCCATCCATTAATGTCTCAGATTTGATCCAAGCTCTCTCCCAGTTGGACGACTCCCAACGGCAAGCCATTCAGGCCGCCTTAAAGGGGAAATCCGTCCTTTCTTCTTCTTCTAATCCCCCTCCGGCCGTGAGTGGCCATCAAATCATTAATGACCAGGCGGTCTTGCATCCTCCCTCCTCTCGTCCACAAACGCCTACTGCGGCCATCCCGGCCCAGCAGGCGAGCTATTCAGCAGTCAGGCATCAATCCTCCCAACCTCCTCGGGTTCTACGAACGCCTATACCACATTCTTTTATTCAAAACCAGGCCCCAGTCGAGCCCGATACCAACAATCTTTTGCTTCAGAAGCTAGCCGGCATGGAGGAGCAGCTCAAGAAGGTTACAGTAACCAAGAATGCTCCGGAAATTTCTCTTCCTACATTGCCAGTGTTCCATTTACCACCTTCTGAAATGCCGAATTTCCGGCGATATAATGGGACCGGTAACCCCTTCATTCATTTAAAGGACTTCCGATATGAGACTTCTTTCTGGCAAGACAATAAGGCCTCTCTGGCCTATTTATTCAGAAGATCTCTTGAGGGACCCGCCCTCGAATGGTTTTATTCTCTGGAGCCAGCTGATGCCGGTGACTTTGATGTTATCCAAAGGAAATTCTTGCAAAAGTACAGAGACCGGGTGGGACCTTCCCTTTCTGTTACAGATCTGGTCGCTGAGAAAATGAAGCCCGATGAAGACTTCATTATATTTGCTGACAGGTGGCGGTCTATGGCTGAAAAATTGAAAGACACATTGTCGGAACAAGAGCAAGTAAAAATGGTCATTTCTAATGCAACTCCTCAATTCCGACACATTTTGGCCATGAATCGGCTGACAACGATGGAAGAGCTCTATGAAAGAGCTCGATATATACAAACACAAATGAAGGATTCGCCCATCATGGGCATGTTTGAGCCGAAGCCTCGGCTATTTAAAAAGAATACAAATGTCAACAGTGGGCCCACGACTGAGGGCACTGTCACAAACGAGCAGGTTGGCGTAGTTGGTCACCCCCACCACCAGTCAAACCCACGACCTCCGCCACCTCCACAGCAAAACCCCCATTTTACCTCCGCCCAC